>OX439131.1:15813188-16043188 GCA_949318235.1 Ecdyonurus torrentis
TTTTTTCTTGGTGTTAGAAAGGTAAAGTGTGGGTTTAAAAAAAAATGTATAATTGATATCACTCATATATATTTGGAGAAAGAAGGCGAGAAAAACACGCACGCCCACTCAAATATAACATAAAGAGAGGGTTAAAATAAAATTTATTGTGGTAGATCAGTTAACAAATGCATATTATGCAACCAAGAAATGCATTTAATATGCAAAGAAGTCTTTTAAATTTTTTATACATAAAAAAAGAACAAATAAAGTGTTTTTAGTAAAAAAAAATAATGATCAAAGCATGTTAAACTTTTTTATTACTTATTCTTTATATTATTTTCTTATAAATTATTATTATATATATATTTTTTTTGTATACTCCTCCTTTTTTATTATCCTTAAGGGTCTTTATAATTTTTTTCTTTTAAGAATTTTGGTCTTAAAGATGATGGGATGTAAGATTTTTTAGTTTGCAGGTGTGTTTGGCGGCGGCGGGACGTTAGACAGGCAAGGGTTGTTCTTTTTTTATCCCCTCATCTTCCTTCCAGCATCCCCGCGTAGTAATCTGCATCTCTCATCTCTCTTGCTCTCGTGCCCACTTTCACTCTCTCTCTCTCTCTCTCTCTCTCTCTCTCTCTCTCTCTCTCTCTCTCTCTCTCTCTCTCTCTCTCTCTCTCTCTCTCTCTCTCTCTCTCTCTCTGTTTCCTCTCACATTCATCAAAAAAGTAGGCCTAACATTTCTGCACCTTGATTTACTAAGTTTTAAAAAACACGAATTTTTATGTAGCATTCAGATTTATTACCCATTCCAGACCAATGTTTATCTATTTTTTTAGGGAGAAAAATGAATATCCACAACTTTTTTTTTTGTAAAAAAAAGCTAATATAAGATTTTTTTTATCTTATTATATTTAATGACCAAAAGAAATAAAAATGTTTAAATGTCAGAACCATCATAATTAATGTAAAATGTGATTATTAAAAATACGTAAGACAATATCTAATTAGGAAATTTGATGATAGGAGGCGGTATAATATAATGCATATGAAAGGATAAAAAAAAAATTAAAAGGACTATTATTATATGCAATCCAACTCTTTTAAATAATGATGATAATTAATACAAAGTGGTCAAAAATGGTACAAAAAATACTTAATACATGATATATATATATAATTTTTTTTTTTTGTAGCCCACTCTATTATAACTTTTTTTAAATCTTATATAATTTAAATTGCAGAGAGAGTTTTATATAGTGATCTAATTAACACCCTTAATATTATTTTGGATTAAAAATGCATAATCATTGGGAAGATCATTAATCTTAGCATTATGATAAGCAATTATTTCTTAATCACATTTTTTTTTGTTATATAATTTTAAATCAAGTGTAATAAATTGAATTTTGGCTACTTGATACTTTATATATATATAAATTTTAAATTATTTTAATATCTTAATATATTATTCATTCTTTAATAATTATTTTAATTTATATTTAATTAGATTTCTTTTGACATGAATAAAAAAAAAGCCGCAATTTATAGAAGATTGGTTTAATTTAAAGTTCCTTATGTTATTTTTTTTTCTGCACAGATTAACATATTTTATAGAAATAGTGTAAGGTCGTATCGTATATATTATAGGATTTTATGATATAAAATGTTCATGGAAATTATCAATTGGATGCAAGGTCTATTACAAAATATATCCGTAATTATTTAATTTTGATGAATGGATACGTATACGAAATGAACATTGTAAAACATTAGAAAAATTTAGAAACTTATTATAATAATAGTCCTTTATTGGATTAAATGTAATTGTACATACTATATAAAAAAGACAAAAACAGTACATTACCCAACGGGTGATGAGAAAAAGGCAAAATGACTCGAATAATATGCACTACAGAAAGTTATATAAAATTTAATTTTTTTTTTTAAATATGCTTTAGTTTTAGCATTTTAAATTTCTTCTATATTTGATTGTATAGCTACCTATATAATAAAAAATAATATTAAACTTTAAATATTGTCAATAAAATAATAAATCAAACAACATCAATAAATAATATTGAAAATCAATAAAATATTTTCATTTTTTTTATATAACATTGATAAAATCATATAAATCTATGAATAGACAAGAGATAACAAAAAATATATTATTATTTATAACAAAATAAAAAATTATAGTAACTTTTTTTATTATATGTATATTTTTGTCTTCTTGAATTTTAATAATATTTAGATCAGCTAAATGTATAAATCAGTTTGAAAGTTATCCTTGAAAAATACATATAGAAACACCACAGAGTACAGGGACACTAATCACAAACCTCTAGGGCTTGTTATGAGGCTCCAAAAGAAAGAAGAGAGAACAAAAAAAATATATAAGCTGGAGCTACCTGAGACGATCTAAAACTATACTTCTTATTATTTTTTTATATATATAAAGTTGCCGATAGGAAAGATATCAGTAATTATTACCTAAAAGAATCAAAGGATTGTAAAAGATGCAAAGGAAAGGAATAAAAGTATAGATTTATAGTTATAGGTGAGGATAAAAAAAAAAGAGGTTTGGCTTTTATAGATTATGCAGAGATTTCTTAAATTTTTTTTTTCTAAAGTCGCGGAGACTTGATATAGGCACGCGCCTTTTTAACTTGTTCGTGTGCCTTCTATCACTTATTATCTTAAATTAAATGACCAATTTTTTATGTATATATGATGTATATTTGAAGGTCAACAAGACTACTATTACTTTGTGTATTTGAAAAATATAATTACAAATTTAAAAGTACTCTGTATTTCACCTGAAGGTTGTAAAATTTTTAGGAATATATATATAAAATAATTTAGATATTAATTTAAAATATTATAACTCTTTTATTATATTTGTTACATAAAATAAGATAAAAATTATATCTTTATAAATGTATATACTTTTATATAGATAAGTAAGAAATAATTTTCTTTTTGTAATATAACATAATATAAATTATATAGGAAATTAGTATAAGTATAGTATTTGTAATTAATTTAGTTATAAACAAAACAACATAAGTTTATGTGTAGTAAATTTGACCTTGCTATTTTTTTTTTTTTTTTTTTATTAATACAAAAAACAAATGTTGCCGACTTAACAAATTTTATAACGCTGTATATTATAATATATAAATTGTTGCTAACTTATAATAGAGTATGCACGTGGCATAAATAATAATAAGAAAAAAGAAGTTTAAAAAAAAAGTGTTAAATTTATATCACACGTTAACCACTAAACTTAATTTATATTTAATTTTCTTTCTTTTTAAATTAGTTTTTTTTTATCATTTTAAAATCGATTATGTATAAAATAACAATAAAATATAATTTGTCAATAATAATTGGTTTATTATATTATATGGTTTCTATTTGCTATATAAGAAAAATTATAAATGTTTAAAATGAATGGATGATGTAAAAGGCTGTTACTTAACATCAGTTTTAGTAAATAGAAGCATGAATTAGATGCAAATAATTGTTTTAGTAATGTATTTGCATACTAATTTTGGTTGTGGGGGGGGGGGGGATACTGCATATAAATAACCATTGCAAAAATAAGTTGAGAGGTTATTTCAACTGCAAGCACCCCTTTTTCTCGGATTCTTAGGGGTATTATATTTTAATATTATTTAAATTTCGATTTTTATATTCTAATCGTAAACTGCACGTTAATCTCTAATTTTTTTTAATGGTACAAAAAAAAAAAAAAAAAATATATATATATATTTATATTGGAATCACAATCATGTGTTCTTTCACTGATATAAATTCTATAATTTTGCTTTTCCCATATGCCATGTATTTACAAAGATTAATGCAAAGCTCTATAACGTAAATGTATACGTATATTCCATAAGACAATATATCATAAAATTTTATATCTTTATGTATGTATGTATGTGCAATATATGCATACAATACAAAAATAATTGTGGTGTTTCAATGTGGGATTATATGACAATTAATGGATTGCCTATTCGTAATCTATATATAATATTTTTATAGACATTATATACTATTTATAATTTTTCATGTTTTTTAATGTTATATTATGAATTTGTTTTCAAAACAACTGAAGTCCACTTATCAATAAAGTAAAAAATAGCAAAATTATGTATATGCTAACAAGTAGATTTATTACTTATTTTGAAAACAAACTGTATATATACGTAAAAACCACAACAAAACAACAAAAAGAAATAACTGAAAAATGTTGCAAAATTGACACATAATTAGCTATATAATTTATTATATACTTTAACAAGTTAACTAATTTTGTTTTCATCATTTCTATATTATAACTTGACTAAATTAATTCAAATAATTTTACTTAATTCTTATCTTTGTTATTAATTTCTTGTGATACAGGTTTAATAGCTAAATTTTCTTACTATACTCATGGGCATATGCATTAATTGAAGGTCAAATTTTTCCAGCAGACAGATTTTTATACCCAGACATTTGTGTCCTAAAGGCCAAAAGTACTTGATAATTTTATGAGTCAAAGAGAGAGAGAGAGAGAGAGAGAGAGAGAGAGCTAAAATGTATTTAAAAAATATTACTTTAAGGTTTAAGATTTGATATATAAATAATTAATAGCATCTTTGTTTAAAATCCAGACTAGTTTTTTTATATATCCATTCAATATATAATATGACAATATTGTTATATATTATGATATTGATTATTATTGTTTATGCTATTGTATATATATCTGAAACCATTGTTCATAGAGAATATTTTATTTTAAAGACACACACGTGGTTATGTATTTTGCCCACACAAAACGATTGAATGTTTTACATAATAAATTTCATGTACCATTTTTTGTTTTGTTTAATATAAACATATTATACGTATATACATTTATGTCTTTATTTTAAGAGTATATGAATAAAATGTTAATAAAATGTTAACAATTTGCAATGTACATTTCAAATATTATATATATATATATATATTATATATATTATATATATATATATATATATATATATATATATATATATATATATATATATATATATATATATATATATATATATATATATATATATATATATATATATATATATATATATATATATATATATATATATATATAAGTACTGTACATAGTTTTAGCCGAAGGAAAAAAATTATTGTAATATACGAGTAAACTATGTACTTTTATACGTTTTATATTTATGCTACATAATACGACTTTATAATATACTCATAATACTATATATAGATGCTCATCATTACCTCAAACAATCAATAACAAGTTTTAATGGGTGTCGAAAATTATATGACGTATAATTTTGTTATATTATAATTTTGAGTATAAATATGCAATCTCAAGGGGATAAATACATACTCTGAGAGAAGAAATTAAGTAATTTATGCTGCATTTATATAGCATAAATGTGGCTAAATTGAAACAGTATAAATAATTAAGCAAAATAAAATATAATTATGCAGATATAACTATTTAAAAATTTATAACATAATGTTAATTAATAATTGTTGCTAAAAATAAGACAGCATAATTATTACGTTATTAATTTTTGTGTAGTCCTATATATATTTTTCCTTTTTTGATCTATATATCTATTACCAAATTATCATTGAATCATTATCAAATAAAAAAAAGTATCAAGTTTTGAAGCAATTTCTTCATAATTTCAATGTAAATTACAACATAACAGTTCAATATAATTAACTGTTTTTAATTTAAAAAAAAAAAAAAAATAGAAATTTCATCTTCAAAGCAAAACTAACTAAATTTGAATTTATACAAAGCCATGAAAGAAACTATGTAAATCTTTAAAAACCTAACTTCTTTATTAGATGCATACAATAACATTTAGCCTTTTTGAATTTAAATGACGTCAGGAAAAGTTTCATGTTAAATTATACTTACTACATAGCAAAATTTCTACAAGAAAAAAAAATCATACTGCACACCACCAATAAAAAATCCTATAAGAATTTGACCTTGTGGCTATATCGTGACTTCATTCATATCATGCTATATATTGTTTTCAACCGTACAGAAGCACTTAATTTTTTCGTGTATATACATCTATTAATAATATTATCTACCTCGCATCATATAGAATACTGCAGGTATATATATAGAATAATATTTGAAAAAAAAAAAAAAAAATGAGATATTTAAAATTGCAAATTTTTCATTACCTTCCTTCCTTTTTTTTTATGTATTATTTTAATAAACTAGACTCAGTTTTACTTAGCTCATATGAAAAAAAAAAAAAAAAATCTTATTCATAGTCATGCTATATTGTAAAATTGCCTTTAGGTTCTCTTGAGTATAAAGTAAAAAAAAAAAAAAAAAAAAAAAGTCAGTAGCAGTAACATGCGAGATATACCACACAAAAAAATTGAAGATATATATCGAAATCTTGATTTAATTTTTTATAAGGCAGTAGCTTTAGTAACTTATGATTCTCTCATTAATTTATTCTTATATATACATTTTTTTTAACAAATGAAGAGCGAGAGCGAGAGAGAGAGAGAGAGAAGTCTGCTTATCTCTTTAGAAGAAAACAATATTTTTATGTCTAAATTATTTATTATTATATACTTTTTATTAACAAAAAATAATTGATGGTCTATTTTAAAATTGAATAACGAATATATAATTTTACTGTAGACAAAAAAATGCAACTTAAAATGTACATAAATTCACCTGCATTTAGACTGAACGTGAAATAGAATTAAAAAATATTTTCTTTCCCCCCTCCCCTTTTTTTTTCCTCTTCTAAAAATAGTTTGATCTATTTAATAAATTATAGCACTAATTTGTGATCTTTGATTTTTTTTTTGTCTTGTATTCTTGGTATGGAATTATAATTTGAAAGACACTACAAAAAAAAAAAAAAAAAATGATATAATTATCAAATGATAGCTTTATTATAGATCTGTCTTCACCTTTATATCATTTTATAACTAACTGGACTTGTATTTTTTTTTCGTAAGATTTTAATAATAAGAAAAAAAGTGTAATCAACATAAATAATAATTCAGATATTTTATACCATACTTAGACAATCTAATTATATAAGCATAATAATGGTACAACATTGGTATAAATTGAGACTAATGGGCTAAAACATAACTATATCTAATTTAAAACACAAATGCAATTCAAGCCCTAAGGAATTGAATATATAAAAAAAGAGGGTATTTTTATCCCTCCTTATAATATATATGAAAATGTAACCTACAATTCATTATCTAATTAGACTTCTTTACGACAACATTCTTATTTTCATGATTTAATTTATAGGTTAATAATTCAAATTAATTTAAACTGCAATTATATAATTTTTTTCTTTATACTTTTTGTTGTTGTTGCTTCTCACCTGCTGCATAGTTAAGTTTCACATTTTTCTCATAAGTTAACATGGAAAAAAGTTTGAGTTTTTGTTATTTTCGCCAAAATAACATACTTAAAGCCAATGAAAGTAATCAGGCAGGCTAGAGGTTGGCAAGGGAGGACACTTGGAAGTACAAGCACCACAGCTGCTTCTTTTATAGTTAAATTTGTAATTACTGGAAGCTCTAAAACAAAAAGTACGAAAACAATAACTTAATGTTATTTCATCAACCTTTTCAAATTGTTAATTTGAACCTCCCATATACCTCTTTTCATTCACATAATAACATTTGAGTATTTGCAGCAACTTCTTATTTTCACATTTTTCCCATAAGTTAACATGGAAAAAAGTTTGAGTTTTTCTTATTTTGGCCAAAATAACATACTAAACGCCAATGAAAGTAATCGGGCAGGCTAGAGGTCGGCGAGCGAGGCAACTTGGAAGTACAAGCACCACAGCTGCTACTTTTATAGTTAAATTTGTAATTACTGGAAGCTCCAAAACAAAAAGTACGAAAACAATTACTTAATGTTATTTCATCAACCTTTTCAAATTGTTGATTTAAACCTCCCATATACCTCTTTTCATTCACATAATAACATTTGAGTATTTGCAGCAACTTCATAGTTTCACATTTTTTCCATAAGTTAACATGGAAAAAAGTTTGAGTTTTTCTTATTTTGGCCAAAATAACATACTAAACGCCAATGAAAGTAATCGGGCAGGCTACAGGTCGGCGAGCGAGGCAACTTGGAAGTACAAGCACCACAGCTGCTTCTTTTATAGTTAAATTTGTAATTACTGGAAGCTCCAAAACAAAAAACACGAAAACAATTACTTAATGTTATTTCATCAACCTTTTCAAATTGTTAATTTGAACCTCCCATATACCTCTTTTCATTCACATAATAACATTTGAGTATTTGCAGCAACTTCTTAGTTTCAACTTTTTTCCCATAAGTTAATATGGAAAAAAGTTTGAGTTTTTCTTATTTTGGCCAAAATAACATACTAAACGCCAATGAAAGTAATCGGGCAGGCTAGAGGTCGGCGAGCGAGGCAACTTGGAAGTACAAGCACCACAGCTGCTACTTTTATAGTTAAATTTGTAATTACTGGAAGCTCCAAAACAAAAAGTACGAAAACAATTACTTAATGTTATTTCATCAACCTTTTCAAATTGTTGATTTGAACCTGCCATATACCTCTTTTCATTCACATAATAACATTTGAGTATTTGCAGCAACTTCATAGTTTCACATTTTTTCCATAAGTTAACATTGAAAAAAGTTTGAGTTTTTCTTATTTTGGCCAAAATAACATACTAAACGCCAATGAAAGTAATCGGGCAGGCTACAGGTCGGCGAGCGAGGCAACTTGGAAGTACAAGCACCACAGCTGCTTCTTTTATAGTTAAATTTGTAATTACTGGAAGCTCCAAAACAAAAAACACGAAAACAATTACTTAATGTTATTTCATCAACCTTTTCAAATTGTTAATTTGAACCTCCCATATATTTCTTTTCATTCACATAATAACATTTGAGTATTTGCAGCAACTTCTTAGTTTCACATTTTTCTCATAAGTTAACATGGAAAAAAGTTTGAGTTTTTGTTATTTTTGCCAAAATAACATACTTAACGCCAATGAAAGTAATCGGGCAGGCTAGAGGTTGGCAAGGGAGGATACTTGGAAGTACAAGCACCACAGCTGCTTCTTTTATAGTTAAATTTGTAATTACTGGAAGCTCTAAAACAAAAAGTACGAAAACAATTACTTAATGTTATTTCATCAACCTATTCAAATTGTTAATTTGAACCTCCCATATACCTCTTTTCATTCACATAATAACATTTGAGTATTTGCAGCAACTTCTTATTTTCACATTTTTCCCATAAGTTAACATGGAAAAAAGTTTGAGTTTTTCTTATTTTGGCCAAAATAACATACTAAACGCCAATGAAAGTAATCGGGCAGGCTAGAGGTCGGCGAGAGAGGCAACTTGGAAGTACAAGCACCACAGCTGCTTCTTTTATAGTTAAATTTGTAATTACTGGAAGCTCCAAAACAAAAAGTACGAAAACAATTACTTAATGTTATTTCATCAACCTTTTCAAATTGTTAATTTGAACCTCCCATATACCTCTTTTCATTCACATAATAACATTTGAGTATTTGCAGCAACTTCTTTGTTTCACATTTTTCCCATAAGTTAACATGGAAAAAAGTTTGAGTTTTTCTTATTTTGGCCAAAATAACATACTAAACCCCAATGAAAGTAATCGGGCAAGCTAGAGGTCGGCAAACGAGGCAACTTGGAAGTACAAGCACCACAGCTGCTTCTTTTATAGTTAAATTTGTAATTACTGGAAGCTCCAAAACTAAAATTACGAAAACAATTACTTAATGTTATTTCATCAACCTTTTCAAATTGTTAATTTGAACCTCCCATATACCTCTTTTTATTCACATAATAACATTTGAGTATTTGCAGCAACTTTTTAGTTTCACATTTTTCCCATAAGTTAACATGGAAAAAAGTTTGAGTTTTTATTATTTTGGCCAAAATATCATACTTAACGCCAATGAAAGTAATCGGGCAGGCTAAAGGGCGGCGAGGAGGCAACTTGGAAGTACAAGCCCCACAGCTGCTACTTTTATAGTTAAATTTGTAATTACTGGAAGCTCCAAAACAAGAAGTACGAAAACACTTACTTAATGTTATTTCATCAACCTTTTCAAATTGTTGATTTGAACCTCCCATATACCTCTTTTCATTCACATAATAACATTTGAGTATTTGCAGCAACATCATAGTTTCACATTTTTTCCATAAGTTAACATGGAAAAAAGTTTGAGTTTTTCTTATTTTGGCCAAAATAACATACTAAACGCCAATGAAAGTAATCGGGCAGGCTAGAGGTCGGCGAGAGAGGCAACTTGGAAGTACAAGCACCACAGCTGCTTCTTTTATAGTTAAATTTGTAATTACTGGAAGCTCCAAAACAAAAAGTACGAAAACAATTACTTAATGTTATTTCATCAACCTTATTGTTAATTTTAACCTCCCATATACCTCTTTTCATTCACATAATAAAATTTGAGTATTTGCAGCAACTTCTTAGTTTCACATTTTTCCCATAAGTTAACATGGAAAAAAGTTTGAGTTTTTCTTATTTTGGCCAAAATAACATACTAAACCCCAATGAAAGTAATCGGGCAGGCTAGAGGTCGGCGAGCGAGGCAACTTGGAAGTACAAGCACCACAGCTGCTTCTTTTATAGTTAAATTTGTAATTACTGGAAGCTCCAAAAAAAAAAGTACAAAAACAATTACTTAATGTTATTTCATCAACCTTTTTAAATTGTTAATTTAAACCTCCCATATACCTCTTTTCATTCACATAATAACATTTGAGTATTTGCAGCAAATTCTTAGTTTCACCTTTTTCCCATAAGTTAATATGGAAAAAAGTTTGAGTTTTTCTTATTTTGGCCAAAATAACATACTTAACGCCAATGAAAGTAATCGGGCAGGCTAGAGTTCGGCGAGCGAGGCAACTTGGAAGTACAAGCACCAGAGCTGCTTCTTTTATAGTTAAATTTGTAATTACTGGAAGCTCCAAAACAAAAAACACGAAAACAATTACTTAATGTTATTTCATCAACCTTTTCAAATTGTTAATTTGAACCTCCCATATACCTCTTTTCATTCACATAATAACATTTGAGTATTTGCAGCAACTTCTTAGTTTCACATTTTTCCCATAAGTGAATATGGAAAAAAGTTTGAGTTTTTCTTATTTTGGCCAAAATAACATACTTAACGCCAATGAAAGTAATCGGGCAGGCTAGAGGTCGGCGAGCGACGCAACTTGGAAGTACAAGCACCACAGCTGCTACTTTTATAGTTAAATTTGTAATTACTGGAAGCTCCAAAACAAAAAGTACGAAAACAATTACTTAATGTTATTTCATCAACCTTTTCAAATTGTTAATTTGAACCTCCCATATACCTCTTTTCATTCACATAATAACATTTGAGTATTTGCAGCAACTTCTTATTTTCACATTTTTCCCATAAGTTAACATGGAAAAAAGTTTGAGTTTTTCTTATTTTGGCCAAAATAACATACTAAACGCCAATGAAAGTAATCGGGCAGGCTAGAGGTCGGCGAGTGAGGCAACTTGGAAGTACAAGCACCACAGCTGCTTCTTTTATAGTTAAATTTGTAATCACTGGAAGCTCCAAAACAAAAAGTACGAAAACAATTACTTAATGTTATTTCATCAACCTTTTCAAATTGTTAATTTGAACCTCCCATATACCTCTTTTCATTCACATAATAACATTTGAGTATTTGCAGCAACTTCTTAGTTTCACATTTTTCCCATAAGTTAATATGGAAAAAAGTTTGAGTTTTTCTTATTTTGACCAAAATAACATACTTAACGACAATGAAAGTAATCGGGCAGGCTAGAGGTCGGCGAGCGAGGCAACTTAGAAGTACAAGCACCACAGCTGCTACTTTTATAGTTAAATTTGTAATTACTGGAAGCTCCAAAACAAAAAGTACGAAAACAATTACTTAATGTTATTTCATCAACCTTTTCAAATTGTTGATTTGAACCTCCCATTGATATACCTCTTTTCATTCACATAATAACATTTGAGTATTTGCAGCAACTTCATAGTTTCACATTATTTCCATAAGTTAACATGGAAAAAAGTTTGAGTTTTTCTTATTTTGGCCAAAATAACATACTAAACGCCAATGAAAGTAATCGGGCAGGCTAGAGGTCGGCGAGGAGGCAATTGGAAGTACAAGCACCACAGCTGCTTCTTTTATAGTTAAATTTGTAATTACTGGAAGCTCCAAAACAAAAAGTACGAAAACAATTACTTAATGTTATTTCATCAACCTTTTCAAATTGTTGATTTGAACCTCCCATATACCTCTTTTCATTCACATAATAACATTTGAGTATTTGCAGCAACTTCATAGTTTCACATTTTTTCCATAAGTTAACATGGAAAAAAGTTTGAGTTTTTCTTATTTTGGCCAAAATAACATACTAAACGCCAATGAAAGTAATCGGGCAGGCTAGAGGTTGGCGAGAGAGGCAACTTGGAAGTACAAGCACCACAGCTGCTTCTTTTATAGTTAAATTTGTAATTACTGGAAGCTCCAAAACAAAAAACACGAAAACAATTACTTAATGTTATTTCATCAACCTTTTCAAATTGTTAATTTGAACCTCCCATATACCTCTTTTCATTCACATAATAAGATTTGAGTATTTGCAGCAACTTCTTAGTTTCACATTTTTCTCATAATTTAGCATGGAAAAAAGTTTGAATTTTTTGCTATTTTCGCCAAAATAACATACTTAACGCCAATGAAAGTAATCGGGCAGGCTAGAGGTCGGCGAGCGAGGCAACTTGGAAGTACAAGCACCACAGCTGCTTCTTTTATAGTTAAATTTGTAATTACTGGAAGCTCTCAAACAAAAAGTACGAAAACAATTACTTAATGTTATTTCATCAACCTTTTCAAATTGTTAATTTGAACCTCCCATATACCTCTTTTCATTCACATAATAACATTTGAGTATTTGCAGCAACTTCTTATTTTCACATTTTTCCCATAAGTTAACATGGAAAAAAGTTTGAGTTTTTCTTATTTTGGCCAAAATAACATACTAAACGCCAATGAAAGTAATCGGGCAGGCTAGAGGTCGGCGAGCGAGGCAACTTGGAAGTACAAGCACCACAGCTGCTTCTTTTATAGTTAAATTTGTAATTACTGGAAGCTCCAAAACAAAAAGTACGAAAACAATTACTTAATGTTATTTCATCAACCTTTTCAAATTGTTGATTTGAACCTCCCATATACCTCTTTTCATTCACATAATAACATTTGAGTATTTGCAGCAACTTCATAGTTTCACATTTTTTCCATAAGTTAACATGGAAAAAAGTTTGAGTTTTTCTTATTTTGGCCAAAATAACATACTAAACGCCAATGAAAGTAATCGGGCAGGCTAGAGGTCGGCGAGCGAGGCAACTTGGAAGTACAAGCACCACAGCTGCTTCTTTTATAGTTAAATTTGTAATTACTGGAAGCTACAAAAAAAAAAAAAACACGAAAACAATTACTTAATGTTATTTCATCAACCTTTTCAAATTGTTAATTTGAACCTCCCATATACCTCTTTTCATTCACATAATAACATTTGAGTATTTGCAGCAACTTCTTATTTTCACATTTTTCCCATAAGTTAACATGGAAAAAAGTTTGAGTTTTTCTTATTTTGGCCAAAATAACATACTTAACGCCAAAGAAAGTAATCGGGCAGGCTAGAGGTTGGCAAGCGAGGCAACTTGGAAGTACAAGCACCACAGCTGCTTCTTTTATAGTTAAATTTGTAATACTGGAAGCTCTAAAACAAAAAGTACGAAAACAATTACTTAATGTTATTTCATCAACCTTTTCAAATTGTTAATTTGAACCTCCCATATACCTCTTTTCATTCACATAATAACATTTGAGTATTTGCAGCAACTTCTTAGTTTCACATTTTTACCATAAGTTAATATGGAAAAAAGTTTGAGTTTTTCTTATTTTGGCCAAAATAACATACTTAACGCCAATGAAAGTAATCGGGCAGGCTAGAGGTCGGCGAGCGAGGCAACTTGGAAGTACAAGCACCACAGCTGCTACTTTTATAGTTAAATTTGTAATTACTGGAAGCTCCAAAACAAAAAGTACGAAAACAATTACTTAATGTTATTTCATCAACCTTTTTAAATTGTTGATTTGAACCTCCCATATACCTCTTTTAATTCACATAATAACATTTGAGTATTTGCAGCAACTTCATAGTTTCACATTTTTTCCATAAGTTAACATGGAAAAAAGTTTGAGTTTTTCTTATTTTAACCAAAATAACATACTAAACGCCAATGAAAGTAATCGGGCAGGCTAGAGGTCGGCGAGCAAGGCAACTTGGAAGTACAAGCACCACAGCTGCTTCTTTTATAGTTAAATTTGTAATTACTGGAAGCTCCAAAACAAAAAACACGAAAACAATTACTTAATGTTATTTCATCAACCTTTTCAAATTGTTAATTTGAACCTCCCATATACCTCTTTTCATTCACATAATAACATTTGAGTATTTGCAGCAACTTCTTAGTTTCACATTTTTCTCATAAGTTAACATGGAATAAAGTTTGAGTTTTTGCTATTTTCGCCAAAATAACATACTTAACGCCAATGAAAGTAATCGGGCAGGCTAGAGGTTGGCAAGCGAGGCAACTTGAAAGTACAAGCACCACAGCTGCTTCTATTATAGTTAAATTTGTAATTACTGGAAGCTCTAAAACAAACAGTACGAAAACAATTACTTAATGTTATTTCATCAACCTTTTCAAATTGTTAATTTGAACCTCCCATATACCTCTTTTCATTCACATAATAACATTTGAGTATTTGCAGCAACTTCTTATTTTCACATTTTTCCCATAAGTTAACATGGAAAAAAGTTTGAGTTTTTCTTATTTTGGCCAAAATAACATACTAAACGCTAATGAAAGTAATCGGGCAGGCTAGAGGTCGGCGAGCGAGGAAACTTGGAAGTACAAGCACCACAGCTGCTTCTTTTATAGTTAAATTTGTAATTACTGGAAGCTCCAAAACAAAAAACACGAAAACAATTACTTAATGTTATTTCATCAACCTTTTCAAATTGTTAATTTGAACCTCCCATATACCTCTTTTCATTCACATAATAACATTTGAGTATTTGCAGCAACTTCTTAGTTTCACATTTTTCTCATAAGTTAACATGGAAAAAAGTTTGAGTTTTTGCTATTTTCGCCAAAATAACATACTTAACGCCAATGAAAGTAATCGGGCAGGCTAGAGGTCGGCGAGCTAGGCAACTTGGAAGTACAAGCACATCAGCTGCTTCTTTTATAGTTAAATTTGTAATTACTGGAAGCTCTAAAACAAAAAGTACGAAAACAATTACTTAATGTTATTTCATCAACCTTTTTAAATTGTTAATTTGAACCTCCCATATACCTCTTTTCATTCACATAATAACATTTGAGTATTTGCAGCAACTTCTTAGTTTCACATTTTTCTCATAAGTTAACATGGAAAAAAGTTTGAGTTTTTCTTATTTTGGCCAAAATAACATACTAAACGCCAATGAAAGTAATGGGGCAGGCTAGAGGTCGGCGAGCGAGGCAACTTGGAAGTACAAGCACCACAGCTGCTTCTTTTATAGTTAAATTTGTAATTACTGGAAGCTCCAGAACAAAAAGTACGAAAACAATTACTTAATGTTATTTCATCAACCTATTCAAATTGTTGATTTGAACCTCCCATATACCTCTTTTCATTCACATAATAACGTTTGAGTATTTGCAGCAACTTCATAGTTTCACATTTTTTCCATAAGTTAACATGGAAAAAAGTTTGAGTTTTTCTTATTTTGGCCAAAATAACATACTAAACACCAATGAAAGTAATCGGGCAGGCTAGAGGTCGGCGAGCGAGGCAACTTGGAAGTACAAGCACCACAGCTGCTTCTTTTATAGTTAAATTTGTAATTACTGGAAGCTCCAAAACAAAAAGTACGAAAACAATTACTTAATGTTATTTCATCAACCTTTTCAAATTGTTAATTTGAACCTCCCATATACCTCTTTTTATTCACATAATAACATTTGAGTATTTGCAGCAACTTCTTAGTTTCACATTTTTCCCATAAGTTATTATGGAAAAAAGTTTGAGTTTTTGCTATTTTCGCCAAAATAACATACTTAACGCCAATGAAAGTAATCGGGCAGGCTAGAGGTCGGTGAGCGAGGCAACTTGGAAGTACAAGCACCACAGCTGCTTCTTTTATAAATAAATTTGTAATTACTGGAAGCTCCAAAACAAAAATTACGAAAACAATTACTTAATGTTATTTCATCAACCTTTTCAAATTGTTAATTTGAACCTCCCATATACCTCTTTTCATTCACATAATAACATTTGAGTATTTGCAGCAACTTCATAGTTTCACATTTTTCTCATAAGTTAACATGGAAAAAAGTTTGAGTTTTTGCTATTTTCGCCAAAATAACATACTTAACGCCAATGAAAGTAATCGGGCAGGCTAGAGGTCGGCGAGCGAGGCAACTTGGAAGTACAAGCACCACAGCTGCTTCTTTTATAGTTAAATTTGTAATTACTGGAAGCTCCAAAAAAAAAAATACGAAAACAATTACTTAATGTTATTTCATCAACCTTTTCAAATTGTTAATTTGAACCTCCCATATACCTCTTTTCATTCACATAATAACATTTAAGTATTTACAGCAACTTCTTAGTTTCACATTTTTCTCATAAGTTAACATGGAAAAAAGTTTGAATTTTTTGCTATTTTCGCCAAAATAACATACTTAACGCCAATGAAAGTAATCGGGCAGGCTAGAGGTCGGCGAGCGAGGCAACTTGGAAGTACAAGCACCACAGCTGCTTCTTTTATAGTTAAATTTGTAATTACTGGAAGCTCTAAAACAAAAAGTACGAAAACAATTACTTAATGTTATTTCATCAACCTTTTCAAATTGTTAATTTGAACCTCCCATATACCTCTTTTCATTCACATAATAACATTTGAGTATTTGCAGCAACTTCTTATTTTCACATTTTTCCCATAAGTTAACATGGAAAAAAGTTTGAGTTTTTCTTATTTTAGCCAAAATAACATACTAAACTCCAATAAAAGTAATCGGGCAGGCTAGAGGTCGGCGAGCGAGGCAACTTGGAAGTACAAGCACCACAGCTGCTTCTTTTATAAATAAATTTGTAATTACTGGAAGCTCCAAAACAAAAAGTACGAAAACAATTACTTAATGTTATTTCATCAATCTTTTCAAATTGTTGATTTGAACCTCCCATATACCTCTTTTCATTCACATAATAACATATGAGTATTTGCAGCAACTTTATAGTTTCACATTTTTTCCATAAGTTAACATGGAAAAAAGTTTGAGTTTTTCTTATTTTGGCCAAAATAACATACTAAACGCCAATGAAAGTAATCGGGCAGGCTACAGGTCGGCGAGCAAGGCAACTTTGAAGTACAAGCAACACAGCTGCTTCTTTTATAGTTAAATTTGTAATTACTGGAAGCTCCAAAACAAAAAGTACGAAAACAATTACTTAATGTTATTTCATCAACCTTTTCAAATTGTTAATTTGAACCTCCCATATACCTCTTTTCATTCACATAATAACATTTGAGTATTTGCAGCAACTTCTTAGTTTCACATTTTTCTCATAAGTTAACATGGAAAAAAGTTTGAGTTTTTGCTATGTTTGCCAAAATAACATACTTAACGCCAATGAAAGTAATCGGGCAGGCTAGAGGTTGGCAAGCGAGGCAACTTGGAAGTACAAGCACCACAGCTGCTTCTTTTATAGTTAAATTTGTAATTACTGGGAGCTCTAAAATAAAAAGTATGAAAACAAATTATTAATGTTATTTCATCAACCTTTTCAAATTGTTAATTTAAACCTCCCATATACCTCTTTCCATTCACATAATAACATTTGAGTATTTGCAGCAACTTCATAGTTTCACATTTTTCCCATAAGTTAATATGGAAAAAAGTTTGAGTTTTTCTTATTTTGGCCAAAATAACATACTTAACGCCAATGAAAGTAATCGGGCAGGCTAGAGGTCGGCGAGCGAGGCAACTTGGAAGTACAAGCACCACAGCTGCTACTTTTATAGTTAAATTTGTAATTACTGGAAGCTCCAAAACAAAAAGTACGAAAACAATTACTTAATGTTATTTCATCAACCTTTTCAAATTGTTGATTTGAACCTCCCATATACCTCTTTTCATTCACATAATAACATTTGAGTATTTGCAGCAACTACTTAGTTTCACATTTTTTCCATAAGTTAACATTGAAAAAAGTTTGAGTTTTTGTTATTTTCGCCAAAATAACATACTTAACGCCAATGAAAGTAATCGGGCAGGCTAGAGGTTGGCAAGCGAGGCAACTTGGAAGTACAAGCACCACAGCTGCTTCTTTTATAGTTAAATTTGTAATTACTGGAAGCTCTAAAACAAAAACTACGAAAACAATTACTTAATGTTATTTCATCAACCTTTTCAAATTGTTAATTTGAACCTCCCATTTACTTCTTTTCATTCACATAATAACATTTGAGTATTTGCAGCAACTTCTTATTTTCACATTTTTCCCATAAGTTAATATGGAAAAAAGTTTGAGTTTTTCTTATTTTGGCCAAAATAACATAATTAACGCCAATGAAAGTAATCGGGCAGGCTAGAGGTCGGCGAGCGAGGCAACTTGGAAGTACAAGCACCACAGCTGCTACTTTTATAGTTAAATTTGTAATTACTGGAAGCTCCAAAACAAAAAGTACGAAAACAATTACTTAATGTTATTTCATCAACCTTTTCAAATTGTTGATTTGAACCTCCCATATACCTCTTTTCATTCACATAATAACATTTGAGTATTTGCAGCAACTTTATAGTTTCACATTTTTTCCATAAGTTAACATGGAAAAAAGTTTGAGTTTTTCTTATTTTGGCCAAAATAACATACTAAACGCCAATGAAAGTAATCGGGCAGGCTAGAGATTGGCGAGCAAGGCAACTTGGAAGTACAAGCACCACAGCTGCTTCTTTTATAGTTAAATTTGTAATTACTGGAAGCTCCAAAACATAAAACACGAAAACAATTACTTAATGTTATTTCATCAACCTTTTCAAATTGTTAATTTGAACCTCCCATATACCTCTTTTCATTCACATAATAACATTTGAGTATTTGCAGCAACTTCTTAGTTTCACATTTTTCTCATAAGTTAACATGGAAAAAAGTTTCAGTTTTTGCTATTTTTGCCAAAATAACATACTTAACGCCAATGAAAGTAATCGGGCAGGCTAGAGGTTGGCAAGCGAGGCAACTTGGAAGTACAAGCACCACAGCTGCTTCTTTTATAGTTAAATTTGTAATTACTGGAAGCTCTAAAACAAAAAGTATGAAAACAAATACTTAATGTTATTTCATCAACCTTTTCAAATTGTTAATTTGAACCTCCCATATACCTCTTTTCATTCACATAATAACATTTGAGTATTTGCAGCAACTTCATAGTTTCACATTTTTCCCATAAGTTAATATGGAAAAAAGTTTGAGTTTTTCTTATTTTGGCCAAAATAACATACTTAACGCCAATGAAAGTAATCGGGCAGGCTAGAGGTCGGCGAGCGAGGCAACTTGGAAGTACAAGCACCACAGCTGCTACTTTTATAGTTAAATTTGTAATTACTGGAAGCTCCAAAACAAAAAGTACGAAAACAATTACTTAATGTTATTTCATCAACCTTTTCAAATTGTTGATTTGAACCTCCCACATACCTCTTTTCATTCACGTAATAACATTTGAGTATTTGCAGCAACTTCTTATTTTCACATTTTTCCCATAAGTTAACATGGAAAAAAGTTCGAGTTTTTCTTATTTTGGCCAAAATAACATACTAAACGCCAATGAAAGTAATCGGGCAGGCTACAGGTCGGCGAGTGAGGCAACTTGGAAGTACAAGCACCACAGCTGCTACTTTTATAGTTAAATTTGTAATTACTGGAAGCTCCAAAACAAAAAGTACGAAAACAATTACTTAATGTTATTTCATCAACCTTTTCAAATTGTTAATTTGAACCTCCCATTTACCTCTTTTCATTCACATAATAACATTTGAGTATTTGCAGCAACTTCTTATTTTCACATTTTTCCCATAAGTTAATATGGAAAAAAGTTTGAGTTTATCTTATTTGGGCCAAAATAACATAATTAACGCCAATGAAAGTAATCGGGCAGGCTAGAGGTCGGCGAGCGAGGCAACTTGGAAGTACAAGCACCACAGCTGCTACTTTTATAGTTAAATTTGTAATTACTGGAAGCTCCAAAACAAAAAGTACGAAAACAATTACTTAATGTTATTTCATCAACCTTTTCAAATTGTTGATTTGAACCTCCCATATACCTCTTTTCATTCACATAATAACATTTGAGTATTTGCAGCAACTTCTTAGTTTCACATTTTTCTCATAAGTTAACATGGAATAAAGTTTGAGTTTTTGCTATTTTCGCCAAAATAACATACTTAACGCCAATGAAAGTAATCGGGCAGGCTAGAGGTTGGCAAGCGAGGCAACTTGAAAGTACAAGCACCACAGCTGCTTCTATTATAGTTAAATTTGTAATTACTGGAAGCTCTAAAACAAACAGTACGAAAACAATTACTTAATGTTATTTCATCAACCTTTTCAAATTGTTAATTTGAACCTCCCATATACCTCTTTTCATTCACATAATAACATTTGAGTATTTGCAGCAACTTCTTATTTTCACATTTTTCCCATAAGTTAACATGGAAAAAAGTTTGAGTTTTTCTTATTTTGGCCAAAATAACATACTAAACGCTAATGAAAGTAATCGGGCAGGCTAGAGGTCGGCGAGCGAGGAAACTTGGAAGTACAAGCACCACAGCTGCTTCTTTTATAGTTAAATTTGTAATTACTGGAAGCTCCAAAACAAAAAACACGAAAACAATTACTTAATGTTATTTCATCAACCTTTTCAAATTGTTAATTTGAACCTCCCATATACCTCTTTTCATTCACATAATAACATTTGAGTATTTGCAGCAACTTCTTAGTTTCACATTTTTCTCATAAGTTAACATGGAAAAAAGTTTGAGTTTTTGCTATTTTCGCCAAAATAACATACTTAACGCCAATGAAAGTAATCGGGCAGGCTAGAGGTCGGCGAGCGAGGCAACTTGGAAGTACAAGCACATCAGCTGCTTCTTTTATAGTTAAATTTGTAATTACTGGAAGCTCTAAAACAAAAAGTACGAAAACAATTACTTAATGTTATTTCATCAACCTTTTTAAATTGTTAATTTGAACCTCCCATATACCTCTTTTCATTCACATAATAACATTTGAGTATTTGCAGCAACTTCTTAGTTTCACATTTTTCTCATAAGTTAACATGGAAAAAAGTTTGAGTTTTTCTTATTTTGGCCAAAATAACATACTAAACGCCAATGAAAGTAATGGGGCAGGCTAGAGGTCGGCGAGCGAGGCAACTTGGAAGTACAAGCACCACAGCTGCTTCTTTTATAGTTAAATTTGTAATTACTGGAAGCTCCAGAACAAAAAGTACGAAAACAATTACTTAATGTTATTTCATCAACCTATTCAAATTGTTGATTTGAACCTCCCATATACCTCTTTTCATTCACATAATAACGTTTGAGTATTTGCAGCAACTTCATAGTTTCACATTTTTTCCATAAGTTAACATGGAAAAAAGTTTGAGTTTTTCTTATTTTGGCCAAAATAACATACTAAACACCAATGAAAGTAATCGGGCAGGCTAGAGGTCGGCGAGCGAGGCAACTTGGAAGTACAAGCACCACAGCTGCTTCTTTTATAGTTAAATTTGTAATTACTGGAAGCTCCAAAACAAAAAGTACGAAAACAATTACTTAATGTTATTTCATCAACCTTTTCAAATTGTTAATTTGAACCTCCCATATACCTCTTTTTATTCACATAATAACATTTGAGTATTTGCAGCAACTTCATAGTTTCACATTTTTCCCATAAGTTATTATGGAAAAAAGTTTGAGTTTTTGCTATTTTCGCCAAAATAACATACTTAACGCCAATGAAAGTAATCGGGCAGGCTAGAGGTCGGTGAGCGAGGCAACTTGGAAGTACAAGCACCACAGCTGCTTCTTTTATAAATAAATTTGTAATTACTGGAAGCTCCAAAACAAAAATTACGAAAACAATTACTTAATGTTATTTCATCAACCTTTTCAAATTGTTAATTTGAACCTCCCATATACCTCTTTTCATTCACATAATAACATTTGAGTATTTGCAGCAACTTCATAGTTTCACATTTTTCTCATAAGTTAACATGGAAAAAAGTTTGAGTTTTTGCTATTTTCGCCAAAATAACATACTTAACGCCAATGAAAGTAATCGGGCAGGCTAGAGGTCGGCGAGCGAGGCAACTTGGAAGTACAAGCACCACAGCTGCTTCTTTTATAGTTAAATTTGTAATTACTGGAAGCTCCAAAAAAAAAAACACGAAAACAATTACTTAATGTTATTTCATCAACCTTTTCAAATTGTTAATTTGAACCTCCCATATACCTCTTTTCATTCACATAATAACATTTAAGTATTTACAGCAACTTCTTAGTTTCACATTTTTCTCATAAGTTAACATGGAAAAAAGTTTGAATTTTTTGCTATTTTCGCCAAAATAACATACTTAACGCCAATGAAAGTAATCGGGCAGGCTAGAGGTCGGCGAGCGAGGCAACTTGGAAGTACAAGCACCACAGCTGCTTCTTTTATAGTTAAATTTGTAATTACTGGAAGCTCTAAAACAAAAAGTACGAAAACAATTACTTAATGTTATTTCATCAACCTTTTCAAATTGTTAATTTGAACCTCCCATATACCTCTTTTCATTCACATAATAACATTTGAGTATTTGCAGCAACTTCTTATTTTCACATTTTTCCCATAAGTTAACATGGAAAAAAGTTTGAGTTTTTCTTATTTTAGCCAAAATAACATACTAAACTCCAATAAAAGTAATCGGGCAGGCTAGAGGTCGGTGAGCGAGGCAACTTGGAAGTACAAGCACCATAGCTGCTTCTTTTATAAATAAATTTGTAATTACTGGAAGCTCAAAAACAAAAAGTACGAAAACAATTACTTAATGTTATTTCATCAATCTTTTCAAATTGTTGATTTGAACCTCCCATATACCTCTTTTCATTCACATAATAACATATGAGTATTTGCAGCAACTTTATAGTTTCACATTTTTTCCATAAGTTAACATGGAAAAAAGTTTGAGTTTTTCTTATTTTGGCCAAAATAACATACTAAACGCCAATGAAAGTAATCGGGCAGGCTACAGGTCGGCGAGCAAGGCAACTTTGAAGTACAAGCAACACAGCTGCTTCTTTTATAGTTAAATTTGTAATTACTGGAAGCTCCAAAACAAAAAGTACGAAAACAATTACTTAATGTTATTTCATCAACCTTTTCAAATTGTTAATTTGAACCTCCCATATACCTCTTTTCATTCACATAATAACATTTGAGTATTTGCAGCAACTTCTTAGTTTCACATTTTTCTCATAAGTTAACATGGAAAAAAGTTTGAGTTTTTGCTATGTTTGCCAAAATAACATACTTAACGCCAATGAAAGTAATCGGGCAGGCTAGAGGTTGGCAAGCGAGGCAACTTGGAAGTACAAGCACCACAGCTGCTTCTTTTATAGTTAAATTTGTAATTACTGGGAGCTCTAAAACAAAAAGTATGAAAACAAATTATTAATGTTATTTCATCAACCTTTTCAAATTGTTAATTTAAACCTCCCATATACCTCTTTCCATTCACATAATAACATTTGAGTATTTGCAGCAACTTCATAGTTTCACATTTTTCCCATAAGTTAATATGGAAAAAAGTTTGAGTTTTTCTTATTTTGGCCAAAATAACATACTTAACGCCAATGAAAGTAATCGGGCAGGCTAGAGGTCGGCGAGCGAGGCAACTTGGAAGTACAAGCACCACAGCTGCTACTTTTATAGTTAAATTTGTAATTACTGGAAGCTCCAAAACAAAAAGTACGAAAACAATTACTTAATGTTATTTCATCAACCTTTTCAAATTGTTGATTTGAACCTCCCATATACCTCTTTTCATTCACATAATAACATTTGAGTATTTGCAGCAACTACTTAGTTTCACATTTTTTCCATAAGTTAACATTGAAAAAAGTTTGAGTTTTTGTTATTTTCGCCAAAATAACATACTTAACGCCAATGAAAGTAATCAGGCAGGCTAGAGGTTGGCAAGCGAGGCAACTTGGAAGTACAAGCACCACAGCTGCTTCTTTTATAGTTAAATTTGTAATTACTGGAAGCTCTAAAACAAAAACTACGAAAACAATTACTTAATGTTATTTCATCAACCTTTTCAAATTGTTAATTTGAACCTCCCATTTACTTCTTTTCATTCACATAATAACATTTGAGTATTTGCAGCAACTTCTTATTTTCACATTTTTCCCATAAGTTAATATGGAAAAAAGTTTGAGTTTTTCTTATTTTGGCCAAAATAACATAATTAACGCCAATGAAAGTAATCGGGCAGGCTAGAGGTCGGCGAGCGAGGCAACTTGGAAGTACAAGCACCACAGCTGCTACTTTTATAGTTAAATTTGTAATTACTGGAAGCTCCAAAACAAAAAGTACGAAAACAATTACTTAATTTTATTTCATCAACCTTTTCAAATTGTTGATTTGAACCTCCCATATACCTCTTTTCATTCACATAATAACATTTGAGTATTTGCAGCAACTTTATAGTTTCACATTTTTTCCATAAGTTAACATGGAAAAAAGTTTGAGTTTTTCTTATTTTGGCCAAAATAACATACTAAACGCCAATGAAAGTAATCGGGCAGGCTAGAGATTGGCGAGCAAGGCAACTTGGAAGTACAAGCACCACAGCTGCTTCTTTTATAGTTAAATTTGTAATTACTGGAAGCTCCAAAACAAAAAACACGAAAACAATTACTTAATGTTATTTCATCAACCTTTTCAAATTGTTAATTTGAACCTCCCATATACCTCTTTTCATTCACATAATAACATTTGAGTATTTGCAGCAACTTCTTAGTTTCACATTTTTCTCATAAGTTAACATGGAAAAAAGTTTCAGTTTTTGCTATTTTTGCCAAAATAACATACTTAACGCCAATGAAAGTAATCGGGCAGGCTAGAGGTTGGCAAGCGAGGCAACTTGGAAGTACAAGCACCACAGCTGCTTCTTTTATAGTTAAATTTGTAATTACTGGAAGCTCTAAAACAAAAAGTATGAAAACAAATACTTAATGTTATTTCATCAACCTTTTCAAATTGTTAATTTGAACCTCCCATATACCTCTTTTCATTCACATAATAACATTTGAGTATTTGCAGCAACTTCATAGTTTCACATTTTTCCCATAAGTTAATATGGAAAAAAGTTTGAGTTTTTCTTATTTTGGCCAAAATAACATACTTAACGCCAATGAAAGTAATCGGGCAGGCTAGAGGTCGGCGAGCGAGGCAACTTGGAAGTACAAGCACCACAGCTGCTACTTTTATAGTTAAATTTGTAATTACTGGAAGCTCCAAAACAAAAAGTACGAAAACAATTACTTAATGTTATTTCATCAACCTTTTCAAATTGTTGATTTGAACCTCCCACATACCTCTTTTCATTCACGTAATAACATTTGAGTATTTGCAGCAACTTCTTATTTTCACATTTTTCCCATAAGTTAACATGGAAAAAAGTTCGAGTTTTTCTTATTTTGGCCAAAATAACATACTAAACGCCAATGAAAGTAATCGGGCAGGCTACAGGTCGGCGAGTGAGGCAACTTGGAAGTACAAGCACCACAGCTGCTACTTTTATAGTTAAATTTGTAATTACTGGAAGCTCCAAAACAAAAAGTACGAAAACAATTACTTAATGTTATTTCATCAACCTTTTCAAATTGTTAATTTGAACCTCCCATTTACCTCTTTTCATTCACATAATAACATTTGAGTATTTGCAGCAACTTCTTATTTTCACATTTTTCCCATAAGTTAATATGGAAAAAAGTTTGAGTTTATCTTATTTGGGCCAAAATAACATAATTAACGCCAATGAAAGTAATCGGGCAGGCTAGAGGTCGGCGAGCGAGGCAACTTGGAAGTACAAGCACCACAGCTGCTACTTTTATAGTTAAATTTGTAATTACTGGAAGCTCCAAAACAAAAAGTACGAAAACAATTACTTAATGTTATTTCATCAACCTTTTCAAATTGTTGATTTGAACCTCCCATATACCTCTTTTCATTCACATAATAACATTTGAGTATTTGCAGCAACTTTATAGTTTCACATTTTTTCCATAAGTTAACATGGAAAAAAGTTTGAGTTTTTCTTATTTTGGCCAAAATAACATACTAAACGCCAATGAAAGTAATCGGGCAGGCTAGAGATTGGCGAGCAAGGCAACTTGGAAGTACAAGCACCACAGCTGCTTCTTTTATAGTTAAATTTGTAATTACTGGAAGCTCCAAAACAAAAAACACGAAAACAATTACTTAAGGTTATTTCATCAACCTTTTCAAATTGTTAATTTGAACCTCCCATATACCTCTTTTCATTCACATAATAACATTTGAGTATTTGCAGCAACTTCTTAGTTTCACATTTTTCTCATAAGTTAACATGGAAAAAAGTTTGAGTTTTTGCTATTTTTGCCAAAATAACATACTTAACGCCAATGAAAGTAATCGGGCAGGCTAGAGGTTGGCAAGCGAGGCAACTTGGAAGTACAAGCACCACAGCTGCTTCTTTTATAGTTAAATTTGTAATTACTGGAAGCTCTAAAACAAAAAGTATGAAAACAAATACTTAATGTTATTTCATCAACCTTTTCAAATTGTTAATTTGAACCTCCCATATACCTCTTTTCATTCACATAATAACATTTTAGTATTTGCAGCAACTTCATAGTTTCACATTTTTCCCATAAGTTAATATGGAAAAAAGTTTGAGTTTTTCTTATTTTGGCCAAAATAACATACTTAACGCCAATGAAAGTAATCGGGCAGGCTAGAGGTCGGCGAGCGAGGCAACTTGGAAGTACAAGCACCAGAACTGCTACTTTTATAGTTAAATTTGTAATTACTGGAAGCTCCAAAACAAAAAGTACGAAAACAATTACTTAATGTTATTTCATCAACCTTTTCAAATTGTTGATTTGAACCTCCCACATACCTCTTTTCATTCACGTAATAACATTTGAGTATTTGCAGCAACTTCTTATTTTCACATTTTTCCCATAAGTTAACATGGAAAAAAGTTTGAGTTTTTCTTATTTTGGCCAAAATAACATACTAAACGCCAATGAAAGTAATCGGGCAGGCTACAGGTCGGCGAGTGAGGCAACTTGGAAGTACAAGCACCACAGCTGCTACTTTTATAGTTAAATTTGTAATTACTGGAAGCTCCAAAACAAAAAGTACGAAAACAATTACTTAATGTTATTTCATCAACCTTTTCAAATTGTTGATTTGAACCTCCCATATACCTCTTTTCATTCACATAATAACATTTGAGTATTTGCAGCAACTTCATAGTTTCACATTTTTCCCATAAGTTAACATGGAAAAAGTTTGAGTTTTTCTTATTTTGGCCAAAATAACATACTAAACGGCAATGAAATTAATCGGGCAGGCTAGAGGTCGGCGAGCGAGGCAACTTGGAAGTACAAGCACCACAGCTGCTTCTTTTATAGTTAAATTTGTAATTACTGGAAGCTCCAAAACAAAAAGTACGAAAACAATTACTTAATGTTATTTCATCAACCTTTTCAAATTGTTTATTTGAACCTCCCATATACCTCTTTTCATTCACATAATAACATTTGAGTATTTGCAGCAACTTCTTAGTTTCACATTTTTTCCATAAGTTAACATTGAAAAAAGTTTGAGTTTTTGTTATTTTCGCCAAAATAACATACTTAACGGCAATGAAAGTAATCGGGCAGGCTAGAGGTTGGCAAGCGAGGCAACTTGGAAGTACAAGCACCACAGCTGCTTCTTTTATAGTTAAATTTGTAATTACTGGAAGCTCTAAAACCAAAAGTACGAAAACAATTACTTAATGTTATTTCATCAACCTTTTCAAATTGTTAATTTGAACCTCCCATATACCTCTTTTCATTCACATAATAACATTTGAGTATTTGCAGCAACTTCTTATTTTCACATTTTTTCCATAAGTTAACATGGAAAAAAGTTTAAGTTTTTCTTATTTTGGCCAAAATAACATACTAAACGCCAATGAAAGTAATCGGGCAGGCTAGAGATTGGCGAGCGAGGCAACTTGGAAGTACAAGCACCACAGCTGCTTCTTTTATAGTTAAATTTGTAATTACTGGAAGCTCCAAAACAAAAAACACGAAAACAATTACTTAATGTTATTTCATCAACCCTTTCAAATTGTTAATTTGAACCTCCCATATACCTCTTTTCATTCACATAATAACATTTGAGTATTTGCAGCAACTTCTTAGTTTCACATTTTTCTCAAAAGTTAACATGGAAAAAAGGTTGAGTTTTTGCTATTTTCGCCAAAATAACATACTTAACGCCAATGAAAGTAATCGGGCAGGCTAGAGGTTGGCAAGCGAGGCAACTTGGAAGTACAAGCACCACAGCTGCTTTTTTTATAGTTAAATTTGTAATTACTTGAAGCTCTGAAACAAAAAGTACGAAAACAATTACTTAATGTTATTTCATCAACCTTTTCAAATTGTTAATTTGAACCTCCCATATACCTCTTTTCATTCACATAATAACATTTGAGTATTTGCAGCAACTTCTTATTTTCACATTTTTCCCATAAGTTAACATGGAAAAAAGTTTGAGTTTTTCTTATTTTGGCCAAAATAACATACTTAACGCCAAAGAAAGTAATCGGGCAGGCTACAGGTCGGTGAGCGAGGCAACTTGGAAGTACAAGCACCACAGCTGCTTCCTTTATAGTTAAATTTATAATTACTGGAAGCTCCAAAACAAAAAGTACGAAAACAATTACTTAATGTTATTTCATCAACCTTTTCAAATTGTTGATTTGAACCTCCCATATACCTCTTTTCATTCACATAATAACATTTGAGTATTTGCAGCAACTTCTTATTTTCACATTTTTCCCATAAGTTAACATGGAAAGAAGTTTGAGTTTTTCTTATTTTGGCCAAAATAACATACTAAACGCCAATGAAAGTAATCGGGCAGGCTAGAGGTCGGCGAGCGAGGCAACTTGGAAGTACAAGCACCACAGCTGCTTCTTTTATAGTTAAATTTGTAATTACTGGAAGCTCCAAAACTAAAAACACGAAAACAATTACTTAATGTTATTTCATCAACCTTTTCAAATTGTTAATTTGAACGTCCCATATACCTCTTTTCATTCACATAATAACATTTGAGTATTTGCAGCAACTTCTTAGTTTCACATTTTTCTCATAAGTTAACATGGAAAAAAGTTTGAGTTTTTGCTATTTTCGCCAAAATAACATACTTAACGCCAATGAAAATAATCGGGCAGGCTAGAGGTTGGCAAGCGGGGCAACTTGGAAGTACAAGCACCACAGCTGCTTCTTTTATGGTTAAATTTGTAATTACTGGAAGCTCTAAAACAAAAAGTACGAAAACAATTACTTAATGTTATTTCATCAACCTTTTCAAATTGTTAATTTGAACCTCCCATATACCTCTTTTCATTCACATAATAACATTTGAGTATTTGCAGCAACTTCTTAGTTTCACATTTTTCCCATAAGTTAATATGGAAAAAAGTTTGAGTTTTTCTTATTTTGGCCAAAATAACATACTTAACGCCAATGAAAGTAATCGGGCAGGCTAGAGGTTGGCGAGCGAGGCAACTTGGAAGTACAAGCACCACAGCTGCTACTTTTATAGTTAAATTTGTAATTACTGGAAGCTCTAAAACAAAAAGTACGAAAACAATTACTTAATGTTATTTAATCAACCTTTTCAAATTGTTGATTTGAACTTCCCATATACCTCTTTTCATTCACATAATAACATTTGAGTATTTGCAGCAACTTCATAGTTTCTAATTTTTTCCATAAGTTAACATGGAAAAAAGTTTGAGTTTTTCCTTATTTTGGCCAAAATAACATACTAAACGCCAATGAAAGTAATCGGGCAGGCTACAGGTCGGCGAGCGAGGCAACTTGGAAGTACAAGCACCACAGCTGCTTCTTTTATAGTTAAATTTGTAATTACTGGAAGCTCCAAAACAAAAAGTACGAAAACAATTACTTAATGTTATTTCATCAACCTTTTCAAATTGTTGATTTGAACCTCCCATATACCTCTTTTCATTCACATAATAACATTTGAGTATTTGCAGCAACTTCATAGTTTCACATTTTTTCCATAAGTTAACATGGAAAAAAGTTTGAGTTTTTCTTATTTTGGCCAAAATAACATACTAAACGCCAAAGAAAGTAATCAGGCAGGCTAGAGGTCGGCAAGCGAGGCAACTTGGAAGTACAAGCACCACAGCTGCTTCTTTTATAGTTAAATTTGTAATTACTAGAAGCTCCAAAACAAAAAACACGAAAACAATTACTTAATGTTATTTCATCAACCTTTTCAAATTGTTAATTTGAACCTCCCATATACCTCTTTTCATTCACATAATAACATTTGAGTATTTACAGCAACTTATTAGTTTCACATTTTTCTCATAAGTTAACATGGAAAAAAGTTTGAGTTTTTGCTATTTTCGACAAAATAACATACTTAACGCAAATAAAAGTAATCGGGCAGGCTAGAGGTTGGCAAGCGAGGCAACTTGGAAGTACAAGCACCACAGCTGCTTCTTTTATAGTTAAATTTGTAATTACTGGAAGCTCCAAAACTAAAAACACGAAAACAATTACTTAATGTTATTTCATCAACCTTTTCAAATTGTTAATTTGAACCTCCCATATACCTCTTTTCATTCACATAATAACATTTGAGTATTTGCAGCAACTTCTTAGTTTCACATTTTTCTCATAAGTTAACATGGAAAAAAGTTTGAGTTTTTGCTATTTTCGCCAAAATAACATACTTAACGCCAATGAAAATAATCGGGCAGGCTAGAGGTTGGCAAGCGGGGCAGCTTGGAAGTACAAGCACCACAGCTGCTTCTTTTATAGTTAAATTTGTAATTACTGGAAGCTCTAAAACAAAAAGTACGAAAACAATTACTTAATGTTATTTCATCAACCTTTTCAAATTGTTAATTTGAACCTCCCATATACCTCTTTTCATTCACATAATAACATTTGAGTATTTGCAGCAACTTCTTAGTTTCACATTTTTCCCATAAGTTAATATGGAAAAAAGTTTGAGTTTTTCTTATTTTGGCCAAAATAACATACTTAACGCCAATGAAAGTAATCGGGCAGGCTAGAGGTTGGCGAGCGAGGCAACTTGGAAGTACAAGCACCACAGCTGCTACTTTTATAGTTAAATTTGTAATTACTGGAAGCTCTAAAACAAAAAGTACGAAAACAATTACTTAATGTTATTTAATCAACCTTTTCAAATTGTTGATTTGAACTTCCCATATACCTCTTTTCATTCACATAATAACATTTGAGTATTTGCAGCAACTTCATAGTTTCTAATTTTTTCCATAAGTTAACATGGAAAAAAGTTTGAGTTTTTCCTTATTTTGGCCAAAATAACATACTAAACGCCAATGAAAGTAATCGGGCAGGCTACAGGTCGGCGAGCGAGGCAACTTGGAAGTACAAGCACCACAGCTGCTTCTTTTATAGTTAAATTTGTAATTACTGGAAGCTCCAAAACAAAAAGTACGAAAACAATTACTTAATGTTATTTCATCAACCTTTTCAAATTGTTAATTTGAACCTCCCATATACCTCTTTTTATTCACATAATAACATTTGAGTATTTGCAGCAACTTCTTAGTTTCACATTTTTCCCATAAGTTATTATGGTAAAAAGTTTGAGTTTTTGCTATTTTCGCCAAAATAACATACTTAACGCCAATGAAAGTAATCGGGCAGGCTAGAGGTCGGTGAGCGAGGCAACTTGGAAGTACAAGCACCACAGCTGCTTCTTTTATAAATAAATTTGTAATTACTGGAAGCTCCAAAACAAAAATTACGAAAACAATTACTTAATGTTATTTCATCAACCTTTTCAAATTGTTAATTTGAACCTCCCATATACCTCTTTTCATTCACATAATAACATTTGAGTATTTGCAGCAACTTCATAGTTTCACATTTTTCTCATAAGTTAACATGGAAAAAAGTTTGAGTTTTTGCTATTTTCGCCAAAATAACATACTTAACGCCAATGAAAGTAATCGGGCAGGCTAGAGGTCGGCGAGCGAGGCAACTTGGAAGTACAAGCACCACAGCTGCTTCTTTTATAGTTAAATTTGTAAGTACTGGAAGCTCCAAAAAAAAAAACACGAAAACAATTACTTAATGTTATTTCATCAACCTTTTCAAATTGTTAATTTGAACCTTCCATATACCTCTTTTCATTCACATAATAACATTTAAGTATTTACAGCAACTTCTTAGTTTCACATTTTTCTCATAAGTTAACATGGAAAAAAGTTTGAATTTTTTGCTATTTTCGCCAAAATAACATACTTAACGCCAATGAAAGTAATCGGGCAGGCTAGAGGTCGGCGAGCGAGGCAACTTGGAAGTACAAGCACCACAGCTGCTTCTTTTATAGTTAAATTTGTAATTACTGGAAGCTCTAAAACAAAAAGTACGAAAACAATTACTTAATGTTATTTCATCAACCTTTTCAAATTGTTAATTTGAACCTCCCATATACCTCTTTTCATTCACATAATAACATTTGAGTATTTGCAGCAACTTCTTATTTTCACATTTTTCCCATAAGTTAACATGGAAAAAAGTTTGAGTTTTTCTTATTTTAGCCAAAATAACATACTAAACTCCAATAAAAGTAATCGGGCAGGCTAGAGGTCGGCGAGCGAGGCAACTTGGAAGTACAAGCACCACAGCTGCTTCTTTTATAAATAAATTTGTAATTACTGGAAGCTCCAAAACAAAAAGTACGAAAACAATTACTTAATGTTATTTCATCAATCTTTTCAAATTGTTGATTTGAACCTCCCATATACCTCTTTTCATTCACATAATAACATATGAGTATTTGCAGCAACTTTATAGTTTCACATTTTTTCCATAAGTTAACATGGAAAAAAGTTTGAGTTTTTCTTATTTTGGCCAAAATAACATACTAAACGCCAATGAAAGTAATCGGGCAGGCTACAGGTCGGCGAGCAAGGCAACTTTGAAGTACAAGCAACACAGCTGCTTCTTTTATAGTTAAATTTGTAATTACTGGAAGCTCCAAAACAAAAAGTACGAAAACAATTACTTAATGTTATTTCATCAACCTTTTCAAATTGTTAATTTGAACCTCCCATATACCTCTTTTCATTCACATAATAACATTTGAGTATTTGCAGCAACTTCTTAGTTTCACATTTTTCCCATAAGTTAATATGGAAAAAAGTTTGAGTTTTTCTTATTTTGGCCAAAATAACATACTTAACGCCGATAAAAGTAATCAGGCAGGCTAGAGGTCGGCGAGCGAGGCAACTTGGAAGTACAAGCACCACAGCTGCTACTTTTATAGTTAAATTTGTAATTACTGGAAGCTCCAAAACAAAAAGTACGAAAACAATTACTTAATGTTATTTCATCAACCTTTTCAAATTGTTAATTTGAACCTCCCATATACCTCTTTTCATTCACATAATAACATTTGAGTATTTGCAGCAACTTCTTAGTTTCACATTTTTCTCATAAGTTAACATGGAAAAAAGTTTGAGTTTTTGCTATGTTTGCCAAAATAACATACTTAACGCCAATGAAAGTAATCGGGCAGGCTAGAGGTTGGCAAGCGAGGCAACTTGGAAGTACAAGCACCACAGCTGCTTCTTTTATAGTTAAATTTGTAATTACTGGGAGCTCTAAAACAAAAAGTATGAAAACAAATTATTAATGTTATTTCATCAACCTTTTCAAATTGTTAATTTAAACCTCCCATATACCTCTTTCCATTCACATAATAACATTTGAGTATTTGCAGCAACTTCATAGTTTCACATTTTTCCCATAAGTTAATATGGAAAAAAGTTTGAGTTTTTCTTATTTTGGCCAAAATAACATACTTAACGCCAATGAAAGTAATCGGGCAGGCTAGAGGTCGGCGAGCGAGGCAACTTGGAAGTACAAGCACCACAGCTGCTACTTTTATAGTTAAATTTGTAATTACTGGAAGCTCCAAAACAAAAAGTACGAAAACAATTACTTAATGTTATTTCATCAACCTTTTCAAATTGTTGATTTGAACCTCCCATATACCTCTTTTCATTCACATAATAACATTTGAGTATTTGCAGCAACTACTTAGTTTCACATTTTTTCCATAAGTTAACATTGAAAAAAGTTTGAGTTTTTGTTATTTTGGCCAAAATAACATACTTAACGCCAATGAAAGTAATCGGGCAGGCTAGAGGTTGGCAAGCGAGGCAACTTGGAAGTACAAGCACCACAGCTGCTTCTTTTATAGTTAAATTTGTAATTACTGGAAGCTCTAAAACAAAAACTACGAAAACAATTACTTAATGTTATTTCATCAACCTTTTCAAATTGTTAATTTGAACCTCCCATTTACTTCTTTTCATTCACATAATAACATTTGAGTATTTGCAGCAACTTCTTATTTTCACATTTTTCCCATAAGTTAATATGGAAAAAAGTTTGAGTTTTTCTTATTTTGGCCAAAATAACATAATTAACGCCAATGAAAGTAATCGGGCAGGCTAGAGGTCGGCGAGCGAGGCAACTTGGAAGTACAAGCACCACAGCTGCTACTTTTATAGTTAAATTTGTAATTACTGGAAGCTCCAAAACAAAAAGTACGAAAACAATTACTTAATGTTATTTCATCAACCTTTTCAAATTGTTGATTTGAACCTCCCATATACCTCTTTTCATTCACATAATAACATTTGAGTATTTGCAGCAACTTTATAGTTTCACATTTTTTCCATAAGTTAACATGGAAAAAAGTTTGAGTTTTTCTTATTTTGGCCAAAATAACATACTAAACGCCAATGAAAGTAATCGGGCAGGCTAGAGATTGGCGAGCAAGGCAACTTGGAAGTACAAGCACCACAGCTGCTTCTTTTATAGTTAAATTTGTAATTACTGGAAGCTCCAAAACAAAAAACACGAAAACAATTACTTAATGTTATTTCATCAACCTTTTCAAATTGTTAATTTGAACCTCCCATATACCTCTTTTCATTCACATAATAACATTTGAGTATTTGCAGCAACTTCTTAGTTTCACATTTTTCTCATAAGTTAACATGGAAAAAAGTTTCAGTTTTTGCTATTTTTGCCAAAATAACATACTTAACGCCAATGAAAGTAATCGGGCAGGCTAGAGGTTGGCAAGCGAGGCAACTTGGAAGTACAAGCACCACAGCTGCTTCTTTTATAGTTAAATTTGTAATTACTGGAAGCTCTAAAACAAAAAGTATGAAAACAAATACTTAATGTTATTTCATCAACCTTTTCAAATTGTTAATTTGAACCTCCCATATACCTCTTTTCATTCACATAATAACATTTGAGTATTTGCAGCAACTTCATAGTTTCACATTTTTCCCATAAGTTAATATGGAAAAAAGTTTGAGTTTTTCTTATTTTGGCCAAAATAACATACTTAACGCCAATGAAAGTAATCGGGCAGGCTAGAGGTCGGCGAGCGAGGCAACTTGGAAGTACAAGCACCACAGCTGCTACTTTTATAGTTAAATTTGTAATTACTGGAAGCTCCAAAACAAAAAGTACGAAAACAATTACTTAATGTTATTTCATCAACCTTTTCAAATTGTTGATTTGAACCTCCCACATACCTCTTTTCATTCACGTAATAACATTTGAGTATTTGCAGCAACTTCTTATTTTCACATTTTTCCCATAAGTTAACATGGAAAAAAGTTCGAGTTTTTCTTATTTTGGCCAAAATAACATACTAAACGCCAATGAAAGTAATCGGGCAGGCTACAGGTCGGCGAGTGAGGCAACTTGGAAGTACAAGCACCACAGCTGCTACTTTTATAGTTAAATTTGTAATTACTGGAAGCTCCAAAACAAAAAGTACGAAAACAATTACTTAATGTTATTTCATCAACCTTTTCAAATTGTTAATTTGAACCTCCCATTTACCTCTTTTCATTCACATAATAACATTTGAGTATTTGCAGCAACTTCTTATTTTCACATTTTTCCCATAAGTTAATATGGAAAAAAGTTTGAGTTTTTTTTATTTTGGCCAAAATAACATAATTAACGCCAATGAAAGTAATCGGGCAGGCTAGAGGTCGGCGAGCGAGGCAACTTGGAAGTACAAGCACCACAGCTGCTACTTTTATAGTTAAATTTGTAATTACTGGAAGCTCCAAAACAAAAAGTACGAAAACAATTACTTAATGTTATTTCATCAACCTTTTCAAATTGTTGATTTGAACCTCCCATATACCTCTTTTCATTCACATAATAACATTTGAGTATTTGCAGCAACTTTATAGTTTCACATTTTTTCCATAAGTTAACATGGAAAAAAGTTTGAGTTTTTCTTATTTTGGCCAAAATAACATACTAAACGCCAATGAAAGTAATCGGGCAGGCTAGAGATTGGCGAGCAAGGCAACTTGGAAGTACAAGCACCACAGCTGCTTCTTTTATAGTTAAATTTGTAATTACTGGAAGCTCCAAAACAAAAAACACGAAAACAATTACTTAATGTTATTTCATCAACCTTTTCAAATTGTTAATTTGAACCTCCCATATACCTCTTTTCATTCACATAATAACATTTGAGTATTTGCAGCAACTTCTTAGTTTCACATTTTCTCATAAGTTAACATGGAAAAAAGTTTGAGTTTTTGCTATTTTTGCCAAAATAACATACTTAACGCCAATGAAAGTAATTGGGCAGGCTAGAGGTTGGCAAGCGAGGCAACTTGGAAGTACAAGCACCACAGCTGCTTCTTTTATAGTTAAATTTGTAATTACTGGAAGCTCTAAAACAAAAAGTATGAAAACAAATACTTAATGTTATTTCATCAACCTTTTCAAATTGTTAATTTGAACCTCCCATATACCTCTTTTCATTCACATAATAACATTTTAGTATTTGCAGCAACTTCATAGTTTCACATTTTTCCCATAAGTTAATATGGAAAAAAGTTTGAGTTTTTCTTATTTTGGCCAAAATAACATACTTAACGCCAATGAAAGTAATCAGGCAGGCTAGAGGTCGGCGAGCGAGGCAACTTGGAAGTACAAGCACCAGAACTGCTACTTTTATAGTTAAATTTGTAATTACTGGAAGCTCCAAAACAAAAAGTACGAAAACAATTACTTAATGTTATTTCATCAACCTTTTCAAATTGTTGATTTGAACCTCCCACATACCTCTTTTCATTCACGTAATAACATTTGAGTATTTGCAGCAACTTCTTATTTTCACATTTTTCCCATAAGTTAACATGGAAAAAAGTTTGAGTTTTTCTTATTTTGGCCAAAATAACATTCTAAACGCCAATGAAAGTAATCGGGCAGGCTACAGGTCGGCGAGTGAGGCAATTTGGAAGTACAAGCACCACAGCTGCTACTTTTATAGTTAAATTTGTAATTACTGGAAGCTCCAAAACAAAAAGTACGAAAACAATTACTTAATGTTATTTCATCAACCTTTTCAAATTGTTGATTTGAACCTCCCATATACCTCTTTTCATTCACATAATAACATTTGAGTATTTGCAGCAACTTCATAGTTTCACATTTTTCCCATAAGTTAACATGGAAAAAGTTTGAGTTTTTCTTATTTTGGCCAAAATAACATACTAAACGGCAATGAAATTAATCGGGCAGGCTAGAGGTCGAAGAGCGAGGCAACTTGGAAGTACAAGCACCACAGCTGCTTCTTTTATAGTTAAATTTGTAATTACTGGAAGCTCCAAAACAAAAAGTACGAAAACAATTACTTAATGTTATTTCATCAACCTTTTCAAATTGTTTATTTGAACCTCCCATATACCTCTTTTCATTCACATAATAACATTTGAGTATTTGCAGCAACTTCTTAGTTTCACATTTTTTCCATAAGTTAACATTGAAAAAAGTTTGAGTTTTTGTTATTTTCGCCAAAATAACATACTTAACGGCAATGAAAGTAATCGGGCAGGCTAGAGGTTGGCAAGCGAGGCAACTTGGAAGTACAAGCACCACAGCTGCTTCTTTTATAGTTAAATTTGTAATTACTGGAAGCTCTAAAACCAAAAGTACGAAAACAATTACTTAATGTTATTTCATCAACCTTTTCAAATTGTTAATTTGAACCTCCCATATACCTCTTTTCATTCACATAATAACATTTGAGTATTTGCAGCAACTTCTTATTTTCACATTTTTTCCATAAGTTAACATGGAAAAAAGTTTAAGTTTTTCTTATTTTGGCCAAAATAACATACTAAACGCCAATGAAAGTAATCGGGCAGGCTAGAGATTGGCGAGCGAGGCAACTTGGAAGTACAAGCACCACAGCTGCTTCTTTTATAGTTAAATTTGTAATTACTGGAAGCTCCAAAACAAAAAACACGAAAACAATTACTTAATGTTATTTCATCAACCCTTTCAAATTGTTAATTTGAACCTCCCATATACCTCTTTTCATTCACATAATAACATTTGAGTATTTGCAGCAACTTCTTAGTTTCACATTTTTCTCAAAAGTTAACATGGAAAAAAGGTTGAGTTTTTGCTATTTTCGCCAAAATAACATACTTAACGCCAATGAAAGTAATCGGGCAGGCTAGAGGTTGGCAAGCGAGGCAACTTGGAAGTACAAGCACCACAGCTGCTTTTTTTATAGTTAAATTTGTAATTACTGGAAGCTCTGAAACAAAAAGTACGAAAACAATTACTTAATGTTATTTCATCAACCTTTTCAAATTGTTAATTTGAACCTCCCATATACCTCTTTTCATTCACATAATAACATTTGAGTATTTGCAGCAACTTCTTATTTTCACATTTTTCCCATAAGTTAACATGGAAAAAAGTTTGAGTTTTTCTTATTTTGGCCAAAATAACATACTTAACGCCAAAGAAAGTAATCGGGCAGGCTACAGGTCGGTGAGCGAGGCAACTTGGAAGTACAAGCACCACAGCTGCTTCCTTTATAGTTAAATTTATAATTACTGGAAGCTCCAAAACAAAAAGTACGAAAACAATTACTTAATGTTATTTCATCAACCTTTTCAAATTGTTGATTTGAACCTCCCATATACCTCTTTTCATTCACATAATAACATTTGAGTATTTGCAGCAACTTCTTATTTTCACATTTTTCCCATAAGTTAACATGGAAAGAAGTTTGAGTTTTTCTTATTTTGGCCAAAATAACATACTAAACGCCAATGAAAGTAATCGGGCAGGCTAGAGGTCGGCGAGCGAGGCAACTTGGAAGTACAAGCACCACAGCTGCTTCTTTTATAGTTAAATTTGTAATTACTGGAAGCTCCAAAACTAAAAACACGAAAACAATTACTTAATGTTATTTCATCAACCTTTTCAAATTGTTAATTTGAACGTCCCATATACCTCTTTTCATTCACATAATAACATTTGAGTATTTGCAGCAACTTCTTAGTTTCACATTTTTCTCATAAGTTAACATGGAAAAAAGTTTGAGTTTTTGCTATTTTCGCCAAAATAACATACTTAACGCCAATGAAAATAATCGGGCAGGCTAGAGGTTGGCAAGCGGGGCAACTTGGAAGTACAAGCACCACAGCTGCTTCTTTTATAGTTAAATTTGTAATTACTGGAAGCTCTAAAACAAAAAGTACGAAAACAATTATTTAATGTTATTTCATCAACCTTTTCAAATTGTTAATTTGAACCTCCCATATACCTCTTTTCATTCACATAATAACATTTGAGTATTTGCAGCAACTTCTTAGTTTCACATTTTTCCCATAAGTTAATATGGAAAAAAGTTTGAGTTTTTCTTATTTTGGCCAAAATAACATACTTAACGCCAATGAAAGTAATCGGGCAGGCTAGAGGTTGGCGAGCGAGGCAACTTGGAAGTACAAGCACCACAGCTGCTACTTTTATAGTTAAATTTGTAATTACTGGAAGCTCTAAAACAAAAAGTACGAAAACAATTACTTAATGTTATTTAATCAACCTTTTCAAATTGTTGATTTGAACTTCCCATATACCTCTTTTCATTCACATAATAACATTTGAGTATTTGCAGCAACTTCATAGTTTCTAATTTTTTCCATAAGTTAACATGGAAAAAAGTTTGAGTTTTTCCTTATTTTGGCCAAAATAACATACTAAACGCCAATGAAAGTAATCGGGCAGGCTACAGGTCGGCGAGCGAGGCAACTTGGAAGTACAAGCACCACAGCTGCTTCTTTTATAGTTAAATTTGTAATTACTGGAAGCTCCAAAACAAAAAGTACGAAAACAATTACTTAATGTTATTTCATCAACCTTTTCAAATTGTTGATTTGAACCTCCCATATACCTCTTTTCATTCACATAATAACATTTGAGTATTTGCAGCAACTTCATAGTTTCACATTTTTTCCATAAGTTAACATGGAAAAAAGTTTGAGTTTTTCTTATTTTGGCCAAAATAACATACTAAACGCCAAAGAAAGTAATCAGGCAGGCTAGAGGTCGGCAAGCGAGGCAACTTGGAAGTACAAGCACCACAGCTGCTTCTTTTATAGTTAAATTTGTAATTACTAGAAGCTCCAAAACAAAAAACACGAAAACAATTACTTAATGTTATTTCATCAACCTTTTCAAATTGTTAATTTGAACCTCCCATATACCTCTTTTCATTCACATAATAACATTTGAGTATTTACAGCAACTTATTAGTTTCACATTTTTCTCATAAGTTAACATGGAAAAAAGTTTGAGTTTTTGCTATTTTCGACAAAATAACATACTTAACGCAAATAAAAGTAATCGGGCAGGCTAGAGGTTGGCAAGCGAGGCAACTTGGAAGTACAAGCACCACAGCTGCTTCTTTTATAGTTAAATTTGTAATTACTGGAAGCTCCAAAACTAAAAACACGAAAACAATTACTTAATGTTATTTCATCAACCTTTTCAAATTGTTAATTTGAACCTCCCATATACCTCTTTTCATTCACATAATAACATTTGAGTATTTGCAGCAACTTCTTAGTTTCACATTTTTCTCATAAGTTAACATGGAAAAAAGTTTGAGTTTTTGCTATTTTCGCCAAAATAACATACTTAACGCCAATGAAAATAATCGGGCAGGCTAGAGGTTGGCAAGCGGGGCAACTTGGAAGTACAAGCACCACAGCTGCTTCTTTTATAGTTAAATTTGTAATTACTGGAAGCTCTAAAACAAAAAGTACGAAAACAATTACTTAATGTTATTTCATCAACCTTTTCAAATTGTTAATTTGAACCTCCCATATACCTCTTTTCATTCACATAATAACATTTGAGTATTTGCAGCAACTTCTTAGTTTCACATTTTTCCCATAAGTTAATATGGAAAAAAGTTTGAGTTTTTCTTATTTTGGCCAAAATAACATACTTAACGCCAATGAAAGTAATCGGGCAGGCTAGAGGTTGGCGAGCGAGGCAACTTGGAAGTACAAGCACCACAGCTGCTACTTTTATAGTTAAATTTGTAATTACTGGAAGCTCTAAAACAAAAAGTACGAAAACAATTACTTAATGTTATTTAATCAACCTTTTCAAATTGTTGATTTGAACTTCCCATATACCTCTTTTCATTCACATAATAACATTTGAGTATTTGCAGCAACTTCATAGTTTCTAATTTTTTCCATAAGTTAACATGGAAAAAAGTTTGAGTTTTTCCTTATTTTGGCCAAAATAACATACTAAACGCCAATGAAAGTAATCGGGCAGGCTACAGGTCGGCGAGCGAGGCAACTTGGAAGTACAAGCACCACAGCTGCTTCTTTTATAGTTAAATTTGTAATTACTGGAAGCTCCAAAACAAAAAGTACGAAAACAATTACTTAATGTTATTTCATCAACCTTTTCAAATTGTTGATTTGAACCTCCCATATACCTCTTTTCATTCACATAATAACATTTGAGTATTTGCAGCAACTTCATAGTTTCACATTTTTTCCATAAGTTAACATGGAAAAAAGTTTGAGTTTTTCTTATTTTGGCCAAAATAACATACTAAACGCCAAAGAAAGTAATCAGGCAGGCTAGAGGTCGGCAAGCGAGGCAACTTGGAAGTACAAGCACCACAGCTGCTTCTTTTATAGTTAAATTTGTAATTACTAGAAGCTCCAAAACAAAAAACACGAAAACAATTACTTAATGTTATTTCATCAACCTTTTCAAATTGTTAATTTGAACCTCCCATATACCTCTTTTCATTCACATAATAACATTTGAGTATTTACAGCAACTTATTAGTTTCACATTTTTCTCATAAGTTAACATGGAAAAAAGTTTGAGTTTTTGCTATTTTCGACAAAATAACATACTTAACGCAAATAAAAGTAATCGGGCAGGCTAGAGGTTGGCAAGCGAGGCAACTTGGAAGTACAAGCACCACAGCTGCTTCTTTTATAGTTAAATTTGTAATTACTGGAAGCTCTAAAACAAAAAGTACGAAAACAATTACTTAATGTTATTTCATCAACCTTTTCAAATTGTTAATTTGAACCTCCCATATACCTCTTTTCATTCACATAATAACATTTGAGTATTTGCAGCAACTTCTTATTTTCACATTTTTCCCATAAGTTAACATGGAAAGAAGTTTGAGTTTTTCTTATTTTGGCCAAAATAACATACTAAACGCCAATGAAAGTAATCGGGCAGGCTAGAGGTCAGCGAGCGAGGCAACTTGGAAGTACAAGCACCACAGCTGCTTCTTTTATAGTTAAATTTGTAATTACTGGAAGCTCCAAAACAAAAAACACGAAAACAATTACTTAATGTTATTTCATCAACCTTTTCAAATTGTTAATTTGAACCTCCCATATACCTCTTTTCATTCACATAATAACATTTGAGTATTTGCAGCAACTTCTTAGTTTCACATTTTTCTCATAAGTTAACATGGAAAAAAGTTTGAGTTTTTGCTATTTTCGCCAAAATAACATACTTAACGCCAATGAAAATAATCGGGCAGGCTAGAGGTTGGCAAGCGGGGCAACTTGGAAGTACAAGCACCACAGCTGCTTCTTTTATAGTTAAATTTGTAATTACTGGAAGCTCTAAAACAAAAAGTACGAAAACAATTACTTAATGTTATTTCATCAACCTTTTCAAATTGTTAATTTGAACCTCCCATATACCTCTTTTCATTCACATAATAACATTTGAGTATTTGCAGCAACTTCTTATTTTCACATTTTTCCCATAAGTTAATATGGAAAAAAGTTTGAGTTTTTCTTATTTTGGCCAAAATAACAAACTTAACGCCAATGAAAGTAATCGGGCAGGCTAGAGGTTGGCGAGCGAGGCAACTTGGAAGTACAAGCACCACAGCTGCTACTTTTATAGTTAAATTTGTAATTACTGGAAGCTCCAAAACAAAAAGTACGAAAACAATTACTTAATGTTATTTCATCAACCTTTTAAAATTGTTGATTTGAACCTCCCATATACCTCTTTTCATTCACATAATAACATTTGAGTATTTGCAGCAACTTCATAGTTTCTAATTTTTTCCATAAGTTAACATGGAAAAAAGTTTGAGTTTTTCTTATTTTGGCCAAAATAACATACTAAACGCCAATGAAAGTAATCGGGCAGGCTACAGGTCGGCGAGCGAGGCAACTTGGAAGTACAAGCACCACAGCTGCTTCTTTTATAGTTAAATTTGTAATTACTGGAAGCTCCAAAACAAAAAGTACGAAAACAATTACTTAATGTTATTTCATCAACCTTTTCAAATTGTTGATTTGAACCTCCCATATACCTCTTTTCATTCACATAATAACATTTGAGTATTTGCAGCAACTTCATAGTTTCACATTTTTTCCATAAGTTAACATGGAAAAAAGTTTGAGTTTTTCTTATTTTGGCCAAAATAACATACTAAACGCCAAAAAAAGTAATCAGGCAGGCTAGAGGTCGGCGAGCGAGGCAACTTGGAAGTACAAGCACCACAGCTGCTTCTTTTATAGTCAAATTTGTAATTACTAGAAGCTCCAAAACAAAAAACACGATAACAATTACTTAATGTTATTTCATCAACCTTTTCAAATTGTTAATTTGAACCTCCCATATACCTCTTTTCATTCACATAATAACATTTGAGTATTTACAGCAACTTCTTAGTTTCACATTTTTCTCATAAGTTAACATGGAAAAAAGTTTAGGTTTTTGCTATTTTCGCCAAAATAACATACTTAACGCTAATAAAAGTAATCGGGCAGGCTAGAGGTTGGCAAGCGAGGCAACTTGGAAGTACAAGCACCACAGCTGCTTCTTTTATAGTTAAATTTGTAATTACTGGAAGCTCTAAAACAAAAAGTACGAAAACATTTACCTAATGTTATTTCATCAACCTTTTCAAATTGTTAATTTGAACCTCCCATATACCTCTTTTCATTCACATAATAACATTTGAGTATTTGCAGCAACTTCTTATTTTCACATTTTTCCCATAAGTTAACATGGAAAAAAGTTTGAGTTTTTCTTATTTTGGCCAAAATAACATACTAAACGCTAATGAAAGTAATCGGGCAGGCTAGAGGTCAGCGAGCGAGGCAACTTGGAAGTACAAGCACCACAGCTGCTTCTTTTATAGTTAAATTTGTAATTACTGGAAGCTCTAAAACAAAAAGTACGAAAACAATTACTTAATGTTATTTCATCAACCTTTTCAAATTGTTGATTTGAACCTCCCATATACCTCTTTTCATTCACATAATAACATTTAAGTATTTGCAGCAACTTCTTAGTTTCACATTTTTGCCATAAGTTAACATGGAAAAAAGTTTGAGTTTTTCTTATTTTGGCCAAAATAACATACTAAACGCAAATGAAAGTAATCGGGCAGGCTAGAGGTTGGCGAGTGAGGCAACTTGGAAGTACAAGCACCACAGCTGCTACTTTTATAGTTAAATTTGTAATTACTGGAAGCTCCAAAACAAAAAGTACGAAAACAATTACTTAATGTTATTTCATCAACCTTTTCAAATTGTTAATTTGAACCTCCCATATACCTCTTTTCATTCACATAATAACATTTGAGTATTTGCAGCAACTTCTTAGTTTCACATTTTTCTCATAAGTTAACATGGAAAAAAGTTTGAGTTTTTCTTATTTTGGCCAAAATAACATACTAAACGCCAATGAAAGTAATGGGGCAGGCTAGAGGTCGGCGAGCGAGGCAACTTGGAAGTACAAGCACCACAGCTGCTTCTTTTATAGTTAAATTTGTAATTACTGGAAGCTCCAGAACAAAAAGTACGAAAACAATTACTTAATGTTATTTCATCAACCTATTCAAATTGTTGATTTGAACCTCCCATATACCTCTTTTCATTCACATAATAACGTTTGAGTATTTGCAGCAACTTCATAGTTTCACATTTTTTCCATAAGTTAACATGGAAAAAAGTTTGAGTTTTTCTTATTTTGGCCAAAATAACATACTAAACACCAATGAAAGTAATCGGGCAGGCTAGAGGTCGGCGAGCGAGGCAACTTGGAAGTACAAGCACCACAGCTGCTTCTTTTATAGTTAAATTTGTAATTACTGGAAGCTCCAAAACAAAAAGTACGAAAACAATTACTTAATGTTATTTCATCAACCTTTTCAAATTGTTAATTTGAACCTCCCATATACCTCTTTTTATTCACATAATAACATTTGAGTATTTGCAGCAACTTCTTAGTTTCACATTTTTCCCATAAGTTATTATGGAAAAAAGTTTGAGTTTTTGCTATTTTCGCCAAAATAACATACTTAACGCCAATGAAAGTAATCGGGCAGGCTAGAGGTCGGTGAGCGAGGCAACTTGGAAGTACAAGCACCACAGCTGCTTCTTTTTTAAATAAATTTGTAATTACTGGAAGCTCCAAAACAAAAATTACGAAAACAATTACTTAATGTTATTTCATCAACCTTTTCAAATTGTTAATTTGAACCTCCCATATACCTCTTTTCATTCACATAATAACATTTGAGTATTTGCAGCAACTTCATAGTTTCACATTTTTCTCATAAGTTAACATGGAAAAAAGTTTGAGTTTTTGCTATTTTCGCCAAAATAACATACTTAACGCAAATGAAAGTAATCGGGCAGGCTAGAGGTCGGCGAGCGAGGCAACTTGGAAGTACAAGCACCACAGCTGCTTCTTTTATAGTTAAATTTGTAATTACTGGAAGCTCCAAAAAAAAAAACACGAAAACAATTACTTAATGTTATTTCATCAACCTTTTCAAATTGTTAATTTGAACCTCCCATATACCTCTTTTCATTCACATAATAACATTTGAGTATTTACAGCAACTTCTTAGTTTCACATTTTTCTCATAAGTTAACATGGAAAAAAGTTTGAATTTTTTGCTATTTTCGCCAAAATAACATTCTTAACGCCAATGAAAGTAATCGGGCAGGCTAGAGGTCGGCGAGCGAGGCAACTTGGAAGTACAAGCACCACAGCTGCTTCTTTTATAGTTAAATTTGTAATTACTGGAAGCTCTAAAACAAAAAGTACGAAAACAATTACTTAATGTTATTTCATCAACCTTTTCAAATTGTTAATTTGAACCTCCCATATACCTCTTTTCATTCACATAATAACATTTGAGTATTTGCAGCAACTTCTTATTTTCACATTTTTCCCATAAGTTAACATGGAAAAAAGTTTGAGTTTTTCTTATTTTAGCCAAAATAACATACTAAACTCCAATAAAAGTAATCGGGCAGGCTAGAGGTCGGCGAGCGAGGCAACTTGGAAGTACAAGCACCACAGCTGCTTCTTTTATAAATAAATTTGTAATTACTGGAAGCTCCAAAACAAAAAGTACGAAAACAATTACTTAATGTTATTTCATCAATCTTTTCAAATTGTTGATTTGAACCTCCCATATACCTCTTTTCATTCACATAATAACATATGAGTATTTGCAGCAACTTCATAGTTTCACATTTTTTCCATAAGTTAACATGGAAAAAAGTTTGAGTTTTTCTTATTTTGGCCAAAATAACATACTAAACGCCAATGAAAGTAATCGGGCAGGCTAGAGGTCGGCGAGGAAGGCAACTTGGAAGTACAAGCACCACAGCTGCTTCTTTTATAGTTAAATTTGTAATTACTGGAAGCTCCAAAACAAAAAGTACGAAAACAATTACTTAATGTTATTTCATCAACCTTTTCAAATTGTTAATTTGAACCTCCCATATACCTCTTTTCATTCACATAATAACATTTGAGTATTTGCAGCAACTTCTTAGTTTCACATTTTTCCCATAAGTTAATATGGAAAAAAGTTTGAGTTTTTCTTATTTTGGCCAAAATAACATACTTAACGCCGATAAAAGTAATCGGGCAGGCTAGAGGTCGGCGAGCGAGGCAACTTGGAAGTACAAGCACCACAGCTGCTACTTTTATAGTTAAATTTGTAATTACTGGAAGCTCCAAAACAAAAAGTACGAAAACAATTACTTAATGTTATTTCATCAACCTTTTCAAATTGTTAATTTGAACCTCCCATATACCTCTTTTCATTCACATAATAACATTTGAGTATTTGCAACAACTTCTTAGTTTCACATTTTTCTCATAAGTTAACATGGAAAAAAGTTTGAGTTTTTGCTATTTTTGCCAAAATAACATACTTAACGCCAATGAAAGTAATCGGGCAGGCTAGAGGTTGGCAAGCGAGGCAACTTGGAAGTACAAGCACCACAGCTGCTTCTTTTATAGTTAAATTTGTAATTACTGGGAGCTCTAAAACAAAAAGTATGAAAACAAATTATTAATGTTATTTCATCAACCTTTTCAAATTGTTAATTTAAACCTCCCATATACCTCTTTCCATTCACATAATAACATTTGAGTATTTGCAGCAACTTCATAGTTTCACATTTTTCCCATAAGTTAATATGGAAAAAAGTTTGAGTTTTTCTTATTTTGGCCAAAATAACATACTTAACGCCAATGAAAGTAATCGGGCAGGCTAGAGGTCGGCGAGCGAGGCAACTTGGAAGTACAAGCACCACAGCTGCTACTTTTATAGTTAAATTTGTAATTACTGGAAGCTCCAAAACAAAAAGTACGAAAACAATTACTTAATGTTATTTCATCAACCTTTTCAAATTGTTGATTTGAACCTCCCATATACCTCTTTTCATTCACATAATAACATTTGAGTATTTGCAGCAACTACTTAGTTTCACATTTTTTCCATAAGTTAACATTGAAAAAAGTTTGAGTTTTTGTTATTTTCGCCAAAATAACATACTTAACGCCAATGAAAGTAATCGGGCAGGCTAGAGGTTGGCAAGCGAGGCAACTTGGAAGTACAAGCACCACAGCTGCTTCTTTTATAGTTAAATTTGTAATTACTGGAAGCTCTAAAACAAAAACTACGAAAACAATTACTTAATGTTATTTCATCAACCTTTTCAAATTGTTAATTTGAACCTCCCATTTACCTCTTTTCATTCACATAATAACATTTGAGTATTTGCAGCAACTTCTTATTTTCACATTTTTCCCATAAGTTAATATGGAAAAAAGTTTGAGTTTTTCTTATTTTGGCCAAAATAACATAATTAACGCCAATGAAAGTAATCGGGCAGGCTAGAGGTCGGCGAGCGAGGCAACTTGGAAGTACAAGCACCACAGCTGCTACTTTTATAGTTAAATTTGTAATTACTGGAAGCTCCAAAATAAAAAGTACGAAAACAATTACTTAATGTTATTTCATCAACCTTTTCAAATTGTTGATTTGAACCTCCCATATACCTCTTTTCATTCACATAATAACATTTGAGTATTTGCAGCAACTTTATAGTTTCACATTTTTTCCATAAGTTAACATGGAAAAAAGTTTGAGTTTTTCTTATTTTGGCCAAAATAACATACTAAACGCCAATGAAAGTAATCGGGCAGGCTAGAGATTGGCGAGCTAGGCAACTTGGAAGTACAAGCACCACAGCTGCTTCTTTTATAGTTAAATTTGTAATTACTGGAAGCTCCAAAACAAAAAACACGAAAACAATTACTTAATGTTATTTCATCAACCTTTTCAAATTGTTAATTTGAACCTCCCATATACCTCTTTTCATTTACATAATAACATTTGAGTATTTGCAGCAACTTCTTAGTTTCACATTTTTCTCATAAGTTAACATGGAAAAAAGTTTGAGTTTTTGCTATTTTTGCCAAAATAACATACTTAACGCCAATGAAAGTAATCGGGCAGGCTAGAGGTTGGCAAGCGAGGCAACTTGGAAGTACAAGCACCACAGCTGCTTCTTTTATAGTTAAATTTGTAATTACTGGAAGCTCTAAAACAAAAAGTATGAAAACAAATACTTAATGTTATTTCATCAACCTTTTCAAATTGTTAATTTGAACCTCCCATATACCTCTTTTCATTCACATAATAACATTTGAGTATTTGCAGCAACTTCATAGTTTCACATTTTTCCCATAAGTTAATATGGAAAAAAGTTTGAGTTTTTCTTATTTTGGCCAAAATAACATACTTAACGCCAATGAAAGTAATCGGGCAGGCTAGAGGTCGGCGAGCGAGGCAACTTGGAAGTACAAGCACCACAGCTGCTACTTTTATAGTTAAATTTGTAATTACTGGAAGCTCCAAAACAAAAAGTACGAAAACAATTACTTAATGTTATTTCATCAACCTTTTCAAATTGTTGATTTGAACCTCCCATATACCTCTTTTCATTCACATAATAACATTTGAGTATTTGCAGCAACTTTATAGTTTCACATTTTTTCCATAAGTTAACATGGAAAAAAGTTTGAGTTTTTCTTATTTTGGCCAAAATAACATACTAAACGCCAATGAAAGTAATCGGGCAGGCTAGAGATTGGCGAGCAAGGCAACTTGGAAGTACAAGCACCACAGCTGCTTCTTTTATAGTTAAATTTGTAATTACTGGAAGCTCCAAAACAAAAAACACGAAAACAATTACTTAATGTTATTTCATCAACCTTTTCAAATTGTTAATTTGAACCTCCCATATACCTCTTTTCATTCACATAATAACATTTGAGTATTTGCAGCAACTTCTTAGTTTCACATTTTTCTCATAAGTTAACATGGAAAAAAGTTTGAGTTTTTGCTATTTTTGCCAAAATAACATACTTAACGCCAATGAAAGTTATCGGGCAGGCTAGAGGTTGGCAAGCGAGGCAACTTGGAAGTACAAGCACCACAGCTGCTTCTTTTATAGTTAAATTTGTAATTACTGGAAGCTCTAAAACAAAAAGTATGAAAACAAATACTTAATGTTATTTCATCAACCTTTTCAAATTGTTAATTTGAACCTCCCATATACCTCTTTTCATTCACATAATAACATTTGAGTATTTGCAGCAACTTCATAGTTTCACATTTTTCCCATAAGTTAATATGGAAAAAAGTTTGAGTTTTTCTTATTTTGGCCAAAATAACATACTTAACGCCAATGAAAGTAATCGGGCAGGCTAGAGGTCGGCGAGCGAGGCAACTTGGAAGTACAAGCACCACAGCTGCTACTTTTATAGTTAAATTTGTAATTACTGGAAGCTCCAAAACAAAAAGTACGAAAACAATTACTTAATGTTATTTCATCAACCTTTTCAAATTGTTGATTTGAACCTCCCACATACCTCTTTTCATTCACGTCATAACATTTGAGTATTTGCAGCAACTTCTTATTTTCACATTTTTCCCATAAGTTAACATGGAAAAAAGTTTGAGTTTTTCTTATTTTGGCCAAAATAACATACTAAACGCCAATGAAAGTAATCGGGCAGGCTACAGGTCGGCGAGTGAGGCAACTTGGAAGTACAAGCACCACAGCTGCTACTTTTATAGTTAAATTTGTAATTACTGGAAGCTCCAAAACAAAAAGTACGAAAACAATTACTTAATGTTATTTCATCAACCTTTTCAAATTGTTGATTTGAACCTCCCATATACCTCTTTTCATTCACATAATAACATTTGAGTATTTGCAGCAACTTCTTATTTTCACATTTTTCCCATAAGTTAACATGGAAAAAGTTTGAGTTTTTCTTATTTTGGCCAAAATAACATACTAAACGGCAATGAAATTAATCGGGCAGGCTAGAGGTCGGCGAGCGAGGCAACTTGGAAGTACAAGCACCACAGCTGCTTCTTTTATAGTTAAATTTGTAATTACTGGAAGCTCCAAAACAAAAAGTACGAAAACAATTACTTAATGTTATTTCATCAACCTTTTCAAATTGTTTATTTGAACCTCCCATATACCTCTTTTCATTCACATAATAACATTTGAGTATTTGCAGCAACTACTTAGTTTCACATTTTTTCCATAAGTTAACATTTAAAAAAGTTTGAGTTTTTGTTATTTTGGCCAAAATAACATACTTAACGCCAATGAAAGTAATCGGGCAGGCTAGAGGTTGGCAAGCGAGGCAACTTGGAAGTACAAGCACCACAGCTGCTTCTTTTATAGTTAAATTTGTAATTACTGGAAGCTCTAAAACAAAAACTACGAAAACAATTACTTAATGTTATTTCATCAACCTTTTCAAATTGTTAATTTGAACCTCCCATTTACTTCTTTTCATTCACATAATAACATTTGAGTATTTGCAGCAACTTCTTATTTTCACATTTTTCCCATAAGTTAATATGGAAAAAAGTTTGAGTTTTTCTTATTTTGGCCAAAATAACATAATTAACGCCAATGAAAGTAATCGGGCAGGCTAGAGGTCGGCGAGCGAGGCAACTTGGAAGTACAAGCACCACAGCTGCTACTTTTATAGTTAAATTTGTAATTACTGGAAGCTCCAAAACAAAAAGTACGAAAACAATTACTTAATGTTATTTCATCAACCTTTTCAAATTGTTGATTTGAACCTCCCATATACCTCTTTTCATTCACATAATAACATTTGAGTATTTGCAGCAACTTTATAGTTTCACATTTTTTCCATAAGTTAACATGGAAAAAAGTTTGAGTTTTTCTTATTTTGGCCAAAATAACATACTAAACGCCAATGAAAGTAATCGGGCAGGCTAGAGATTGGCGAGCAAGGCAACTTGGAAGTACAAGCACCACAGCTGCTTCTTTTATAGTTAAATTTGTAATTACTGGAAGCTCCAAAACAAAAAACACGAAAACAATTACTTAATGTTATTTCATCAACCTTTTCAAATTGTTAATTTGAACCTCCCATATACCTCTTTTCATTCACATAATAACATTTGAGTATTTGCAGCAACTTCTTAGTTTCACATTTTTCTCATAAGTTAACATGGAAAAAAGTTTCAGTTTTTGCTATTTTTGCCAAAATAACATACTTAACGCCAATGAAAGTAATCGGGCAGGCTAGAGGTTGGCAAGCGAGGCAACTTGGAAGTACAAGCACCACAGCTGCTTCTTTTATAGTTAAATTTGTAATTACTGGAAGCTCTAAAACAAAAAGTATGAAAACAAATACTTAATGTTATTTCATCAACCTTTTCAAATTGTTAATTTGAACCTCCCATATACCTCTTTTCATTCACATAATAACATTTGAGTATTTGCAGCAACTTCATAGTTTCACATTTTTCCCATAAGTTAATATGGAAAAAAGTTTGAGTTTTTCTTATTTTGGCCAAAATAACATACTTAACGCCAATGAAAGTAATCGGGCAGGCTAGAGGTCGGCGAGCGAGGCAACTTGGAAGTACAAGCACCACAGCTGCTACTTTTATAGTTAAATTTGTAATTACTGGAAGCTCCAAAACAAAAAGTACGAAAACAATTACTTAATGTTATTTCATCAACCTTTTCAAATTGTTGATTTGAACCTCCCACATACCTCTTTTCATTCACGTAATAACATTTGAGTATTTGCAGCAACTTCTTATTTTCACATTTTTCCCATAAGTTAACATGGAAAAAAGTTCGAGTTTTTCTTATTTTGGCCAAAATAACATACTAAACGCCAATGAAAGTAATCGGGCAGGCTACAGGTCGGCGAGTGAGGCAACTTGGAAGTACAAGCACCACAGCTGCTACTTTTATAGTTAAATTTGTAATTACTGGAAGCTCCAAAACAAAAAGTACGAAAACAATTACTTAATGTTATTTCATCAACCTTTTCAAATTGTTAATTTGAACCTCCCATTTACCTCTTTTCATTCACATAATAACATTTGAGTATTTGCAGCAACTTCTTATTTTCACATTTTTCCCATAAGTTAATATGGAAAAAAGTTTGAGTTTTTTTTATTTTGGCCAAAATAACATAATTAACGCCAATGAAAGTAATCGGGCAGGCTAGAGGTCGGCGAGCGAGGCAACTTGGAAGTACAAGCACCACAGCTGCTACTTTTATAGTTAAATTTGTAATTACTGGAAGCTCCAAAACAAAAAGTACGAAAACAATTACTTAATGTTATTTCATCAACCTTTTCAAATTGTTGATTTGAACCTCCCATATACCTCTTTTCATTCACATAATAACATTTGAGTATTTGCAGCAACTTTATAGTTTCACATTTTTTCCATAAGTTAACATGGAAAAAAGTTTGAGTTTTTCTTATTTTGGCCAAAATAACATACTAAACGCCAATGAAAGTAATCGGGCAGGCTAGAGATTGGCGAGCAAGGCAACTTGGAAGTACAAGCACCACAGCTGCTTCTTTTATAGTTAAATTTGTAATTACTGGAAGCTCCAAAACAAAAAACACGAAAACAATTACTTAATGTTATTTCATCAACCTTTTCAAATTGTTAATTTGAACCTCCCATATACCTCTTTTCATTCACATAATAACATTTGAGTATTTGCAGCAACTTCTTAGTTTCACATTTTCTCATAAGTTAACATGGAAAAAAGTTTGAGTTTTTGCTATTTTTGCCAAAATAACATACTTAACGCCAATGAAAGTAATTGGGCAGGCTAGAGGTTGGCAAGCGAGGCAACTTGGAAGTACAAGCACCACAGCTGCTTCTTTTATAGTTAAATTTGTAATTACTGGAAGCTCTAAAACAAAAAGTATGAAAACAAATACTTAATGTTATTTCATCAACCTTTTCAAATTGTTAATTTGAACCTCCCATATACCTCTTTTCATTCACATAATAACATTTTAGTATTTGCAGCAACTTCATAGTTTCACATTTTTCCCATAAGTTAATATGGAAAAAAGTTTGAGTTTTTCTTATTTTGGCCAAAATAACATACTTAACGCCAATGAAAGTAATCAGGCAGGCTAGAGGTCGGCGAGCGAGGCAACTTGGAAGTACAAGCACCAGAACTGCTACTTTTATAGTTAAATTTGTAATTACTGGAAGCTCCAAAACAAAAAGTACGAAAACAATTACTTAATGTTATTTCATCAACCTTTTCAAATTGTTGATTTGAACCTCCCACATACCTCTTTTCATTCACGTAATAACATTTGAGTATTTGCAGCAACTTCTTATTTTCACATTTTTCCCATAAGTTAACATGGAAAAAAGTTTGAGTTTTTCTTATTTTGGCCAAAATAACATACTAAACGCCAATGAAAGTAATCGGGCAGGCTACAGGTCGGCGAGTGAGGCAATTTGGAAGTACAAGCACCACAGCTGCTACTTTTATAGTTAAATTTGTAATTACTGGAAGCTCCAAAACAAAAAGTACGAAAACAATTACTTAATGTTATTTCATCAACCTTTTCAAATTGTTGATTTGAACCTCCCATATACCTCTTTTCATTCACATAATAACATTTGAGTATTTGCAGCAACTTCATAGTTTCACATTTTTCCCATAAGTTAACATGGAAAAAGTTTGAGTTTTTCTTATTTTGGCCAAAATAACATACTAAACGGCAATGAAATTAATCGGGCAGGCTAGAGGTCGAAGAGCGAGGCAACTTGGAAGTACAAGCACCACAGCTGCTTCTTTTATAGTTAAATTTGTAATTACTGGAAGCTCCAAAACAAAAAGTACGAAAACAATTACTTAATGTTATTTCATCAACCTTTTCAAATTGTTTATTTGAACCTCCCATATACCTCTTTTCATTCACATAATAACATTTGAGTATTTGCAGCAACTTCTTAGTTTCACATTTTTTCCATAAGTTAACATTGAAAAAAGTTTGAGTTTTTGTTATTTTCGCCAAAATAACATACTTAACGGCAATGAAAGTAATCGGGCAGGCTAGAGGTTGGCAAGCGAGGCAACTTGGAAGTACAAGCACCACAGCTGCTTCTTTTATAGTTAAATTTGTAATTACTGGAAGCTCTAAAACCAAAAGTACGAAAACAATTACTTAATGTTATTTCATCAACCTTTTCAAATTGTTAATTTGAACCTCCCATATACCTCTTTTCATTCACATAATAACATTTGAGTATTTGCAGCAACTTCTTATTTTCACATTTTTTCCATAAGTTAACATGGAAAAAAGTTTAAGTTTTTCTTATTTTGGCCAAAATAACATACTAAACGCCAATGAAAGTAATCGGGCAGGCTAGAGATTGGCGAGCGAGGCAACTTGGAAGTACAAGCACCACAGCTGCTTCTTTTATAGTTAAATTTGTAATTACTGGAAGCTCCAAAACAAAAAACACGAAAACAATTACTTAATGTTATTTCATCAACCCTTTCAAATTGTTAATTTGAACCTCCCATATACCTCTTTTCATTCACATAATAACATTTGAGTATTTGCAGCAACTTCTTAGTTTCACATTTTTCTCAAAAGTTAACATGGAAAAAAGGTTGAGTTTTTGCTATTTTCGCCAAAATAACATACTTAACGCCAATGAAAGTAATCGGGCAGGCTAGAGGTTGGCAAGCGAGGCAACTTGGAAGTACAAGCACCACAGCTGCTTTTTTTATAGTTAAATTTGTAATTACTGGAAGCTCTGAAACAAAAAGTACGAAAACAATTACTTAATGTTATTTCATCAACCTTTTCAAATTGTTAATTTGAACCTCCCATATACCTCTTTTCATTCACATAATAACATTTGAGTATTTGCAGCAACTTCTTATTTTCACATTTTTCCCATAAGTTAACATGGAAAAAAGTTTGAGTTTTTCTTATTTTGGCCAAAATAACATACTTAACGCCAAAGAAAGTAATCGGGCAGGCTACAGGTCGGTGAGCGAGGCAACTTGGAAGTACAAGCACCACAGCTGCTTCCTTTATAGTTAAATTTATAATTACTGGAAGCTCCAAAACAAAAAGTACGAAAACAATTACTTAATGTTATTTCATCAACCTTTTCAAATTGTTGATTTGAACCTCCCATATACCTCTTTTCATTCACATAATAACATTTGAGTATTTGCAGCAACTTCTTATTTTCACATTTTTCCCATAAGTTAACATGGAAAGAAGTTTGAGTTTTTCTTATTTTGGCCAAAATAACATACTAAACGCCAATGAAAGTAATCGGGCAGGCTAGAGGTCGGCGAGCGAGGCAACTTGGAAGTACAAGCACCACAGCTGCTTCTTTTATAGTTAAATTTGTAATTACTGGAAGCTCCAAAACTAAAAACACGAAAACAATTACTTAATGTTATTTCATCAACCTTTTCAAATTGTTAATTTGAACGTCCCATATACCTCTTTTCATTCACATAATAACATTTGAGTATTTGCAGCAACTTCTTAGTTTCACATTTTTCTCATAAGTTAACATGGAAAAAAGTTTGAGTTTTTGCTATTTTCGCCAAAATAACATACTTAACGCCAATGAAAATAATCGGGCAGGCTAGAGGTTGGCAAGCGGGGCAACTTGGAAGTACAAGCACCACAGCTGCTTCTTTTATAGTTAAATTTGTAATTACTGGAAGCTCTAAAACAAAAAGTACGAAAACAATTATTTAATGTTATTTCATCAACCTTTTCAAATTGTTAATTTGAACCTCCCATATACCTCTTTTCATTCACATAATAACATTTGAGTATTTGCAGCAACTTCTTAGTTTCACATTTTTCCCATAAGTTAATATGGAAAAAAGTTTGAGTTTTTCTTATTTTGGCCAAAATAACATACTTAACGCCAATGAAAGTAATCGGGCAGGCTAGAGGTTGGCGAGCGAGGCAACTTGGAAGTACAAGCACCACAGCTGCTACTTTTATAGTTAAATTTGTAATTACTGGAAGCTCTAAAACAAAAAGTACGAAAACAATTACTTAATGTTATTTAATCAACCTTTTCAAATTGTTGATTTGAACTTCCCATATACCTCTTTTCATTCACATAATAACATTTGAGTATTTGCAGCAACTTCATAGTTTCTAATTTTTTCCATAAGTTAACATGGAAAAAAGTTTGAGTTTTTCCTTATTTTGGCCAAAATAACATACTAAACGCCAATGAAAGTAATCGGGCAGGCTACAGGTCGGCGAGCGAGGCAACTTGGAAGTACAAGCACCACAGCTGCTTCTTTTATAGTTAAATTTGTAATTACTGGAAGCTCCAAAACAAAAAGTACGAAAACAATTACTTAATGTTATTTCATCAACCTTTTCAAATTGTTGATTTGAACCTCCCATATACCTCTTTTCATTCACATAATAACATTTGAGTATTTGCAGCAACTTCATAGTTTCACATTTTTTCCATAAGTTAACATGGAAAAAAGTTTGAGTTTTTCTTATTTTGGCCAAAATAACATACTAAACGCCAAAGAAAGTAATCAGGCAGGCTAGAGGTCGGCAAGCGAGGCAACTTGGAAGTACAAGCACCACAGCTGCTTCTTTTATAGTTAAATTTGTAATTACTAGAAGCTCCAAAACAAAAAACACGAAAACAATTACTTAATGTTATTTCATCAACCTTTTCAAATTGTTAATTTGAACCTCCCATATACCTCTTTTCATTCACATAATAACATTTGAGTATTTACAGCAACTTATTAGTTTCACATTTTTCTCATAAGTTAACATGGAAAAAAGTTTGAGTTTTTGCTATTTTCGACAAAATAACATACTTAACGCAAATAAAAGTAATCGGGCAGGCTAGAGGTTGGCAAGCGAGGCAACTTGGAAGTACAAGCACCACAGCTGCTTCTTTTATAGTTAAATTTGTAATTACTGGAAGCTCCAAAACTAAAAACACGAAAACAATTACTTAATGTTATTTCATCAACCTTTTCAAATTGTTAATTTGAACCTCCCATATACCTCTTTTCATTCACATAATAACATTTGAGTATTTGCAGCAACTTCTTAGTTTCACATTTTTCTCATAAGTTAACATGGAAAAAAGTTTGAGTTTTTGCTATTTTCGCCAAAATAACATACTTAACGCCAATGAAAATAATCGGGCAGGCTAGAGGTTGGCAAGCGGGGCAACTTGGAAGTACAAGCACCACAGCTGCTTCTTTTATAGTTAAATTTGTAATTACTGGAAGCTCTAAAACAAAAAGTACGAAAACAATTACTTAATGTTATTTCATCAACCTTTTCAAATTGTTAATTTGAACCTCCCATATACCTCTTTTCATTCACATAATAACATTTGAGTATTTGCAGCAACTTCTTAGTTTCACATTTTTCCCATAAGTTAATATGGAAAAAAGTTTGAGTTTTTCTTATTTTGGCCAAAATAACATACTTAACGCCAATGAAAGTAATCGGGCAGGCTAGAGGTTGGCGAGCGAGGCAACTTGGAAGTACAAGCACCACAGCTGCTACTTTTATAGTTAAATTTGTAATTACTGGAAGCTCTAAAACAAAAAGTACGAAAACAATTACTTAATGTTATTTAATCAACCTTTTCAAATTGTTGATTTGAACTTCCCATATACCTCTTTTCATTCACATAATAACATTTGAGTATTTGCAGCAACTTCATAGTTTCTAATTTTTTCCATAAGTTAACATGGAAAAAAGTTTGAGTTTTTCCTTATTTTGGCCAAAATAACATACTAAACGCCAATGAAAGTAATCGGGCAGGCTACAGGTCGGCGAGCGAGGCAACTTGGAAGTACAAGCACCACAGCTGCTTCTTTTATAGTTAAATTTGTAATTACTGGAAGCTCCAAAACAAAAAGTACGAAAACAATTACTTAATGTTATTTCATCAACCTTTTCAAATTGTTGATTTGAACCTCCCATATACCTCTTTTCATTCACATAATAACATTTGAGTATTTGCAGCAACTTCATAGTTTCACATTTTTTCCATAAGTTAACATGGAAAAAAGTTTGAGTTTTTCTTATTTTGGCCAAAATAACATACTAAACGCCAAAGAAAGTAATCAGGCAGGCTAGAGGTCGGCAAGCGAGGCAACTTGGAAGTACAAGCACCACAGCTGCTTCTTTTATAGTTAAATTTGTAATTACTAGAAGCTCCAAAACAAAAAACACGAAAACAATTACTTAATGTTATTTCATCAACCTTTTCAAATTGTTAATTTGAACCTCCCATATACCTCTTTTCATTCACATAATAACATTTGAGTATTTACAGCAACTTATTAGTTTCACATTTTTCTCATAAGTTAACATGGAAAAAAGTTTGAGTTTTTGCTATTTTCGACAAAATAACATACTTAACGCAAATAAAAGTAATCGGGCAGGCTAGAGGTTGGCAAGCGAGGCAACTTGGAAGTACAAGCACCACAGCTGCTTCTTTTATAGTTAAATTTGTAATTACTGGAAGCTCTAAAACAAAAAGTACGAAAACAATTACTTAATGTTATTTCATCAACCTTTTCAAATTGTTAATTTGAACCTCCCATATACCTCTTTTCATTCACATAATAACATTTGAGTATTTGCAGCAACTTCTTATTTTCACATTTTTCCCATAAGTTAACATGGAAAGAAGTTTGAGTTTTTCTTATTTTGGCCAAAATAACATACTAAACGCCAATGAAAGTAATCGGGCAGGCTAGAGGTCAGCGAGCGAGGCAACTTGGAAGTACAAGCACCACAGCTGCTTCTTTTATAGTTAAATTTGTAATTACTGGAAGCTCCAAAACAAAAAACACGAAAACAATTACTTAATGTTATTTCATCAACCTTTTCAAATTGTTAATTTGAACCTCCCATATACCTCTTTTCATTCACATAATAACATTTGAGTATTTGCAGCAACTTCTTAGTTTCACATTTTTCTCATAAGTTAACATGGAAAAAAGTTTGAGTTTTTGCTATTTTCGCCAAAATAACATACTTAACGCCAATGAAAATAATCGGGCAGGCTAGAGGTTGGCAAGCGGGGCAACTTGGAAGTACAAGCACCACAGCTGCTTCTTTTATAGTTAAATTTGTAATTACTGGAAGCTCTAAAACAAAAAGTACGAAAACAATTACTTAATGTTATTTCATCAACCTTTTCAAATTGTTAATTTGAACCTCCCATATACCTCTTTTCATTCACATAATAACATTTGAGTATTTGCAGCAACTTCTTATTTTCACATTTTTCCCATAAGTTAATATGGAAAAAAGTTTGAGTTTTTCTTATTTTGGCCAAAATAACAAACTTAACGCCAATGAAAGTAATCGGGCAGGCTAGAGGTTGGCGAGCGAGGCAACTTGGAAGTACAAGCACCACAGCTGCTACTTTTATAGTTAAATTTGTAATTACTGGAAGCTCCAAAACAAAAAGTACGAAAACAATTACTTAATGTTATTTCATCAACCTTTTAAAATTGTTGATTTGAACCTCCCATATACCTCTTTTCATTCACATAATAACATTTGAGTATTTGCAGCAACTTCATAGTTTCTAATTTTTTCCATAAGTTAACATGGAAAAAAGTTTGAGTTTTTCTTATTTTGGCCAAAATAACATACTAAACGCCAATGAAAGTAATCGGGCAGGCTACAGGTCGGCGAGCGAGGCAACTTGGAAGTACAAGCACCACAGCTGCTTCTTTTATAGTTAAATTTGTAATTACTGGAAGCTCCAAAACAAAAAGTACGAAAACAATTACTTAATGTTATTTCATCAACCTTTTCAAATTGTTGATTTGAACCTCCCATATACCTCTTTTCATTCACATAATAACATTTGAGTATTTGCAGCAACTTCATAGTTTCACATTTTTTCCATAAGTTAACATGGAAAAAAGTTTGAGTTTTTCTTATTTTGGCCAAAATAACATACTAAACGCCAAAAAAAGTAATCAGGCAGGCTAGAGGTCGGCGAGCGAGGCAACTTGGAAGTACAAGCACCACAGCTGCTTCTTTTATAGTCAAATTTGTAATTACTAGAAGCTCCAAAACAAAAAACACGATAACAATTACTTAATGTTATTTCATCAACCTTTTCAAATTGTTAATTTGAACCTCCCATATACCTCTTTTCATTCACATAATAACATTTGAGTATTTACAGCAACTTCTTAGTTTCACATTTTTCTCATAAGTTAACATGGAAAAAAGTTTAGGTTTTTGCTATTTTCGCCAAAATAACATACTTAACGCTAATAAAAGTAATCGGGCAGGCTAGAGGTTGGCAAGCGAGGCAACTTGGAAGTACAAGCACCACAGCTGCTTCTTTTATAGTTAAATTTGTAATTACTGGAAGCTCTAAAACAAAAAGTACGAAAACATTTACCTAATGTTATTTCATCAACCTTTTCAAATTGTTAATTTGAACCTCCCATATACCTCTTTTCATTCACATAATAACATTTGAGTATTTGCAGCAACTTCTTATTTTCACATTTTTCCCATAAGTTAACATGGAAAAAAGTTTGAGTTTTTCTTATTTTGGCCAAAATAACATACTAAACGCTAATGAAAGTAATCGGGCAGGCTAGAGGTCAGCGAGCGAGGCAACTTGGAAGTACAAGCACCACAGCTGCTTCTTTTATAGTTAAATTTGTAATTACTGGAAGCTCTAAAACAAAAAGTACGAAAACAATTACTTAATGTTATTTCATCAACCTTTTCAAATTGTTGATTTGAACCTCCCATATACCTCTTTTCATTCACATAATAACATTTAAGTATTTGCAGCAACTTCTTAGTTTCACATTTTTGCCATAAGTTAACATGGAAAAAAGTTTGAGTTTTTCTTATTTTGGCCAAAATAACATACTAAACGCAAATGAAAGTAATCGGGCAGGCTAGAGGTTGGCGAGTGAGGCAACTTGGAAGTACAAGCACCACAGCTGCTACTTTTATAGTTAAATTTGTAATTACTGGAAGCTCCAAAACAAAAAGTACGAAAACAATTACTTAATGTTATTTCATCAACCTTTTCAAATTGTTAATTTGAACCTCCCATATACCTCTTTTCATTCACATAATAACATTTGAGTATTTGCAGCAACTTCTTAGTTTCACATTTTTCTCATAAGTTAACATGGAAAAAAGTTTGAGTTTTTCTTATTTTGGCCAAAATAACATACTAAACGCCAATGAAAGTAATGGGGCAGGCTAGAGGTCGGCGAGCGAGGCAACTTGGAAGTACAAGCACCACAGCTGCTTCTTTTATAGTTAAATTTGTAATTACTGGAAGCTCCAGAACAAAAAGTACGAAAACAATTACTTAATGTTATTTCATCAACCTATTCAAATTGTTGATTTGAACCTCCCATATACCTCTTTTCATTCACATAATAACGTTTGAGTATTTGCAGCAACTTCATAGTTTCACATTTTTTCCATAAGTTAACATGGAAAAAAGTTTGAGTTTTTCTTATTTTGGCCAAAATAACATACTAAACACCAATGAAAGTAATCGGGCAGGCTAGAGGTCGGCGAGCGAGGCAACTTGGAAGTACAAGCACCACAGCTGCTTCTTTTATAGTTAAATTTGTAATTACTGGAAGCTCCAAAACAAAAAGTACGAAAACAATTACTTAATGTTATTTCATCAACCTTTTCAAATTGTTAATTTGAACCTCCCATATACCTCTTTTTATTCACATAATAACATTTGAGTATTTGCAGCAACTTCTTAGTTTCACATTTTTCCCATAAGTTATTATGGAAAAAAGTTTGAGTTTTTGCTATTTTCGCCAAAATAACATACTTAACGCCAATGAAAGTAATCGGGCAGGCTAGAGGTCGGTGAGCGAGGCAACTTGGAAGTACAAGCACCACAGCTGCTTCTTTTTTAAATAAATTTGTAATTACTGGAAGCTCCAAAACAAAAATTACGAAAACAATTACTTAATGTTATTTCATCAACCTTTTCAAATTGTTAATTTGAACCTCCCATATACCTCTTTTCATTCACATAATAACATTTGAGTATTTGCAGCAACTTCATAGTTTCACATTTTTCTCATAAGTTAACATGGAAAAAAGTTTGAGTTTTTGCTATTTTCGCCAAAATAACATACTTAACGCAAATGAAAGTAATCGGGCAGGCTAGAGGTCGGCGAGCGAGGCAACTTGGAAGTACAAGCACCACAGCTGCTTCTTTTATAGTTAAATTTGTAATTACTGGAAGCTCCAAAAAAAAAAACACGAAAACAATTACTTAATGTTATTTCATCAACCTTTTCAAATTGTTAATTTGAACCTCCCATATACCTCTTTTCATTCACATAATAACATTTGAGTATTTACAGCAACTTCTTAGTTTCACATTTTTCTCATAAGTTAACATGGAAAAAAGTTTGAATTTTTTGCTATTTTCGCCAAAATAACATTCTTAACGCCAATGAAAGTAATCGGGCAGGCTAGAGGTCGGCGAGCGAGGCAACTTGGAAGTACAAGCACCACAGCTGCTTCTTTTATAGTTAAATTTGTAATTACTGGAAGCTCTAAAACAAAAAGTACGAAAACAATTACTTAATGTTATTTCATCAACCTTTTCAAATTGTTAATTTGAACCTCCCATATACCTCTTTTCATTCACATAATAACATTTGAGTATTTGCAGCAACTTCTTATTTTCACATTTTTCCCATAAGTTAACATGGAAAAAAGTTTGAGTTTTTCTTATTTTAGCCAAAATAACATACTAAACTCCAATAAAAGTAATCGGGCAGGCTAGAGGTCGGCGAGCGAGGCAACTTGGAAGTACAAGCACCACAGCTGCTTCTTTTATAAATAAATTTGTAATTACTGGAAGCTCCAAAACAAAAAGTACGAAAACAATTACTTAATGTTATTTCATCAATCTTTTCAAATTGTTGATTTGAACCTCCCATATACCTCTTTTCATTCACATAATAACATATGAGTATTTGCAGCAACTTCATAGTTTCACATTTTTTCCATAAGTTAACATGGAAAAAAGTTTGAGTTTTTCTTATTTTGGCCAAAATAACATACTAAACGCCAATGAAAGTAATCGGGCAGGCTAGAGGTCGGCGAGGAAGGCAACTTGGAAGTACAAGCACCACAGCTGCTTCTTTTATAGTTAAATTTGTAATTACTGGAAGCTCCAAAACAAAAAGTACGAAAACAATTACTTAATGTTATTTCATCAACCTTTTCAAATTGTTAATTTGAACCTCCCATATACCTCTTTTCATTCACATAATAACATTTGAGTATTTGCAGCAACTTCTTAGTTTCACATTTTTCCCATAAGTTAATATGGAAAAAAGTTTGAGTTTTTCTTATTTTGGCCAAAATAACATACTTAACGCCGATAAAAGTAATCGGGCAGGCTAGAGGTCGGCGAGCGAGGCAACTTGGAAGTACAAGCACCACAGCTGCTACTTTTATAGTTAAATTTGTAATTACTGGAAGCTCCAAAACAAAAAGTACGAAAACAATTACTTAATGTTATTTCATCAACCTTTTCAAATTGTTAATTTGAACCTCCCATATACCTCTTTTCATTCACATAATAACATTTGAGTATTTGCAACAACTTCTTAGTTTCACATTTTTCTCATAAGTTAACATGGAAAAAAGTTTGAGTTTTTGCTATTTTTGCCAAAATAACATACTTAACGCCAATGAAAGTAATCGGGCAGGCTAGAGGTTGGCAAGCGAGGCAACTTGGAAGTACAAGCACCACAGCTGCTTCTTTTATAGTTAAATTTGTAATTACTGGGAGCTCTAAAACAAAAAGTATGAAAACAAATTATTAATGTTATTTCATCAACCTTTTCAAATTGTTAATTTAAACCTCCCATATACCTCTTTCCATTCACATAATAACATTTGAGTATTTGCAGCAACTTCATAGTTTCACATTTTTCCCATAAGTTAATATGGAAAAAAGTTTGAGTTTTTCTTATTTTGGCCAAAATAACATACTTAACGCCAATGAAAGTAATCGGGCAGGCTAGAGGTCGGCGAGCGAGGCAACTTGGAAGTACAAGCACCACAGCTGCTACTTTTATAGTTAAATTTGTAATTACTGGAAGCTCCAAAACAAAAAGTACGAAAACAATTACTTAATGTTATTTCATCAACCTTTTCAAATTGTTGATTTGAACCTCCCATATACCTCTTTTCATTCACATAATAACATTTGAGTATTTGCAGCAACTACTTAGTTTCACATTTTTTCCATAAGTTAACATTGAAAAAAGTTTGAGTTTTTGTTATTTTCGCCAAAATAACATACTTAACGCCAATGAAAGTAATCGGGCAGGCTAGAGGTTGGCAAGCGAGGCAACTTGGAAGTACAAGCACCACAGCTGCTTCTTTTATAGTTAAATTTGTAATTACTGGAAGCTCTAAAACAAAAACTACGAAAACAATTACTTAATGTTATTTCATCAACCTTTTCAAATTGTTAATTTGAACCTCCCATTTACCTCTTTTCATTCACATAATAACATTTGAGTATTTGCAGCAACTTCTTATTTTCACATTTTTCCCATAAGTTAATATGGAAAAAAGTTTGAGTTTTTCTTATTTTGGCCAAAATAACATAATTAACGCCAATGAAAGTAATCGGGCAGGCTAGAGGTCGGCGAGCGAGGCAACTTGGAAGTACAAGCACCACAGCTGCTACTTTTATAGTTAAATTTGTAATTACTGGAAGCTCCAAAATAAAAAGTACGAAAACAATTACTTAATGTTATTTCATCAACCTTTTCAAATTGTTGATTTGAACCTCCCATATACCTCTTTTCATTCACATAATAACATTTGAGTATTTGCAGCAACTTTATAGTTTCACATTTTTTCCATAAGTTAACATGGAAAAAAGTTTGAGTTTTTCTTATTTTGGCCAAAATAACATACTAAACGCCAATGAAAGTAATCGGGCAGGCTAGAGATTGGCGAGCTAGGCAACTTGGAAGTACAAGCACCACAGCTGCTTCTTTTATAGTTAAATTTGTAATTACTGGAAGCTCCAAAACAAAAAACACGAAAACAATTACTTAATGTTATTTCATCAACCTTTTCAAATTGTTAATTTGAACCTCCCATATACCTCTTTTCATTTACATAATAACATTTGAGTATTTGCAGCAACTTCTTAGTTTCACATTTTTCTCATAAGTTAACATGGAAAAAAGTTTGAGTTTTTGCTATTTTTGCCAAAATAACATACTTAACGCCAATGAAAGTAATCGGGCAGGCTAGAGGTTGGCAAGCGAGGCAACTTGGAAGTACAAGCACCACAGCTGCTTCTTTTATAGTTAAATTTGTAATTACTGGAAGCTCTAAAACAAAAAGTATGAAAACAAATACTTAATGTTATTTCATCAACCTTTTCAAATTGTTAATTTGAACCTCCCATATACCTCTTTTCATTCACATAATAACATTTGAGTATTTGCAGCAACTTCATAGTTTCACATTTTTCCCATAAGTTAATATGGAAAAAAGTTTGAGTTTTTCTTATTTTGGCCAAAATAACATACTTAACGCCAATGAAAGTAATCGGGCAGGCTAGAGGTTGGCGAGTGAGGCAACTTGGAAGTACAAGCACCACAGCTGCTACTTTTATAGTTAAATTTGTAATTACTGGAAGCTCCAAAACAAAAAGTACGAAAACAATTACTTAATGTTATTTCATCAACCTTTTCAAATTGTTAATTTGAACCTCCCATATACCTCTTTTCATTCACATAATAACATTTGAGTATTTGCAGCAACTTCTTAGTTTCACATTTTTCTCATAAGTTAACATGGAAAAAAGTTTGAGTTTTTCTTATTTTGGCCAAAATAACATACTAAACGCCAATGAAAGTAATGGGGCAGGCTAGAGGTCGGCGAGCGAGGCAACTTGGAAGTACAAGCACCACAGCTGCTTCTTTTATAGTTAAATTTGTAATTACTGGAAGCTCCAGAACAAAAAGTACGAAAACAATTACTTAATGTTATTTCATCAACCTATTCAAATTGTTGATTTGAACCTCCCATATACCTCTTTTCATTCACATAATAACGTTTGAGTATTTGCAGCAACTTCATAGTTTCACATTTTTTCCATAAGTTAACATGGAAAAAAGTTTGAGTTTTTCTTATTTTGGCCAAAATAACATACTAAACACCAATGAAAGTAATCGGGCAGGCTAGAGGTCGGCGAGCGAGGCAACTTGGAAGTACAAGCACCACAGCTGCTTCTTTTATAGTTAAATTTGTAATTACTGGAAGCTCCAAAACAAAAAGTACGAAAACAATTACTTAATGTTATTTCATCAACCTTTTCAAATTGTTAATTTGAACCTCCCATATACCTCTTTTTATTCACATAATAACATTTGAGTATTTGCAGCAACTTCTTAGTTTCACATTTTTCCCATAAGTTATTATGGAAAAAAGTTTGAGTTTTTGCTATTTTCGCCAAAATAACATACTTAACGCCAATGAAAGTAATCGGGCAGGCTAGAGGTCGGTGAGCGAGGCAACTTGGAAGTACAAGCACCACAGCTGCTTCTTTTTTAAATAAATTTGTAATTACTGGAAGCTCCAAAACAAAAATTACGAAAACAATTACTTAATGTTATTTCATCAACCTTTTCAAATTGTTAATTTGAACCTCCCATATACCTCTTTTCATTCACATAATAACATTTGAGTATTTGCAGCAACTTCATAGTTTCACATTTTTCTCATAAGTTAACATGGAAAAAAGTTTGAGTTTTTGCTATTTTCGCCAAAATAACATACTTAACGCAAATGAAAGTAATCGGGCAGGCTAGAGGTCGGCGAGCGAGGCAACTTGGAAGTACAAGCACCACAGCTGCTTCTTTTATAGTTAAATTTGTAATTACTGGAAGCTCCAAAAAAAAAAAACACGAAAACAATTACTTAATGTTATTTCATCAACCTTTTCAAATTGTTAATTTGAACCTCCCATATACCTCTTTTCATTCACATAATAACATTTGAGTATTTACAGCAACTTCTTAGTTTCACATTTTTCTCATAAGTTAACATGGAAAAAAGTTTGAATTTTTTGCTATTTTCGCCAAAATAACATTCTTAACGCCAATGAAAGTAATCGGGCAGGCTAGAGGTCGGCGAGGGAGGCAACTTGGAAGTACAAGCACCACAGCTGCTTCTTTTATAGTTAAATTTGTAATTACTGGAAGCTCTAAAACAAAAAGTACGAAAACAATTACTTAATGTTATTTCATCAACCTTTTCAAATTGTTAATTTGAACCTCCCATATACCTCTTTTCATTCACATAATAACATTTGAGTATTTGCAGCAACTTCTTATTTTCACATTTTTCCCATAAGTTAACATGGAAAAAAGTTTGAGTTTTTCTTATTTTAGCCAAAATAACATACTAAACTCCAATAAAAGTAATCGGGCAGGCTAGAGGTCGGCGAGCGAGGCAACTTGGAAGTACAAGCACCACAGCTGCTTCTTTTATAAATAAATTTGTAATTACTGGAAGCTCCAAAACAAAAAGTACGAAAACAATTACTTAATGTTATTTCATCAATCTTTTCAAATTGTTGATTTGAACCTCCCATATACCTCTTTTCATTCACATAATAACATATGAGTATTTGCAGCAACTTCATAGTTTCACATTTTTTCCATAAGTTAACATGGAAAAAAGTTTGAGTTTTTCTTATTTTGGCCAAAATAACATACTAAACGCCAATGAAAGTAATCGGGCAGGCTAGAGGTCGGCGAGGAAGGCAACTTGGAAGTACAAGCACCACAGCTGCTTCTTTTATAGTTAAATTTGTAATTACTGGAAGCTCCAAAACAAAAAGTACGAAAACAATTACTTAATGTTATTTCATCAACCTTTTCAAATTGTTAATTTGAACCTCCCATATACCTCTTTTCATTCACATAATAACATTTGAGTATTTGCAGCAACTTCTTAGTTTCACATTTTTCCCATAAGTTAATATGGAAAAAAGTTTGAGTTTTTCTTATTTTGGCCAAAATAACATACTTAACGCCGATAAAAGTAATCGGGCAGGCTAGAGGTCGGCGAGCGAGGCAACTTGGAAGTACAAGCACCACAGCTGCTACTTTTATAGTTAAATTTGTAATTACTGGAAGCTCCAAAACAAAAAGTACGAAAACAATTACTTAATGTTATTTCATCAACCTTTTCAAATTGTTAATTTGAACCTCCCATATACCTCTTTTCATTCACATAATAACATTTGAGTATTTGCAACAACTTCTTAGTTTCACATTTTTCTCATAAGTTAACATGGAAAAAAGTTTGAGTTTTTGCTATTTTTGCCAAAATAACATACTTAACGCCAATGAAAGTAATCGGGCAGGCTAGAGGTTGGCAAGCGAGGCAACTTGGAAGTACAAGCACCACAGCTGCTTCTTTTATAGTTAAATTTGTAATTACTGGGAGCTCTAAAACAAAAAGTATGAAAACAAATTATTAATGTTATTTCATCAACCTTTTCAAATTGTTAATTTAAACCTCCCATATACCTCTTTCCATTCACATAATAACATTTGAGTATTTGCAGCAACTTCATAGTTTCACATTTTTCCCATAAGTTAATATGGAAAAAAGTTTGAGTTTTTCTTATTTTGGCCAAAATAACATACTTAACGCCAATGAAAGTAATCGGGCAGGCTAGAGGTCGGCGAGCGAGGCAACTTGGAAGTACAAGCACCACAGCTGCTACTTTTATAGTTAAATTTGTAATTACTGGAAGCTCCAAAACAAAAAGTACGAAAACAATTACTTAATGTTATTTCATCAACCTTTTCAAATTGTTGATTTGAACCTCCCATATACCTCTTTTCATTCACATAATAACATTTGAGTATTTGCAGCAACTACTTAGTTTCACATTTTTTCCATAAGTTAACATTGAAAAAAGTTTGAGTTTTTGTTATTTTCGCCAAAATAACATACTTAACGCCAATGAAAGTAATCGGGCAGGCTAGAGGTTGGCAAGCGAGGCAACTTGGAAGTACAAGCACCACAGCTGCTTCTTTTATAGTTAAATTTGTAATTACTGGAAGCTCTAAAACAAAAACTACGAAAACAATTACTTAATGTTATTTCATCAACCTTTTCAAATTGTTAATTTGAACCTCCCATTTACCTCTTTTCATTCACATAATAACATTTGAGTATTTGCAGCAACTTCTTATTTTCACATTTTTCCCATAAGTTAATATGGAAAAAAGTTTGAGTTTTTCTTATTTTGGCCAAAATAACATAATTAACGCCAATGAAAGTAATCGGGCAGGCTAGAGGTCGGCGAGCGAGGCAACTTGGAAGTACAAGCACCACAGCTGCTACTTTTATAGTTAAATTTGTAATTACTGGAAGCTCCAAAATAAAAAGTACGAAAACAATTACTTAATGTTATTTCATCAACCTTTTCAAATTGTTGATTTGAACCTCCCATATACCTCTTTTCATTCACATAATAACATTTGAGTATTTGCAGCAACTTTATAGTTTCACATTTTTTCCATAAGTTAACATGGAAAAAAGTTTGAGTTTTTCTTATTTTGGCCAAAATAACATACTAAACGCCAATGAAAGTAATCGGGCAGGCTAGAGATTGGCGAGCTAGGCAACTTGGAAGTACAAGCACCACAGCTGCTTCTTTTATAGTTAAATTTGTAATTACTGGAAGCTCCAAAACAAAAAACACGAAAACAATTACTTAATGTTATTTCATCAACCTTTTCAAATTGTTAATTTGAACCTCCCATATACCTCTTTTCATTTACATAATAACATTTGAGTATTTGCAGCAACTTCTTAGTTTCACATTTTTCTCATAAGTTAACATGGAAAAAAGTTTGAGTTTTTGCTATTTTTGCCAAAATAACATACTTAACGCCAATGAAAGTAATCGGGCAGGCTAGAGGTTGGCAAGCGAGGCAACTTGGAAGTACAAGCACCACAGCTGCTTCTTTTATAGTTAAATTTGTAATTACTGGAAGCTCTAAAACAAAAAGTATGAAAACAAATACTTAATGTTATTTCATCAACCTTTTCAAATTGTTAATTTGAACCTCCCATATACCTCTTTTCATTCACATAATAACATTTGAGTATTTGCAGCAACTTCATAGTTTCACATTTTTCCCATAAGTTAATATGGAAAAAAGTTTGAGTTTTTCTTATTTTGGCCAAAATAACATACTTAACGCCAATGAAAGTAATCGGGCAGGCTAGAGGTCGGCGAGCGAGGCAACTTGGAAGTACAAGCACCACAGCTGCTACTTTTATAGTTAAATTTGTAATTACTGGAAGCTCCAAAACAAAAAGTACGAAAACAATTACTTAATGTTATTTCATCAACCTTTTCAAATTGTTGATTTGAACCTCCCATATACCTCTTTTCATTCACATAATAACATTTGAGTATTTGCAGCAACTTTATAGTTTCACATTTTTTCCATAAGTTAACATGGAAAAAAGTTTGAGTTTTTCTTATTTTGGCCAAAATAACATACTAAACGCCAATGAAAGTAATCGGGCAGGCTAGAGATTGGCGAGCAAGGCAACTTGGAAGTACAAGCACCACAGCTGCTTCTTTTATAGTTAAATTTGTAATTACTGGAAGCTCCAAAACAAAAAACACGAAAACAATTACTTAATGTTATTTCATCAACCTTTTCAAATTGTTAATTTGAACCTCCCATATACCTCTTTTCATTCACATAATAACATTTGAGTATTTGCAGCAACTTCTTAGTTTCACATTTTTCTCATAAGTTAACATGGAAAAAAGTTTGAGTTTTTGCTATTTTTGCCAAAATAACATACTTAACGCCAATGAAAGTTATCGGGCAGGCTAGAGGTTGGCAAGCGAGGCAACTTGGAAGTACAAGCACCACAGCTGCTTCTTTTATAGTTAAATTTGTAATTACTGGAAGCTCTAAAACAAAAAGTATGAAAACAAATACTTAATGTTATTTCATCAACCTTTTCAAATTGTTAATTTGAACCTCCCATATACCTCTTTTCATTCACATAATAACATTTGAGTATTTGCAGCAACTTCATAGTTTCACATTTTTCCCATAAGTTAATATGGAAAAAAGTTTGAGTTTTTCTTATTTTGGCCAAAATAACATACTTAACGCCAATGAAAGTAATCGGGCAGGCTAGAGGTCGGCGAGCGAGGCAACTTGGAAGTACAAGCACCACAGCTGCTACTTTTATAGTTAAATTTGTAATTACTGGAAGCTCCAAAACAAAAAGTACGAAAACAATTACTTAATGTTATTTCATCAACCTTTTCAAATTGTTGATTTGAACCTCCCACATACCTCTTTTCATTCACGTCATAACATTTGAGTATTTGCAGCAACTTCTTATTTTCACATTTTTCCCATAAGTTAACATGGAAAAAAGTTTGAGTTTTTCTTATTTTGGCCAAAATAACATACTAAACGCCAATGAAAGTAATCGGGCAGGCTACAGGTCGGCGAGTGAGGCAACTTGGAAGTACAAGCACCACAGCTGCTACTTTTATAGTTAAATTTGTAATTACTGGAAGCTCCAAAACAAAAAGTACGAAAACAATTACTTAATGTTATTTCATCAACCTTTTCAAATTGTTGATTTGAACCTCCCATATACCTCTTTTCATTCACATAATAACATTTGAGTATTTGCAGCAACTTCTTATTTTCACATTTTTCCCATAAGTTAACATGGAAAAAGTTTGAGTTTTTCTTATTTTGGCCAAAATAACATACTAAACGGCAATGAAATTAATCGGGCAGGCTAGAGGTCGGCGAGCGAGGCAACTTGGAAGTACAAGCACCACAGCTGCTTCTTTTATAGTTAAATTTGTAATTACTGGAAGCTCCAAAACAAAAAGTACGAAAACAATTACTTAATGTTATTTCATCAACCTTTTCAAATTGTTTATTTGAACCTCCCATATACCTCTTTTCATTCACATAATAACATTTGAGTATTTGCAGCAACTTCTTAGTTTCACATTTTTTCCATAAGTTAACATTGAAAAAAGTTTGAGTTTTTGTTATTTTCGCCAAAATAACATACTTAACGGCAATGAAAGTAATCGGGCAGGCTAGAGGTTGGCAAGCGAGGCAACTTGGAAGTACAAGCACCACAGCTGCTTCTTTTATAGTTAAATTTGTAATTACTGGAAGCTCTAAAACCAAAAGTACGAAAACAATTACTTAATGTTATTTCATCAACCTTTTCAAATTGTTAATTTGAACCTCCCATATACCTCTTTTCATTCACATAATAACATTTGAGTATATGCAGCAACTTCTTATTTTCACATTTTTTCCATAAGTTAACATGGAAAAAAGTTTAAGTTTTTCTTATTTTGGCCAAAATAACATACTAAACGCCAATGAAAGTAATCGGGCAGGCTAGAGATTGGCGAGCGAGGCAACTTGGAAGTACAAGCACCACAGCTGCTTCTTTTATAGTTAAATTTGTAATTACTGGAAGCTCCAAAACAAAAAACACGAAAACAATTACTTAATGTTATTTCATCAACCCTTTCAAATTGTTAATTTGAACCTCCCATATACCTCTTTTCATTCACATAATAACATTTGAGTATTTGCAGCAACTTCTTAGTTTCACATTTTTCTCAAAAGTTAACATGGAAAAAAGGTTGAGTTTTTGCTATTTTCGCAAAAATAACATACTTAACGCCAATGAAAGTTATCGGGTAGGCTAGAGGTTGGCAAGCGAGGCAACTTGGAAGTACAAGCACCACAGCTGCTTTTTTTATAGTTAAATTTGTAATTACTTGAAGCTCTGAAACAAAAAGTACGAAAACAATTACTTAATGTTATTTCATCAACCTTTTCAAATTGTTAATTTGAACCTCCCATATACCTCTTTTCATTCACATAATAACATTTGAGTATTTGCAGCAACTTCTTATTTTCACATTTTTCCCATAAGTTAACATGGAAAAAAGTTTGAGTTTTTCTTATTTTGGCCAAAATAACATACTTAACGCCAAAGAAAGTAATCGGGCAGGCTACAGGTCGGTGAGCGAGGCAACTTGGAAGTACAAGCACCACAGCTGCTTCCTTTATAGTTAAATTTATAATTACTGGAAGCTCCAAAACAAAAAGTACGAAAACAATTACTTAATGTTATTTCATCAACCTTTTCAAATTGTTGATTTGAACCTCCCATATACCTCTTTTCATTCACATAATAACATTTGAGTATTTGCAGCAACTTCTTATTTTCACATTTTTCCCATAAGTTAACATGGAAAGAAGTTTGAGTTTTTCTTATTTTGGCCAAAATAACATACTAAACGCCAATGAAAGTAATCGGGCAGGCTAGAGGTCGGCGAGCGAGGCAACTTGGAAGTACAAGCACCACAGCTGCTTCTTTTATAGTTAAATTTGTAATTACTGGAAGCTCCAAAACTAAAAACACGAAAACAATTACTTAATGTTATTTCATCAACCTTTTCAAATTGTTAATTTGAACCTCCCATATACCTCTTTTCATTCACATAATAACATTTGAGTATTTGCAGCAACTTCTTATTTTCACATTTTTCTCATAAGTTAACATGGAAAAAAGTTTGAGTTTTTGCTATTTTCGCCAAAATAACATACTTAACGCCAATGAAAATAATCGGGCAGGCTAGAGGTTGGCAAGCGGGGCAACTTGGAAGTACAAGCACCACAGCTGCTTCTTTTATAGTTAAATTTGTAATTACTGGAAGCTCTAAAACAAAAAGTACGAAAACAATTACTTAATGTTATTTCATCAACCTTTTCAAATTGTTAATTTGAACCTCCCATATACCTCTTTTCATTCACATAATAACATTTGAGTATTTGCAGCAACTTCTTAGTTTCACATTTTTCCCATAAGTTAATATGGAAAAAAGTTTGAGTTTTTCTTATTTTGGCCAAAATAACATACTTAACGCCAATGAAAGTAATCGGGCAGGCTAGAGGTTGGCGAGCGAGGCAACTTGGAAGTACAAGCACCACAGCTGCTACTTTTATAGTTAAATTTGTAATTACTGGAAGCTCTAAAACAAAAAGTACGAAAACAATTACTTAATGTTATTTAATCAACCTTTTCAAATTGTTGATTTGAACTTCCCATATACCTCTTTTCATTCACATAATAACATTTGAGTATTTGCAGCAACTTCATAGTTTCTAATTTTTTCCATAAGTTAACATGGAAAAAAGTTTGAGTTTTTCCTTATTTTGGCCAAAATAACATACTAAACGCCAATGAAAGTAATCGGGCAGGCTACAGGTCGGCGAGCGAGGCAACTTGGAAGTACAAGCACCACAGCTGCTTCTTTTATAGTTAAATTTGTAATTACTGGAAGCTCCAAAACAAAAAGTACGAAAACAATTACTTAATGTTATTTCATCAACCTTTTCAAATTGTTGATTTGAACCTCCCATATACCTCTTTTCATTCACATAATAACATTTGAGTATTTGCAGCAACTTCATAGTTTCACATTTTTTCCATAAGTTAACATGGAAAAAAGTTTGAGTTTTTCTTATTTTGGCCAAAAAAACATACTAAACGCCAAAGAAAGTAATCAGGCAGGCTAGAGGTCGGCAAGCGAGGCAACTTGGAAGTACAAGCACCACAGCTGCTTCTTTTATAGTTAAATTTGTAATTACTAGAAGCTCCAAAACAAAAAACACGAAAACAATTACTTAATGTTATTTCATCAACCTTTTCAAATTGTTAATTTGAACCTCCCATATACCTCTTTTCATTCACATAATAACATTTGAGTATTTACAGCAACTTATTAGTTTCACATTTTTCTCATAAGTTAACATGGAAAAAAGTTTGAGTTTTTGCTATTTTCGACAAAATAACATACTTAACGCAAATAAAAGTAATCGGGCAGGCTAGAGGTTGGCAAGCGAGGCAACTTGGAAGTACAAGCACCACAGCTGCTTCTTTTATAGTTAAATTTGTAATTACTGGAAGCTCTAAAACAAAAAGTACGAAAACAATTACTTAATGTTATTTCATCAACCTTTTCAAATTGTTAATTTGAACCTCCCATATACCTCTTTTCATTCACATAATAACATTTGAGTATTTGCAGCAACTTCTTATTTTCACATTTTTCCCATAAGTTAACATGGAAAGAAGTTTGAGTTTTTCTTATTTTGGCCAAAATAACATACTAAACGCCAATGAAAGTAATCGGGCAGGCTAGAGGTCAGCGAGCGAGGCAACTTGGAAGTACAAGCACCACAGCTGCTTCTTTTATAGTTAAATTTGTAATTACTGGAAGCTCCAAAACAAAAAACACGAAAACAATTACTTAATGTTATTTCATCAACCTTTTCAAATTGTTAATTTGAACCTCCCATATACCTCTTTTCATTCACATAATAACATTTGAGTATTTGCAGCAACTTCTTAGTTTCACATTTTTCTCATAAGTTAACATGGAAAAAAGTTTGAGTTTTTGCTATTTTCGCCAAAATAACATACTTAACGCCATGGAAAATAATCGGGCAGGCTAGAGGTTGGCAAGCGGGGCAACTTGGAAGTACAAGCACCACAGCTGCTTCTTTTATAGTTAAATTTGTAATTACTGGAAGCTCTAAAACAAAAAGTACGAAAACAATTACTTAATGTTATTTCATCAACCTTTTCAAATTGTTAATTTGAACCTCCCATATACCTCTTTTCATTCACATAATAACATTTGAGTATTTGCAGCAACTTCTTAGTTTCACATTTTTCCCATAAGTTAATATGGAAAAAAGTTTGAGTTTTTCTTATTTTGGCCAAAATAACAAACTTAACGCCAATGAAAGTAATCGGGCAGGCTAGAGGTTGGCGAGCGAGGCAACTTGGAAGTACAAGCACCACAGCTGCTACTTTTATAGTTAAATTTGTAATTACTGGAAGCTGCAAAACAAAAAGTACGAAAACAATTACTTAATGTTATTTCATCAACCTTTTAAAATTGTTGATTTGAACCTCCCATATACCTCTTTTCATTCACATAATAACATTTGAGTATTTGCAGCAACTTCATAGTTTCTAATTTTTTCCATAAGTTAACATGGAAAAAAGTTTGAGTTTTTCTTATTTTGGCCAAAATAACATACTAAACGCCAATGAAAGTAATCGGGCAGGCTACAGGTCGGCGAGCGAGGCAACTTGGAAGTACAAGCACCACAGCTGCTTCTTTTATAGTTAAATTTGTAATTACTGGAAGCTCCAAAACAAAAAGTACGAAAACAATTACTTAATGTTATTTCATCAACCTTTTCAAATTGTTGATTTGAACCTCCCATATACCTCTTTTCATTCACATAATAACATTTGAGTATTTGCAGCAACTTCATAGTTTCACATTTTTTCCATAAGTTAACATGGAAAAAAGTTTGAGTTTTTCTTATTTTGGCCAAAATAACATACTAAACGCCAAAGAAAGTAATCAGGCAGGCTAGAGGTCGGCGAGCGAGGCAACTTGGAAGTACAAGCACCACAGCTGCTTCTTTTATAGTCAAATTTGTAATTACTAGAAGCTCCAAAACAAAAAACACGATAACAATTACTTAATGTTATTTCATCAACCTTTTCAAATTGTTAATTTGAACCTCCCATATACCTCTTTTCTTTCACATAATAACATTTGAGTATTTACAGCAACTTCTTAGTTTCACATTTTTCTCATAAGTTAACATGGAAAAAAGTTTAGGTTTTTGCTATTTTCGCCAAAATAACATACTTAACGCTAATAAAAGTAATCGGGCAGGCTAGAGGTTGGCAAGCGAGGCAACTTGGAAGTACAAGCACCACAGCTGCTTCTTTTATAGTTAAATTTGTAATTACTGGAAGCTCTAAAACAAAAAGTACGAAAACAATTACCTAATGTTATTTCATCAACCTTTTCAAATTGTTAATTTGAACCTCCCATATACCTCTTTTCATTCACATAATAACATTTGAGTATTTGCAGCAACTTCTTATTTTCACATTTTTCCCATAAGTTAACATGGAAAAAAGTTTGAGTTTTTCTTATTTTGGCCAAAATAACATACTAAACGCTAATGAAAGTAATCGGGCAGGCTAGAGGTCAGCGAGCGAGGCAACTTGGAAGTACAAGCACCACAGCTGCTTCTTTTATAGTTAAATTTGTAATTACTGGAATCTCCAAAACAAAAAGTACGAAAACAATTACTTAATGTTATTTCATCAACCTTTTCAAATTGTTGATTTGAACCTCCCATATACCTCTTTTCATTCACATAATAACATTTAAGTATTTGCAGCAACTTCTTAGTTTCACATTTTTGCCATAAGTTAACATCGAAAAAAGTTTGAGTTTTTCTTATTTTGGCCAAAATAACATACTAAACGCAAATGAAAGTAATCGGGCAGGCTAGAGGTTGGCGAGTGAGGCAACTTGGAAGTACAAGCACCACAGCTGCTACTTTTATAGTTAAATTTGTAATTACTGGAAGCTCCAAAACAAAAAGTACGAAAACAATTACTTAATGTTATTTCATCAACCTTTTCAAATTGTTAATTTGAACCTCCCATATACCTCTTTTCATTCACATAATAACATTTGAGTATTTGCAGCAACTTCTTAGTTTCACATTTTTGCCATAAGTTAACATGGAAAAAAGTTTGAGTTTTTCTTATTTTGGCCAAAATAACATACTAAACGCCAATGAAAGTAATCGGGCAGGCTAGAGGTCGGCGAGCGAGGCAACTTGGAAGTACCAGCACCACAGCTGCTTCTTTTATAGTTAAATTTGTAATTACTGGAAGCTCCAAAACAAAAAGTACGAAAACAATTACTTAATGTTATTTAATCAACCTTTTCAAATTGTTGATTTGAACTTCCCATATACCTCTTTTCATTCACATAATAACATTTGAGTATTTGCAGCAACTTCATAGTTTCTAATTTTTTCCATAAGTTAACATGGAAAAAAGTTTGAGTTTTTCCTTATTTTGGCCAAAATAACATACTAAACGCCAATGAAAGTAATCGGGCAGGCTACAGGTCGGCGAGCGAGGCAACTTGGAAGTACAAGCACCACAGCTGCTTCTTTTATAGTTAAATTTGTAATTACTGGAAGCTCCAAAACAAAAAGTACGAAAACAATTACTTAATGTTATTTCATCAACCTTTTTAAATTGTTGATTTGAACCTCCCATATACCTCTTTTCATTCACATAATAACATTTGAGTATTTGCAGCAACTTCTTATTTTCACATTTTTCTCATAAGTTAACATGGAAAAAAGTTTGAGTTTTTGCTATTTTCGCCAAAATAACATACTTAACGCCAATGAAAATAATCGGGCAGGCTAGAGGTTGGCAAGCGGGGCAACTTGGAAGTACAAGCACCACAGCTGCTTCTTTTATAGTTAAATTTGTAATTACTGGAAGCTCTAAAACAAAAAGTACGAAAACAATTACTTAATGTTATTTCATCAACCTTTTCAAATTGTTAATTTGAACCTCCCATATACCTCTTTTCATTCACATAATAACATTTGAGTATTTTTAGCAACTTCATAGTTTCACATTTTTCCCATAAGTAAATATGGAAAAAAGTTTGAGTTTTTCTTATTTTGGCCAAAATAACATACTTAACGCCAATGAAAGTAATCGGGCAGGCTAGAGGTCGGCGAGCGAGGCAACTTGGAAGTACAAGCACCACAGCTGCTACTTTTATAGTTAAATTTGTAATTACTGGAAGCTCCAAAACAAAAAGTACGAAAACAATTACTTAATGTTATTTCATCAACCTTTTTAAATTGTTGATTTGAACCTCCCATATACCTCTTTTCATTCACATAATAACATTTGAGTATTTGCAGCAACTTCTTAGTTTCACATTTTTCCCATAAGTTAATATGGAAAAAAGTTTGAGTTTTTCTTATTTTGGCCAAAATAACATACTTAACGCCAATGAAAGTAATCGGGCAGGCTAGAGGTTGGCGAGCGAGGCAACTTGGAAGTACAAGCACCACAGCTGCTACTTTTATAGTTAAATTTGTAATTACTGGAAGCTCTAAAACAAAAAGTACGAAAACAATTACTTAATGTTATTTAATCAACCTTTTCAAATTGTTGATTTGAACTTCCCATATACCTCTTTTCATTCACATAATAACATTTGAGTATTTGCAGCAACTTCATAGTTTCTAATTTTTTCCATAAGTTAACATGGAAAAAAGTTTGAGTTTTTCCTTATTTTGGCCAAAATAACATACTAAACGCTAATGAAAGTAATCGGGCAGGCTAGAGGTCAGCGAGCGAGGCAACTTGGAAGTACAAGCACCACAGCTGCTTCTTTTATAGTTAAATTTGTAATTACTGGAATCTCCAAAACAAAAAGTACGAAAACAATTACTTAATGTTATTTCATCAACCTTTTCAAATTGTTGATTTGAACCTCCCATATACCTCTTTTCATTCACATAATAACATTTAAGTATTTGCAGCAACTTCTTAGTTTCACATTTTTGCCATAAGTTAACATGGAAAAAAGTTTGAGTTTTTCTTATTTTGGCCAAAATAACATACTAAACGCAAATGAAAGTAATCGGGCAGGCTAGAGGTTGGCGAGTGAGGCAACTTGGAAGTACAAGCACCACAGCTGCTACTTTTATAGTTAAATTTGTAATTACTGGAAGCTCCAAAACAAAAAGTACGAAAACAATTACTTAATGTTATTTCATCAACCTTTTCAAATTGTTAATTTGAACCTCCCATATACCTCTTTTCATTCACATAATAACATTTGAGTATTTGCAGCAACTTCTTATTTTCACATTTTTCCCATAAGTTAACATGGAAAAAATTTTGAGTTTTTCTTATTTTGGCCAAAATAACATACTAAACGCCAATGAAAGTAATCGGGAAGGCTAGAGGTCGGCGAGCGAGGCAACTTGGAAGTACAAGCACCACAGCTGCTTCTTTTATAGTTAAATTTGTAATTACTGGAAGCTCCAAAACAAAAAGTACGAAAACAATTACTTAATGTTATTTCATCAACGTTTTCAAATTGTTAATTTGAACCTCCCATATACCTCTTTTCATTCACATAATAACATTTGAGTATTTGCAGCAACTTCTTAGTTTCACATTTTTTCCATAAGTTAACATTGAAAAAAGTTTGAGTTTTTGTTATTTTCGCCAAAATAACATACTTAACGCCAATGAAAGTAATCGGGCAGGCTAGAGGTTGGCAAGCGAGGCAACTTAGAAGTACAAGCACCACAGCTGCTTCTTTTATAGTTAAATTTGTAATTACTGGAAGCTCTAAAACAAAAAGTACAAAAACAATTACTTAATGTTATTTCATCAACCTTTTCAAATTGTTAATTTGAACCTCCCATATACCTCTTTTCATTCACATAATAACATTTGAGTATTTGCAGCAACTTCTTATTTTCACAATTTTCCCATAAGTTAACATGGAAAAAAGTTTGAGTTTTTCTTATTTTGGCCAAAATAACATACTAAACGCCAATGAAAGTAATCGGGCAGGCTAGAGGTCGGCGAGCGAGGCAACTTGGAAGTACAAGCACCACAGCTGCTTCTTTTATAGTTAAATTTGTAATTACTGGAAGCTCCAAAACAAAAATTACGGAAACAATTACTTAATGATATTTCATCAACCTTTTTAAATTGTTAATTTGAACCTCCCATATACCTCTTTTCATTCACATAATAACATTTGAGTATTTGCAGCAACTTCATAGTTTCACATTTTTTCCATAAGTTAACATGGAAAAAAGTTTGAGTTTTTCTTATTTTGGCCAAAATAACATACTAAACGCCAAAGAAAGTAATCAGGCAGGCTAGAGGTCGGCAAGCGAGGCAACTTGGAAGTACAAGCACCACAGCTGCTTCTTTTATAGTTAAATTTGTAATTACTAGAAGCTCCAAAACAAAAAACACGAAAACAATTACTTAATGTTATTTCATCAACCTTTTCAAATTGTTAATTTGAACCTCCCATATACCTCTTTTTATTCACATAATAACATTTGAGTATTTACAGCAACTTATTAGTTTCACATTTTTCTCATAAGTTAACATGGAAAAAAGTTTGAGTTTTTGCTATTTTCGACAAAATAACATACTTAACGCAAATAAAAGTAATCGGGCAGGCTAGAGGTTGGCAAGCGAGGCAACTTGGAAGTACAAGCACCACAGCTGCTTCTTTTATAGTTAAATTTGTAATTACTGGAAGCTCTAAAACAAAAAGTACGAAAACAATTACTTAATGTTATTTCATCAACCTTTTCAAATTGTTAATTTGAACCTCCCATATACCTCTTTTCATTCACATAATAACATTTGAGTATTTGCAGCAACTTCTTAGTTTCACATTTTTCCCATAAGTTAATATGGAAAAAAGTTTGAGTTTTTCTTATTTTGGCCAAAATAACAAACTTAACGCCAATGAAAGTAATCGGGCAGGCTAGAGGTTGGCGAGCGAGGCAACTTGGAAGTACAAGCACCACAGCTGCTACTTTTATAGTTAAATTTGTAATTACTGGAAGCTGCAAAACAAAAAGTACGAAAACAATTACTTAATGTTATTTCATCAACCTTTTAAAATTGTTGATTTGAACCTCCCATATACCTCTTTTCATTCACATAATAACATTTGAGTATTTGCAGCAACTTCATAGTTTCTAATTTTTTCCATAAGTTAACATGGAAAAAAGTTTGAGTTTTTCTTATTTTGGCCAAAATAACATACTAAACGCCAATGAAAGTAATCGGGCAGGCTACAGGTCGGCGAGCGAGGCAACTTGGAAGTACAAGCACCACAGCTGCTTCTTTTATAGTTAAATTTGTAATTACTGGAAGCTCCAAAACAAAAAGTACGAAAACAATTACTTAATGTTATTTCATCAACCTTTTCAAATTGTTGATTTGAACCTCCCATATACCTCTTTTCATTCACATAATAACATTTGAGTATTTGCAGCAACTTCATAGTTTCACATTTTTCCCATAAGTTAACATGGAAAAAAGTTTCAGTTTTTCTTATTTTGGCCAAAATAACATACTAAACGCCAAAGAAAGTAATCAGGCAGGCTAGAGGTCGGCGAGCGAGGCAACTTGGAAGTACAAGCACCACAGCTGCTTCTTTTATAGTCAAATTTGTAATTACTAGAAGCTCCAAAACAAAAAACACGATAACAATTACTTAATGTTATTTCATCAACCTTTTCAAATTGTTAATTTGAACCTCCCATATACCTCTTTTCATTCACATAATAACATTTGAGTATTTACAGCAACTTCTTAGTTTCACATTTTTCTCATAAGTTAACATGGAAAAAAGTTTAGGTTTTTTGCTATTTTCGCCAAAATAACATACTTAACGCTAATAAAAGTAATCGGGCAGGCTAGAGGTTGGCAAGCGAGGCAACTTGGAAGTACAAGCACCACAGCTGCTTCTTTTATAGTTAAATTTGTAATTACTGGAAGCTCTAAAACAAAAAGTACGAAAACAATTACCTAATGTTATTTCATCAACCTTTTCAAATTGTTAATTTGAACCTCCCATATACCTCTTTTCATTCACATAATAACATTTGAGTATTTGCAGCAACTTCTTATTTTCACATTTTTCCCATAAGTTAACATGGAAAAAAGTTTGAGTTTTTCTTATTTTGGCCAAAATAACATACTAAACGCTAATGAAAGTAATCGGGCAGGCTAGAGGTCAGCGAGCGAGGCAACTTGGAAGTACAAGCACCACAGCTGCTTCTTTTATAGTTAAATTTGTAATTACTGGAATCTCCAAAACAAAAAGTACGAAAACAATTACTTAATGTTATTTCATCAACCTTTTCAAATTGTTGATTTGAACCTCCCATATACCTCTTTTCATTCACATAATAACATTTAAGTATTTGCAGCAACTTCTTAGTTTCACATTTTTGCCATAAGTTAACATGGAAAAAAGTTTGAGTTTTTCTTATTTTGGCCAAAATAACATACTAAACGCAAATGAAAGTAATCGGGCAGGCTAGAGGTTGGCGAGTGAGGCAACTTGGAAGTACAAGCACCACAGCTGCTACTTTTATAGTTAAATTTGTAATTACTGGAAACTCCAAAACAAAAAGTACGAAAACAATTACTTAATGTTATTTCATCAACCTTTTCAAATTGTTAATTTGAACCTCCCATAAACCTCTTTTCATTCACATAATAACATTTGAGTATTTGCAGCAACTTCTTATTTTCACATTTTTCCCATAAGTTAACATGGAAAAAATTTTGAGTTTTTCTTATTTTGGCCAAAATAACATACTAAACGCCAATGAAAGTAATCGGGCAGGCTAGAGGTCGGCGAGCGAGGCAACTTGGAAGTACAAGCACCACAGCTGCTTCTTTTATAGTTAAATTTGTAATTACTGGAAGCTCCAAAACAAAAAGTACGAAAACAATTACTTAATGTTATTTAATCAACCTTTTCAAATTGTTGATTTGAACTTCCCATATACCTCTTTTCATTCACATAATAACATTTGAGTATTTGCAGCAACTTCATAGTTTCTAATTTTTTCCATAAGTTAACATGGAAAAAAGTTTGAGTTTTTCCTTATTTTGGCCAAAATAACATACTAAACGCCAATGAAAGTAATCGGGCAGGCTACAGGTCGGCGAGCGAGGCAACTTGGAAGTACAAGCACCACAGCTGCTTCTTTTATAGTTAAATTTGTAATTACTGGAAGCTCCAAAACAAAAAGTACGAAAACAATTACTTAATGTTATTTCATCAACCTTTTCAAATTGTTGATTTGAACCTCCCATATACCTCTTTTCATTCACATAATAACATTTGAGTATTTGCAGCAACTTCTTATTTTCACATTTTTCTCATAAGTTAACATGGAAAAAAGTTTGAGTTTTTGCTATTTTCGCCAAAATAACATACTTAACGCCAATGAAAATAATCGGGCAGGCTAGAGGTTGGCAAGCGGGGCAACTTGGAAGTACAAGCACCACAGCTGCTTCTTTTATAGTTAAATTTGTAATTACTGGAAGCTCTAAAACAAAAAGTACGAAAACAATTACTTAATGATATTTCATCAACCTTTTTAAATTGTTAATTTGAACCTCCCATATACCTCTTTTCATTCACATAATAACATTTGAGTATTTGCAGCAACTTCATAGTTTCACATTTTTTCCATAAGTTAACATGGAAAAAAGTTTGAGTTTTTCTTATTTTGGCCAAAATAACATACTAAACGCCAAAGAAAGTAATCAGGCAGGCTAGAGGTCGGCAAGCGAGGCAACTTGGAAGTACAAGCACCACAGCTGCTTCTTTTATAGTTAAATTTGTAATTACTAGAAGCTCCAAAACAAAAAACACGAAAACAATTACTTAATGTTATTTCATCAACCTTTTCAAATTGTTAATTTGAACCTCCCATATACCTCTTTTTATTCACATAATAACATTTGAGTATTTACAGCAACTTATTAGTTTCACATTTTTCTCATAAGTTAACATGGAAAAAAGTTTGAGTTTTTGCTATTTTCGACAAAATAACATACTTAACGCAAATAAAAGTAATCGGGCAGGCTAGAGGTTGGCAAGCGAGGCAACTTGGAAGTACAAGCACCACAGCTGCTTCTTTTATAGTTAAATTTGTAATTACTGGAAGCTCTAAAACAAAAAGTACGAAAACAATTACTTAATGTTATTTCATCAACCTTTTCAAATTGTTAATTTGAACCTCCCATATACCTCTTTTCATTCACATAATAACATTTGAGTATTTGCAGCAACTTCTTAGTTTCACATTTTTCCCATAAGTTAATATGGAAAAAAGTTTGAGTTTTTCTTATTTTGGCCAAAATAACAAACTTAACGCCAATGAAAGTAATCGGGCAGGCTAGAGGTTGGCGAGCGAGGCAACTTGGAAGTACAAGCACCACAGCTGCTACTTTTATAGTTAAATTTGTAATTACTGGAAGCTGCAAAACAAAAAGTACGAAAACAATTACTTAATGTTATTTCATCAACCTTTTAAAATTGTTGATTTGAACCTCCCATATACCTCTTTTCATTCACATAATAACATTTGAGTATTTGCAGCAACTTCATAGTTTCTAATTTTTTCCATAAGTTAACATGGAAAAAAGTTTGAGTTTTTCTTATTTTGGCCAAAATAACATACTAAACGCCAATGAAAGTAATCGGGCAGGCTACAGGTCGGCGAGCGAGGCAACTTGGAAGTACAAGCACCACAGCTGCTTCTTTTATAGTTAAATTTGTAATTACTGGAAGCTCCAAAACAAAAAGTACGAAAACAATTACTTAATGTTATTTCATCAACCTTTTCAAATTGTTGATTTGAACCTCCCATATACCTCTTTTCATTCACATAATAACATTTGAGTATTTGCAGCAACTTCATAGTTTCACATTTTTTCCATAAGTTAACATGGAAAAAAGTTTGAGTTTTTCTTATTTTGGCCAAAATAACATACTAAACGCCAAAGAAAGTAATCAGGCAGGCTAGAGGTCGGCGAGCGAGGCAACTTGGAAGTACAAGCACCACAGCTGCTTCTTTTATAGTCAAATTTGTAATTACTAGAAGCTCCAAAACAAAAAACACGATAACAATTACTTAATGTTATTTCATCAACCTTTTCAAATTGTTAATTTGAACCTCCCATATACCTCTTTTCATTCACATAATAACATTTGAGTATTTACAGCAACTTCTTAGTTTCACATTTTTCTCATAAGTTAACATGGAAAAAAGTTTAGGTTTTTGCTATTTTCGCCAAAATAACATACTTAACGCTAATAAAAGTAATCGGGCAGGCTAGAGGTTGGCAAGCGAGGCAACTTGGAAGTACAAGCACCACAGCTGCTTCTTTTATAGTTAAATTTGTAATTACTGGAAGCTCTAAAACAAAAAGTACGAAAACAATTACCTAATGTTATTTCATCAACCTTTTCAAATTGTTAATTTGAACCTCCCATATACCTCTTTTCATTCACATAATAACATTTGAGTATTTGCAGCAACTTCTTATTTTCACATTTTTCCCATAAGTTAACATGGAAAAAAGTTTGAGTTTTTCTTATTTTGGCCAAAATAACATACTAAACGCTAATGAAAGTAATCGGGCAGGCTAGAGGTCAGCGAGCGAGGCAACTTGGAAGTACAAGCACCACAGCTGCTTCTTTTATAGTTAAATTTGTAATTACTGGAATCTCCAAAACAAAAAGTACGAAAACAATTACTTAATGTTATTTCATCAACCTTTTCAAATTGTTGATTTGAACCTCCCATATACCTCTTTTCATTCACATAATAACATTTAAGTATTTGCAGCAACTTCTTAGTTTCACATTTTTGCCATAAGTTAACATGGAAAAAAGTTTGAGTTTTTCTTATTTTGGCCAAAATAACATACTAAACGCAAATGAAAGTAATCGGGCAGGCTAGAGGTTGGCGAGTGAGGCAACTTGGAAGTACAAGCACCACAGCTGCTACTTTTATAGTTAAATTTGTAATTACTGGAAGCTCCAAAACAAAAAGTACGAAAACAATTACTTAATGTTATTTCATCAACCTTTTCAAATTGTTAATTTGAACCTCCCATATACCTCTTTTCATTCACATAATAACATTTGAGTATTTGCAGCAACTTCTTATTTTCACATTTTTCCCATAAGTTAACATGGAAAAATTTTTGAGTTTTTCTTATTTTGGCCAAAATAACATACTAAACGCCAATGAAAGTAATCGGGCAGGCTAGAGGTCGGCGAGCGAGGCAACTTGGAAGTACAAGCACCACAGCTGCTTCTTTTATAGTTAAATTTGTAATTACTGGAAGCTCCAAAACAAAAAGTACGAAAACAATTACTTAATGTTATTTAATCAACCTTTTCAAATTGTTGATTTGAACTTCCCATATACCTCTTTTCATTCACATAATAACATTTGAGTATTTGCAGCAACTTCATAGTTTCTAATTTTTTCCATAAGTTAACATGGAAAAAAGTTTGAGTTTTTCCTTATTTTGGCCAAAATAACATACTAAACGCCAATGAAAGTAATCGGGCAGGCTACAGGTCGGCGAGCGAGGCAACTTGGAAGTACAAGCACCACAGCTGCTTCTTTTATAGTTAAATTTGTAATTACTGGAAGCTCCAAAACAAAAAGTACGAAAACAATTACTTAATGTTATTTCATCAACCTTTTCAAATTGTTGATTTGAACCTCCCATATACCTCTTTTCATTCACATAATAACATTTGAGTATTTGCAGCAACTTCTTATTTTCACATTTTTCTCATAAGTTAACATGGAAAAAAGTTTGAGTTTTTGCTATTTTCGCCAAAATAACATACTTAACGCCAATGAAAATAATCGGGCAGGCTAGAGGTTGGCAAGCGGGGCAACTTGGAAGTACAAGCACCACAGCTGCTTCTTTTATAGTTAAATTTGTAATTACTGGAAGCTCTAAAACAAAAAGTACGAAAACAATTACTTAATGTTATTTCATCAACCTTTTCAAATTGTTAATTTGAACCTCCCATATACCTCTTTTCATTCACATAATAACATTTGAGTATTTGCAGCAACTTCTTAGTTTCACATTTTTCCCATAAGTTAATATGGAAAAAAGTTTGAGTTTTTCTTATTTTGGCCAAAATAACATACTTAACGCCAATGAAAGTAATCGGGCAGGCTAGAGGTTGGCGAGCGAGGCAACTTGGAAGTACAAGCACCACAGCTGCTACTTTTATAGTTAAATTTGTAATTACTGGAAGCTCTAAAACAAAAAGTACGAAAACAATTACTTAATGTTATTTAATCAACCTTTTCAAATTGTTGATTTGAACTTCCCATATACCTCTTTTCATTCACATAATAACATTTGAGTATTTGCAGCAACTTCATAGTTTCTAATTTTTTCCATAAGTTAACATGGAAAAAAGTTTGAGTTTTTCCTTATTTTGGCCAAAATAACATACTAAACGCTAATGAAAGTAATCGGGCAGGCTAGAGGTCAGCGAGCGAGGCAACTTGGAAGTACAAGCACCACAGCTGCTTCTTTTATAGTTAAATTTGTAATTACTGGAATCTCCAAAACAAAAAGTACGAAAACAATTACTTAATGTTATTTCATCAACCTTTTCAAATTGTTGATTTGAACCTCCCATATACCTCTTTTCATTCACATAATAACATTTAAGTATTTGCAGCAACTTCTTAGTTTCACATTTTTGCCATAAGTTAACATGGATAAAAGTTTGAGTTTTTCTTATTTTGGCCAAAATAACATACTAAACGCAAATGAAAGTAATCGGGCAGGCTAGAGGTTGGCGAGTGAGGCAACTTGGAAGTACAAGCACCACAGCTGCTACTTTTATAGTTAAATTTGTAATTACTGGAAGCTCCAAAACAAAAAGTACGAAAACAATTACTTAATGTTATTTCATCAACCTTTTCAAATTGTTAATTTGAACCTCCCATATACCTCTTTTCATTCACATAATAACATTTGAGTATTTGCAGCAACTTCTTATTTTCACATTTTTCCCATAAGTTAACATGGAAAAAATTTTGAGTTTTTCTTATTTTGGCCAAAATAACATACTAAACGCCAATTAAAGTAATCGGGCAGGCTAGAGGTCGGCGAGCGAGGCAACTTGGAAGTACAAGCACCACAGCTGCTTCTTTTATAGTTAAATTTGTAATTACTGGAAGCTCCAAAACAAAAAGTACGAAAACAATTACTTAATGTTATTTCATCAACGTTTTCAAATTGTTAATTTGAACCTCCCATATACCTCTTTTCATTCACATAATAACATTTGAGTATTTGCAGCAACTTCTTAGTTTCACATTTTTTCCATAAGTTAACATGGAAAAAATTTTGAGTTTTTCTTATTTTGGCCAAAATAACATACTAAACGCCAATGAAAGTAATCGGGCAGGCTAGAGGTCGGCGAGCGAGGCAACTTGGAAGTACAAGCACCACAGCTGCTTCTTTTATAGTTAAATTTGTAATTACTGGAAGCTCCAAAACAAAAAGTACGAAAACAATTACTTAATGTTATTTAATCAACCTTTTCAAATTGTTGATTTGAACTTCCCATATACCTCTTTTCATTCACATAATAACATTTGAGTATTTGCAGCAACTTCATAGTTTCTAATTTTTTCCATAAGTTAACATGGAAAAAAGTTTGAGTTTTTCCTTATTTTGGCCAAAATAACATACTAAACGCCAATGAAAGTAATCGGGCAGGCTACAGGTCGGCGAGCGAGGCAACTTGGAAGTACAAGCACCACAGCTGCTTCTTTTATAGTTAAATTTGTAATTACTGGAAGCTCCAAAACAAAAAGTACGAAAACAATTACTTAATGTTATTTCATCAACCTTTTCAAATTGTTGATTTGAACCTCCCATATACCTCTTTTCATTCACATAATAACATTTGAGTATTTGCAGCAACTTCTTAGTTTCACATTTTTCTCATAAGTTAACATGGAAAAAAGTTTGAGTTTTTGCTATTTTCGCCAAAATAACATACTTAACGCCAATGAAAATAATCGGGCAGGCTAGAGGTTGGCAAGCGGGGCAACTTGGAAGTACAAGCACCACAGCTGCTTCTTTTATAGTTAAATTTGTAATTACTGGAAGCTCTAAAACAAAAAGTACGAAAACAATTACTTAATGTTATTTCATCAACCTTTTCAAATTGTTAATTTGAACCTCCCATATACCTCTTTTCATTCACATAATAACATTTGAGTATTTGCAGCAACTTCTTAGTTTCACATTTTTCCCATAAGTTAATATGGAAAAAAGTTTGAGTTTTTCTTATTTTGGCCAAAATAACATACTTAACGCCAATGAAAGTAATCGGGCAGGCTAGAGGTTGGCGAGCGAGGCAACTTGGAAGTACAAGCACCACAGCTGCTACTTTTATAGTTAAATTTGTAATTACTGGAAGCTCTAAAACAAAAAGTACGAAAACAATTACTTAATGTTATTTAATCAACCTTTTCAAATTGTTGATTTGAACTTCCCATATACCTCTTTTCATTCACATAATAACATTTGAGTATTTGCAGCAACTTCATAGTTTCTAATTTTTTCCATAAGTTAACATGGAAAAAAGTTTGAGTTTTTCCTTATTTTGGCCAAAATAACATACTAAACGCTAATGAAAGTAATCGGGCAGGCTAGAGGTCAGCGAGCGAGGCAACTTGGAAGTACAAGCACCACAGCTGCTTCTTTTATAGTTAAATTTGTAATTACTGGAATCTCCAAAACAAAAAGTACGAAAACAATTACTTAATGTTATTTCATCAACCTTTTCAAATTGTTGATTTGAACCTCCCATATACCTCTTTTCATTCACATAATAACATTTAAGTATTTGCAGCAACTTCTTAGTTTCACATTTTTGCCATAAGTTAACATGGATAAAAGTTTGAGTTTTTCTTATTTTGGCCAAAATAACATACTAAACGCAAATGAAAGTAATCGGGCAGGCTAGAGGTTGGCGAGTGAGGCAACTTGGAAGTACAAGCACCACAGCTGCTACTTTTATAGTTAAATTTGTAATTACTGGAAGCTCCAAAACAAAAAGTACGAAAACAATTACTTAATGTTATTTCATCAACCTTTTCAAATTGTTAATTTGAACCTCCCATATACCTCTTTTCATTCACATAATAACATTTGAGTATTTGCAGCAACTTCTTATTTTCACATTTTTCCCATAAGTTAACATGGAAAAAATTTTGAGTTTTTCTTATTTTGGCCAAAATAACATACTAAACGCCAATGAAAGTAATCGGGCAGGCTAGAGGTCGGCGAGCGAGGCAACTTGGAAGTACAAGCACCACAGCTGCTTCTTTTATAGTTAAATTTGTAATTACTGGAAGCTCCAAAACAAAAAGTACGAAAACAATTACTTAATGTTATTTCATCAACGTTTTCAAATTGTTAATTTGAACCTCCCATATACCTCTTTTCATTCACATAATAACATTTGAGTATTTGCAGCAACTTCTTAGTTTCACATTTTTTCCATAAGTTAACATTGAAAAAAGTTTGAGTTTTTGTTATTTTCGCCAAAATAACATACTTAACGCCAATGAAAGTAATCGGGCAGGCTAGAGGTTGGCAAGCGAGGCAACTTGGAAGTACAAGCACCACAGCTGCTTCTTTTATAGTTAAATTTGTAATTACTGGAAGCTCTAAAACAAAAAGTACAAAAACAATTACTTAATGTTATTTCATCAACCTTTTCAAATTGTTAATTTGAACCTCCCATATACCTCTTTTCATTCACATAATAACATTTGAGTATTTGCAGCAACTTCTTATTTTCACAATTTTCCCATAAGTTAACATGGAAAAAAGTTTGAGTTTTTCTTATTTTGGCCAAAATAACATACTAAACGCCAATGAAAGTAATCGGGCAGGCTAGAGGTCGGCGAGCGAGGCAACTTGGAAGTACAAGCACCACAGCTGCTTCTTTTATAGTTAAATTTGTAATTACTGGAAGCTCCAAAACAAAAATTACGGAAACAATTACTTAATGATATTTCATCAACCTTTTTAAATTGTTAATTTGAACCTCCCATATACCTCTTTTTATTCACATAATAACATTTGAGTATTTGCAGCAACTTCATAGTTTCACATTTTTTCCATAAGTTAACATGGAAAAAAGTTTGAGTTTTTCTTATTTTGGCCAAAATAACATACTAAACGCCAAAGAAAGTAATCAGGCAGGCTAGAGGTCGGCAAGCGAGGCAACTTGGAAGTACAAGCACCACAGCTGCTTCTTTTATAGTTAAATTTGTAATTACTAGAAGCTCCAAAACAAAAAACACGAAAACAATTACTTAATGTTATTTCATCAACCTTTTCAAATTGTTAATTTGAACCTCCCATATACCTCTTTTCATTCACATAATAACATTTGAGTATTTACAGCAACTTATTAGTTTCACATTTTTCTCATAAGTTAACATGGAAAAAAGTTTGAGTTTTTGCTATTTTCGACAAAATAACATACTTAACGCAAATAAAAGTAATCGGGCAGGCTAGAGGTTGGCAAGCGAGGCAACTTGGAAGTACAAGCACCACAGCTGCTTCTTTTATAGTTAAATTTGTAATTACTGGAAGCTCTAAAACAAAAAGTACGAAAACAATTACTTAATGTTATTTCATCATCCTTTTCAAATTGTTAATTTGAACCTCCCATATACCTCTTTTCATTTACATAATAACATTTGAGTATTTGCAGCAACTTCTTATTTTCACATTTTTCCCATAAGTTAACATGGAAAGAAGTTTGAGTTTTTCTTATTTTGGCCAAAATAACATACTAAACGCCAATGAAAGTAATCGGGCAGGCTAGAGGTCAGCGAGCGAGGCAACTTGGAAGTACAAGCACCACAGCTGCTTCTTTTATAGTTAAATTTGTAATTACTGGAAGCTCCAAAACAAAAAACACGAAAACAATTACTTAATGTTATTTCATCAACCTTTTCAAATTGTTAATTTGAACCTCCCATATACCTCTTTTCATTCACATAATAACATTTGAGTATTTGCAGCAACTTCTTAGTTTCACATTTTTCTCATAAGTTAACATGGAAAAAAGTTTGAGTTTTTGCTATTTTCGCCAAAATAACATACTTAACGCCATGGAAAATAATCGGGCAGGCTAGAGGTTGGCAAGCGGGGCAACTTGGAAGTACAAGCACCACAGCTGCTTCTTTTATAGTTAAATTTGTAATTACTGGAAGCTCTAAAACAAAAAGTACGAAAACAATTACTTAATGTTATTTCATCAACCTTTTCAAATTGTTAATTTGAACCTCCCATATACCTCTTTTCATTCACATAATAACATTTGAGTATTTGCAGCAACTTCTTAGTTTCACATTTTTCCCATAAGTTAATATGGAAAAAAGTTTGAGTTTTTCTTATTTTGGCCAAAATAACAAACTTAACGCCAATGAAAGTAATCGGGCAGGCTAGAGGTTGGCGAGCGAGGCAACTTGGAAGTACAAGCACCACAGCTGCTACTTTTATAGTTAAATTTGTAATTACTGGAAGCTCCAAAACAAAAAGTACGAAAACAATTACTTAATGTTATTTCATCAACCTTTTAAAATTGTTGATTTGAACCTCCCATATACCTCTTTTCATTCACATAATAACATTTGAGTATTTGCAGCAACTTCATAGTTTCTAATTTTTTCCATAAGTTAACATGGAAAAAAGTTTGAGTTTTTCTTATTTTGGCCAAAATAACATACTAAACGCCAATGAAAGTAATCGGGCAGGCTACAGGTCGGCGAGCGAGGCAACTTGGAAGTACAAGCACCACAGCTGCTTCTTTTATAGTTAAATTTGTAATTACTGGAAGCTCCAAAACAAAAAGTACGAAAACAATTACTTAATGTTATTTCATCAACCTTTTCAAATTGTTGATTTGAACCTCCCATATACCTCTTTTTATTCACATAATAACATTTGAGTATTTGCAGCAACTTCATAGTTTCACATTTTTTCCATAAGTTAACATGGAAAAAAGTTTGAGTTTTTCTTATTTTGGCCAAAATAACATACTAAACGCCAAAGAAAGTAATCAGGCAGGCTAGAGGTCGGCGAGCGAGGCAACTTGGAAGTACAAGCACCACAGCTGCTTCTTTTATAGTCAAATTTGTAATTACTAGAAGCTCCAAAACAAAAAACACGATAACAATTACTTAATGTTATTTCATCAACCTTTTCAAATTGTTAATTTGAACCTCCCATATACCTCTTTTCATTCACATAATAACATTTGAGTATTTACAGCAACTTCTTAGTTTCACATTTTTCTCATAAGTTAACATGGAAAAAAGTTTAGGTTTTTGCTATTTTCGCCAAAATAACATACTTAACGCTAATAAAAGTAATCGGGCAGGCTAGAGGTTGGCAAGCGAGGCAACTTGGAAGTACAAGCACCACAGCTGCTTCTTTTATAGTTAAATTTGTAATTACTGGAAGCTCTAAAACAAAAAGTACGAAAACAATTACCTAATGTTATTTCATCAACCTTTTCAAATTGTTAATTTGAACCTCCCATATACCTCTTTTCATTCACATAATAACATTTGAGTATTTGCAGCAACTTCTTATTTTCACATTTTTCCCATAAGTTAACATGGAAAAAAGTTTGAGTTTTTCTTATTTTGGCCAAAATAACATACTAAACGCTAATGAAAGTAATCGGGCAGGCTAGAGGTCAGCGAGCGAGGCAACTTGGAAGTACAAGCACCACAGCTGCTTCTTTTATAGTTAAATTTGTAATTACTGGAATCTCCAAAACAAAAAGTACGAAAACAATTACTTAATGTTATTTCATCAACCTTTTCAAATTGTTGATTTGAACCTCCCATATACCTCTTTTCATTCACATAATAACATTTGAGTATTTGCAGCAACTTCTTAGTTTCACATTTTTTCCATAAGTTAACATTGAAAAAAGTTTGAGTTTTTGTTATTTTCGCCAAAATAACATACTTAACGCCAATGAAAGTAATCGGGCAGGCTAGAGGTTGGCAAGCGAGGCAACTTGGAAGTACAAGCACCACAGCTGCTTCTTTTATAGTTAAATTTGTAATTACTGGAAGCTCTAAAACAAAAAGTACAAAAACAATTACTTAATGTTATTTCATCAACCTTTTCAAATTGTTAATTTGAACCTCCCATATACCTCTTTTCATTCACATAATAACATTTGAGTATTTGCAGCAACTTCTTAGTTTCACATTTTTCCCATAAGTTAACATGGAAAAAAGTTTGAGTTTTTCTTATTTTGGCCAAAATAACATACTAAACGCCAATGAAAGTAATCGGGCAGGCTAGAGGTCGGCGAGCGAGGCAACTTGGAAGTACAAGCACCACAGCTGCTTCTTTTATAGTTAAATTTGTAATTACTGGAAGCTCCAAAACAAAAAGTACGGAAACAATTACTTAATGATATTTCATCAACCTTTTTAAATTGTTAATTTGAACCTCCCATATACCTCTTTTCATTCACGTAATAACATTTGAGTATTTGCAGCAACTTCTTAGTTTCACATTTTTCCCATAAGTTAATATGGAAAAAAGTTTGAGTTTTTCTTATTTTGGCCAAAATAACATACTTAACGCCAAAGAAAGTAATCGGGCAGGCTAGAGGTCGGCGAGCTAGGCAACTTGGAAGTACAAGCACCACAGCTGCTACTTTTATAGTTAAATTTGTAATTACTGGAAGCTCCAAAACAAAAAGTACGAAAACAATTACTTAATGTTATTTCATCAACCTTTTCAAATTGTTGATTTGAACCTCCAATATACCTTTTTTCATTCACATAATAACATTTGAGTATTTGCAGCAACTTCATAGTTTCACATTTTTTCCATAAGTTAACATGGAAAAAAGTTTGAGTTTTTCCTATTTTGGCCAAAATAACATACTAAACGCCAATGAAAGTAATCGGGCAGGCTAGAGGTCGGCGAGCGAGGCAACTTGGAAGTACAAGCACCACAGCTGCTTCTTTTATAGTTAAATTTGTACTTACTGGAAGCTCCAAAACAAAAAGTACGAAAACAATTACTTAATGTTATTTCATCAACCTTTTCAAATTGTTAATTTGAACCTCCCATATACCTCTTTTCATTCACATAATAACATTTGAGTATTTGCAGCAACTTCTTAGTTTCACATTTTTCCCATAAGTTAATATGGAAAAAGGTTTGAGTTTTTCTTATTTTGGCCAAAATAACATTCTTAACCCCAATGAAAGTAATCGGGCAGGCTACAGGTCGGCGAGCGAGGCAACTTGGAAGTACAAGCACCACAGCTGCTTCTTTTATAGTTAAATTTGTAATTACTGGAAGCTCCAAAACAAAAAACACGAAAACAACTACTTAATGTTATTTCATCAACCTTTTCAAATTGTTAATTTGAACCTCCCATATACCTCTTTTCATTCACATAATAACATTTGAGTATTTGCAGCAACTTCTTATTTTCACATTGTCCCATAAGTTAACATGGAAAAAAGTTTAAGTTTTTCTTATTTTAGCCAAAATAACATACTAAACTCCAATGAAAGTAATCGGGCAGGCTAGAGGTCGGCGAGCGAGGCAACTTGGAAGTACAAGCACCACAGCTGCTTCTTTTATAAATAAATTTGTAATTACTGGAAGCTCCAAAACAAAAAGTACGAAAACAATTACTTAATGTTATTTCATCAACCTTTTCAAATTGTTGATTTGAACCTCCCATATACCTCTTTTCATTCACATAATAACATGTGAGTATTTGCAGCAACTTCATAGTTTCACATTTTTTCCATAAGTTAACATGGAAAAAAGTTTGAGTTTTTCTTATTTTGGCCAAAATAACATACTAAACGCCAATGAAAGTAATCGGGCAGGCTACAGGTCGGCGAGCAAGGCAACTTTGAAGTACAAGCACCACAGCTGCTTCTTTTATAGTTAAATTTGTAATTACTGGAAGCTCCAAAACAAAAAGTACGAAAACAATTACTTAATGTTATTTCATCAACCTTTTCAAATTGTTAATTTGAACCTCCCATATACCTCTTTTCATTCACATAATAACATTTGAGTATTTGCAGCAACTTCTTAGTTTCACATTTTTCCCATAAGTTAATATGGAAAAAAGTTTGAGTTTTTCTTATTTTGGCCAAAATAACATACTTAACGCCGATGAAAGTAATCGGGCAGGCTAGAGGTCGGCGAGCGAGGCAACTTGGAAGTACAAGCACCACAGCTGCTACTTTTATAGTTAAATTTGTAATTACTGGAAGCTCCAAAACAAAAAGTACGAAAACAATTACTTAATGTTATTTCATCAACCTTTTCAAATTGTTAATTTGAACCTCCCATATACCTCTTTTTTTTTTTCACATAATAACATTTGAGTATTTGCAGCAACTTCTTAGTTTCACATTTTTCTCATAAGTTAACATGGAAAAAAGTTTGAGTTTTTGCTATTTTTGCCAAAATAACATACTTAACGCCAATGAAAGTAATCGGGCAGGCTAGAGGTTGGCAAGCGAGGCAACTTGGAAGTACAAGCACCACAGCTGCTTCTTTTATAGTTAAATTTGTAATTACTGGGAGCTCTAAAACAAAAAGTATGAAAACAAATATTAATGTTATTTCATCAACCTTTTCAAATTGTTAATTTAAACCTCCCATATAACTCTTTCCATTCACATAATAACATTTGAGTATTTGCAGCAACTTCATAGTTTCACATTTTTCCCATAAGTTAATATGGAAAAAAGTTTGAGTTTTTCTTATTTTGGCCAAAATAACATACTTAACGCCAATGAAAGTAATCGGGCAGGCTAGAGGTCGGCGAGCGAGGCAACTTGGAAGTACAAGCACCACAGCTGCTACTTTTATAGTTAAATTTGTAATTACTGGAAGCTCCAAAACAAAAAGTACGAAAACAATTACTTAATGTTATTTCATCAACCTTTTCAAATTGTTGATTTGAACCTCCCATATACCTCTTTTCATTCACATAATAACATTTGAGTATTTGCAGCAACTTCTTAGTTTCACATTTTCTCCATAAGTTAACATTGAAAAAAGTTTGAGTTTTTGTTATTTTCGCCAAAATAACATACTTAACGCCAATGAAAGTAATCGGGCAGGCTAGAGGTCGGCGAGCGAGGCAACTTGGAAGTACAAGCACCACAGCTGCTACTTTTATAGTTAAATTTGTAATTACTGGAAGCTCCAAAACAAAAAGTACGAAAACAATTACTTAATGTTATTTCATCAACCTTTTCAAATTGTTGATTTGAACCTCCCATATACCTCTTTTCATTCACATAATAACATTTGAGTATTTGCAGCAACTTCATAGTTTCACATTTTTTCCATAAGTTAACATGGAAAAAAGTTTGAGTTTTTCTTATTTTGGCCAAAATAACATACTAAACGCCAATGAAAGTAATCGGGCAGGCTAGAGATTGGCGAGCGAGGCAACTTGGAAGTACAAGCACCACAGCTGCTTCTTTTATAGTTAAATTTGTAATTACTGGAAGCTCCAAAACAAAAAACACAAAAACAATTACTTAATGTTATTTCATCAACCTTTTCAAATTGTTAATTTGAACCTCCCATATACCTCTTTTCATTCACATAATAACATTTGAGTATTTGCAGCAACTTCTTAGTTTCACATTTTTCTCATAAGTTAACATGGAAAAAAGTTTGAGTTTTTGCTATTTTTGCCAAAATAACATACTTAACGCCAATGAAAGTAATTGGGCAGGCTAGAGGTTGGCAAGCGAGGCAACTTGGAAGTACAAGCACCACAGCTGCTTCTTTTATAGTTAAATTTGTAATTACTAGAAGCTCTAAAACAAAAAGTATGAAAACAAATACTTAATGTTATTTCATCAACCTTTTTTAATTGTTAATTTGAACCTCCCATATACCTCTTTTCATTCACATAATAACATTTGAGTATTTGCAGCAACTTCATAGTTTCACATTTTTCCCATAAGTAAATATGGAAAAAACTTTGAGTTTTTCTTATTTTGGCCAAAATAACATACTTAACGCCAATGAAAGTAATCGGGCAGGCTAGAGGTCGGCGAGCGAGGCAACTTGGAAGTACAAGCACCACAGCTGCTACTTTTATAGTTAAATTTGTAATTACTGGAAGCTCCAAAACAAAAAGTACGAAAACAATTACTTAATGTTATTTCATCAACCTTTTCAAATTGTTGATTTGAACCTCCCACATACCTCTTTTCATTCACGTAATAACATTTGAGTATTTGCAGCAACTTCTTATTTTCACATTTTTCCCTAAATTAACATGGAAAAAAGTTTGAGTTTTTCTTATTTTGGCAAAAATAACATACTAAACGGCAATGAAATTAATCGGGCAGGCTAGAGGTCGGCGAGCGAGGCAACTTGGAAGTACAAGCACCACAGCTGCTTCTTTTATAGTTAAATTTGTAATTACTGGAAGCTCCAAAACAAAAAACACGAAAACAATTACTTAATGTTATTTCATCAACCTTTTCAAATTGTTAATTTGAACCTCCCATATACCTCTTTTCATTCACATAATAACATTTGAGTATTTGCAGCAACTTCTTAGTTTCACATTTTTCTCATAAGTTAACATGGAAAAAAGTTTGAGTTTTTGCTATTTTCGCCAAAATAACATACTTAACGCCAATAAAAATAATCGGGCAGGCTAGAGGTTGGCAAGCGGGGCAACTTGGAAGTACAAGCACCACAGCTGCTTCTTTTATAGTTAAATTTGTAATTACTGGAAGCTCTAAAACAAAAAGTACGAAAACAATTACTTAATGTTATTTCATCAACCTTTTCAAATTGTTAATTTGAACCTCCCATATACCTCTTTTCATTCACATAATAACATTTGAGTATTTGCAGCAACTTCTTAGTTTCACATTTTTCCCATAAGTTAATATGGAAAAAAGTTTGAGTTTTTCTTATTTTGGCCAAAATAACATACTTAACGCCAATGAAAGTAATCGGGCAGGCTAGAGGTTGGCGAGCGAGGCAACTTGGAAGTACAAGCACCACAGCTGCTACTTTTATAGTTAAATTTGTAATTACTGGAAGCTCCAAAACAAAAAGTACGAAAACAATTACTTAATGTTATTTCATCAACCTTTTAAAATTGTTGATTTGAACCTCCCATATACCTCTTTTCATTCACATAATAACATTTGAGTATTTGCAGCAACTTCATAGTTTCTAATTTTTTCCATAAGTTAACATGGAAAAAAGTTTGAGTTTTTCTTATTTTGGCCAAAATAACATACTAAACGCCAATGAAAGTAATCGGGCAGGCTACAGGTCGGCGAGCGAGGCAACTTGGAAGTACAAGCACCACAGCTGCTTCTTTTATAGTTAAATTTGTAATTACTGGAAGCTCCAAAACAAAAAGTACGAAAACAATTACTTAATGTTATTTCATCAACCTTTTCAAATTGTTGATTTGAACCTCCCATATACCTCTTTTCATTCACATAATAACATTTGAGTATTTGCAGCAACTTCATAGTTTCACATTTTTTCCATAAGTTAACATGGAAAAAAGTTTGAGTTTTTCTTATTTTGGCCAAAATAACATACTAAACGCCAAAGAAAGTAATCAGGCAGGCTAGAGGTCGGCGAGCGAGGCAACTTGGAAGTACAAGCACCACAGCTGCTTCTTTTATAGTTAAATTTGTAATTACTAGAAGCTCCAAAACAAAAAACACGAAAACAATTACTTAATGTTATTTCATCAACCTTTTCAAATTGTTAATTTGTACCTCTCATATACCTCTTTTCATTCACATAATAACATTTGAGTATTTACAGCAACTTCTTAGTTTCACATTTTTCTCATAAGTTAACATGGAAAAAAGTTTGAGTTTTTGCTATTTTCGCCAAAATAACATACTTAACGCTAATAAAAGTAATCGGGCAGGCTAGAGGTTGGCAAGCGAGGCAACTTGGAAGTACAAGCACCACAGCTGCTTCTTTTATATTTTAATTTGTAATTACTGGAAGCTCTAAAACAAAAAGTACGAAAACAATTACTTAATGTTATTTCATCAACCTTTTCAAATTGTTAATTTGAACCTCCCATATACCTCTTTTCATTCACATAATAACATTTGAGTATTTGCAGCAACTTCTTATTTTCACATTTTTCCCATAAGTTAACATGGAAAAAAGTTTGAGTTTTTCTTATTTTGGCCAAAATAACATACTAAACGCTAATGAAAGTAATCGGGCAGGCTAGAGGTCGGCGAGCGAGGCAACTTGGAAGTACAAGCACCACAGCTGCTTCTTTTATAGTTAAATTTGTAATTACTGGAATCTCCAAAACAAAAAGTACGAAAACAATTACTTAATGTTATTTCATCAACCTTTTCAAATTATCAATTTGAACCACCATATACCTCTTTTCATTCACATAATAACATTTGAGTATTTGCAGCAACTTCTTAGTTTCACATTTTTGCCATAAGTTAACATGGAAAAAAGTTTGAGTTTTTCTTATTTTGGCCAAAATTACATACTAAACGCAAATGAAAGTAATCGGGCAGGCTAGAGGTTGGCGAGTGAGGCAACTTGGAAGTACAAGCACCACAGCTGCTACTTTTATAGTTAAATTTGTAATTACTGGAAGCTCCAAAACAAAAAGTACGAAAACAATTACTTAATGTTATTTCATCAACCTTTTCAAATTGTTAATTTGAACCTCCCATATACCTCTTTTCATTCACATAATAACATTTGAGTATTTGCAGCAACTTCTTATTTTCACATTTTTCCCATAAGTTAACATGGAAAAAAGTTTGAGTTTTTCTTATTTTGGCCAAAATAACATACTAAACGCTAATGAAAGTAATCGGGCAGGCTAGAGGTCGAAGAGCGAGGCAACTTGGAAGTACAAGCACCACAGCTGCTTCTTTTATAGTTAAATTTGTAATTACTGGAATCTCCAAAACAAAAAGTACGAAAACAATTACTTAATGTTATTTCATCAACCTTTTCAAATTGTCAATTTGAACCTCCCATATACCTCTTTTCATTCACATAATAACATTTGAGTATTTGCAGCAACTTCTTAGTTTCACATTTTTGCCATAAGTTAACATGGAAAAAAGTTTGAGTTTTTCTTATTTTGGCCAAAATTACATACTAAACGCAAATGAAAGTAATCGGGCAGGCTAGAGGTTGGCGAGTGAGGCAACTTGGAAGTACAAGCACCACAGCTGCTACTTTCTAGTTAAATTTGTAATTACTGGAAGCTCCAAAACAAAAAGTACGAAAACAATTACTTAATGTTATTTCATCAACCTTTTCAAATTGTTAATTTGAACCTCCCATATACCTCTTTTCATTCACATAATAACATTTGAGTATTTGCAGCAACTTCTTATTTTCACATTTTTCCCATAAGTTAACATGGAAAAAATTGAGTTTTTCTTATTTTGGCCAAAATAACATACTAAACGCCAATGAAAGTAATCGGGCAGGCTAGAGGTCGGCGAGCGAGGCAACTTGGAAGTACAAGCACCACAGCTGCTTCTTTTATAGTTAAATTTGTAATTACTGGAAGCTCCAAAACAAAAAGTACGAAAACAATTACTTAATGTTATTTCATCAACCTTTTCAAATTGTTAATTTGAACCTCCCATATACCTCTTTTCATTCACATAATAACATTTGAGCATTTGCAGCAACTTCTTAGTTTCACATTTTTCCCATAAGTTAATATGGAAAAAGGTTTGAGTTTTTCTTATTTTGGCCAAAATAACATTCTTAACCCCAATGAAAGTAATCGGGCAGGCTACAGGTCGGCGAGCGAGGCAACTTGGAAGTACAAGCACCACAGCTGCTTCTTTTATAGTTAAATTTGTAATTACTGGAAGCTCCAAAACAAAAAACACGAAAACAATTACTTAATGTTATTTCATCAACCTTTTCAAATTGTTAATTTGAACCTCCCATATACCTCTTTTCATTCACATAATAACATTTGAGTATTTGCAGCAACTTCTTATTTTCACATTTTTCCCATAAGTTAACATGGAAAAAAGTTTGAGTTTTTCTTATTTTAGCCAAAATAACATACTAAACTCCAATGAAAGTAATCGGGCAGGCTAGAGGTCGGCGAGCGAGGCAACTTGGAAGTACAAGCACCACAGCTGCTTCTTTTATAAATAAATTTGTAATTACTGGAAGCTCCAAAACAAAAAGTACGAAAACAATTACTTAATGTTATTTCATCAACCTTTTCAAATTGTTGATTTGAACTTCCCATATACCTCTTTTCATTCACATAATAACATATGAGTATTTGCAGCAACTTCATAGTTTCACATTTTTTCCAAAAGTTAACATGGAAAAAAGTTTGAGTTTTTCTTATTTTGGCCAAAATAACATACTAAACGCCAATGAAAGTAATCGGGCAGGCTACAGGTCGGCGAGCAAGGCAACTTTGAAGTACAAGCACCACAGCTGCTTCTTTTATAGTTAAATTTGTAATTACTGGAAGCTCCAAAACAAAAAGTACGAAAACAATTACTTAATGTTATTTCATCAACCTTTTCAAATTGTTAATTTGAACCTCCCATATACCTCTTTTCATTCACATAATAACATTTGAGTATTTGCAGCAACTTCTTAGTTTCACATTTTTCCCATAAGTTAATATGGAAAAAAGTTTGAGTTTTTCTTATTTTGGCCAAAATAACATACTTAACGCCGATGAAAGTAATCGGGCAGGCTAGAGGTCGGCGAGCGAGGCAACTTGGAAGTACAAGCACCACAGCTGCTACTTTTATAGTTAAATTTGTAATTACTGAAAGCTCCAAAACAAAAAGTACGAAAATAATTACTTAATGTTATTTCATCAACCTTTTCAAATTGTTAATTTGAACCTCCCATATACCTCTTTTCATTCACATAATAACATTTGAGTATTTGCAGCAACTTCTTAGTTTCACATTTTTCTCATAAGTTAACATGGAAAAAAGTTTGAGTTTTTGCTATTTTTGCCAAAATAACATACTTAACGCCAATGAAAGTAATCGGGCAGGCTAGAGGTTGGCAAGCGAGGCAACTTGGAAGTACAAGCACCACAGCTGCTTCTTTTATAGTTAAATTTGTAATTACTGGGAGCTCTAAAACAAAAAGTATGAAAACAAATTATTAATGTTATTTCATCAACCTTTTCAAATTGTTAATTTAAGCCTCCCATATACCTCTTTCCATTCACATAATAACATTTGAGTATTTGCAGCAACTTCATAGTTTCACATTTTTCCCATAAGTTAATATGGAAAAAAGTTTGAGTTTTTCTTATTTTGGCCAAAATAACATACTTAACGCCAATGAAAGTAATCGGGCAGGCTACAGGTCGGCGAGCGAGGCAACTTGGAAGTACAAGCACCACAGCTGCTTCTTTTATAGTTAAATTTGTAATTACTGGAAGCTCCAAAACAAAAAGTACGAAAACAATTACTTAATGTTATTTCATCAACCTTTTCAAATTGTTGATTTGAACCTCCCATATACCTCTTTTCATTCACATAATAACATTTGAGTATTTGCAGCAACTTCTTAGTTTCACATTTTTTCCATAAGTTAACATTGAAAAAAGTTTGAGTTTTTGTTTTTTTCGCCAAAATAACATACTTAACGCCAATGAAAGTAATCGGGCAGGCTAGATGTTGGCAAGCGAGGCAACTTGGAAGTACAAGCACCACAGCTGCTTCTTTTATAGTTAAATTTGTAATTACTGGAAGCTCTAAAACAAAAAGTACGAAAACAATTACTTAATGTTATTTCATCAACCTTTTCAAATTGTTAATTTGAACCTCCCATATACCTCTTTTCATTCACATAATAACATTTGAGTATTTGCAGCAACTTCTTAGTTTCACATTTTTCCCATAAGTTAATATGGAAAAAGGTTTGAGTTTTTCTTATTTTGGCCAAAATAACATTCTTAACCCCATTGAAAGTAATCGGGCAGGCTACAGGTCGGCGAGCGAGGCAACTTGGAAGTACAAGCACCACAGCTGCTTCTTTTATAGTTAAATTTGTAATTACTGGAAGCTCCAAAACAAAAAACACGAAAACAATTACTTAATGTTATTTCATCAACCTTTTCAAATTGTTAATTTGAACCTCCCATATACCTCTTTTCATTCACATAATAACATTTGAGTATTTGCAGCAACTTCTTTTTTTCACATTGTCCCATAAGTTAACATGGAAAAAAGTTTGAGTTTTTGCTATTTTTGCCAAAATAACATACTTAACGCCAATGAAAGTAATCGGGCAGGCTAGAGGTTGGCAAGCGAGGCAACTTGGAAGTACAAGCACCACAGCTGCTTCTTTTATAGTTAAATTTGTAATTACTAGAAGCTCTAAAACAAAAAGTATGAAAACAAATACTTAATGTTATTTCATCAACCTTTTCAAATTGTTAATTTGAACCTCCCATATACCTCTTTTCATTCACATAATAACATTTGAGTATTTTTAGCAACTTCATAGTTTCACATTTTTCCCATAAGTAAATATGGAAAAAAGTTTGAGTTTTTCTTATTTTGGCCAAAATAACATACTTAACGCCAATGAAAGTAATCGGGCAGGCTAGAGGTCGGCGAGCGAGGCAACTTGGAAGTACAAGCACCACAGCTGCTACTTTTATAGTTAAATTTGTAATTACTGGAAGCTCCAAAACAAAAAGTACGAAAACAATTACTTAATGTTATTTCATCAACCTTTTCAAATTGTTGATTTGAACCTCCCACATACCTCTTTTCATTCACCTAATAACATTTGAGTATTTGCAGCAACTTCTTATTTTCACATTTTTCCCATAAGTTAACATGGAAAAAAGTTTGAGTTTTTCTTATTTTGGCCAAAATAACATACTAAACGCCAATGAAAGTAATCGGGCAGGCTACAGGTCGGCGAGTGAGGCAACTTGGAAGTACAAGCACCACAGCTGCTACTTTTATAGTTAAATTTGTAATTACTGGAAGCTCCAAAACAAAAAGTACGAAAACAATTACTTAATGTTATTTCATCAACCTTTTCAAATTGTTGATTTGAACCTCCCATATACCTCTTTTCATTCACATAATAACATTTGAGTATTTGCAGCAACTTCTTATTTTCACATTTTTCCTATAAGTTAACATGGAAAAAGTTTGAGTTTTTCTTATTTTGGCAAAAATAACATACTAAACGGCAATGAAATTAATCGGGCAGGCTAGAGGTCGGCGAGCGAGGCAACTTGGAAGTACAAGCACCACAGCTGCTTCTTTTATAGTTAAATTTGTAATTACTGGAAGCTCCAAAACAAAAAGTACGAAAACAATTACTTAATGTTATTTCATCAACCTTTTCAAATTGTTAATTTGAACCTCCCATATACCTCTTTTTATTCACATAATAACATTTGAGTATTTGCAGCAACTTCTTAGTTCACATTTTTTCCATAAGTTAACATTGAAAAAGTTTGAGTTTTTGTTATTTTCGCCAAAATAACATACTTAACGCCAATGAAAGTAATCGGGCAGGCTAGAGGTTGGCAAGCGAGGCAACTTGGAAGTACAAGCACCACAGCTGCTTCTTTTATAGTTAAATTTGTAATTACTGGAAGCTCTAAAACCAAAAGTACGAAAACAATTACTTAATGTTATTTCATCAACCTTTTCAAATTGTTAATTTGAACCTCCCATATACCTCTTTTCATTCACATAATAACATTTGAGTATTTGCAGCAACTTCTTATTTTCACATTTTTTCCATAAGTTAACATGGAAAAAAGTTTAAGTTTTTCTTATTTTGGCCAAAATAACATACTAAACGCCAATGAAAGTAATCGGGCAGGCTAGAGATTGGCGAGCGAGGCAACTTGGAAGTACAAGCACCACAGCTGCTTCTTTTATAGTTAAATTTGTAATTACTGGAAGCTCCAAAACAAAAAACACGAAAACAATTACTTAATGTTATTTCATCAACCCTTTCAAATTGTTAATTTGAACCTCCCATATACCTCTTTTCATTCACATAATAACATTTGAGTATTTGCAGCAACTTCTTAGTTTCACATTTTTCTCAAAAGTTAACATGGAAAAAAGGTTGAGTTTTTGCTATTTTCGCCAAAATAACATACTTAACGCCAATGAAAGTAATCGGGCAGGCTAGAGGTTGGCGAGCGAGGCAACTTGGAAGTACAAGCACCACAGCTGCTTCTTTTATAGTTAAATTTGTAATTACTGGAAGCTCCAAAACAAAAAGTACGAAAACAATTACTTAATGTTATTTCATCAACCTTTTAAAATTGTTGATTTGAACCTCCCATATACCTCTTTTCATTCACATAATAACATTTGAGTATTTGCAGCAACTTCATAGTTTCTAATTTTTTCCATAAGTTAACATGGAAAAAAGTTTAAGTTTTTCTTATTTTGGCCAAAATAACATACTAAACGCCAATGAAAGTAATCGGGCAGGCTACAGGTCGGCGAGCGAGGCAACTTGGAAGTACAAGCACCACAGCTGCTTCTTTTATAGTTAAATTTGTAATTACTGGAAGCTCCAAAACAAAAAGTACGAAAACAATTACTTAATGTTATTTCATCAACCTTTTCAAATTGTTGATTTGAACCTCCCATATACCTCTTTTCATTCACATAATAACATTTGAGTATTTGCAGCAACTTCATAGTTTCACATTTTTTCCATAAGTTAACATGGAAAAAAGTTTGAGTTTTTCTTATTTTGGCCAAAATAACATACTAAACGCCAAAGAAAGTAATCAGGCAGGCTAGAGGTCGGCGAGCGAGGCAACTTGGAAGTACAAGCACCACAGCTGCTTCTTTTATAGTTAAATTTGTAATTACTAGAAGCTCCAAAACAAAAAACACGAAAACAATTACTTAATGTTATTTCATCAACCTTTTCAAATTGTTAATTTGAACCTCCCATATACCTCTTTTCATTCACATAATAACATTTGAGTATTTACAGCAACTTCTTAGTTTCACATTTTTCTCATAAGTTAACATGGAAAAAAGTTTGAGTTTTTGCTATTTTCGCCAAAATAACATACTTAACGCTAATAAAAGTAATCGGGCAGGCTAGAGGTTGGCAAGCGAGGCAACTTGGAAGTACAAGCACCACAGCTGCTTCTTTTATAGTTTAATTTGTAATTACTGGAAGCTCCAAAACAAAAAGTACGAAAACAATTACTTAATGTTATTTCATCAACCTTTTCAAATTGTTAATTTGAACCTCCCATATACCTCTTTTCATTCACATAATAACATTTGAGTATTTGCAGCAACTTCTTATTTTCACATTTTTCCCATAAGTTAACATGGAAAAAAGTTTGAGTTTTTCTTATTTTGGCCAAAATAACATACTAAACGCTAATGAAAGTAATCGGGCAGGCTAGAGGTCGGCGAGCGAGGCAACTTGGAAGTACAAGCACCACAGCTGCTTCTTTTATAGTTAAATTTGTAATTACTGGAATCTCCAAAACAAAAAGTACGAAAACAATTACTTAATGTTATTTCATCAACCTTTTCAAATTGTTAATTTGAACCTCCCATATACCTCTTTTCATTCACATAATAACATTTGAGTATTTGCAGCAACTTCTTAGTTTCACATTTTTGCCATAAGTTAACATGGAAAAAAGTTTGAGTTTTTCTTATTTTGGCCAAAATAACATACTAAACGCAAATGAAAGTAATCGGGCAGGCTAGAGGTTGGCGAGTGAGGCAACTTGGAAGTACAAGCACCACAGCTGCTACTTTTATAGTTAAATTTGTAATTACTGGAAGCTCCAAAACAAAAAGTACGAAAACAATTACTTAATGTTATTTCATCAACCTTTTCAAATTGTTAATTTGAACCTCCCATATACCTCTTTTCATTCACATAATAACATTTGAGTATTTGCAGCAACTTCTTATTTTTACATTTTTCCCATAAGTTAACATGGAAAAAATTTTGAGTTTTTCTTATTTTGGCCAAAATAACATACTAAACGCCAATTAAAGTAATCGGGCAGGCTAGAGGTCGGCGAGCGAGGCAACTTGGAAGTACAAGCACCACAGCTGCTTCTTTTATAGTTAAATTTGTAATTACTGGAAGCTCCAAAACAAAAAGTACGAAAACAATTACTTAATGTTATTTCATCAACCTTTTCAAATTGTTAATTTGAACCTCCCATATACCTCTTTTCATTCAAATAATAACATTTGAGTATTTGCAGCAACTTCTTAGTTTCACATTTTTCCCATAAGTTAATATGGAAAAAGGTTTGAGTTTTTCTTATTTTGGCCAAAATAACATTCTTAACCCCAATGAAAGTAATCGGGCAGGCTACAGGTCGGCGAGCGAGGCAACTTGGAAGTACAAGCACCACAGCTGCTTCTTTTATAGTTAAATTTGTAATTACTGGAAGCTCCAAAACAAAAAACACGAAAACAATTACTTAATGTTATTTCATCAACCTTTTCAAATTGTTAATTTGAACCTCCCATATACCTCTTTTCATTCACATAATAACATTTGAGTATTTGCAGCAACTTCTTATTTTCACATTTTTCCCATAAGTTAACATGGAAAAAAGTTTGAGTTTTTCTTATTTTAGCCAAAATAACATACTAAACTCCAATGAAAGTAATCGGGCAGGCTAGAGGTCGGCGAGCGAGGCAACTTGGAAGTACAAGCACCACAGCTGCTTCTTTTATAAATAAAATTGTAATTACTGGAAGCTCCAAAACAAAAAGTACGAAAACAATTACTTAATGTTATTTCATCAACCTTTTCAAATTGTTAATTTGAACCTCCCATATACCTCTTTTCATTCACATAATAACATATGAGTATTTGCAGCAACTTCATAGTTTCACATTTTTTCCATAAGTTAACATGGAAAAAAGTTTGAGTTTTTCTTATTTTGGCCAAAATAACATACTAAACGCCAATGAAAGTAATCGGGCAGGCTACAGGTCGGCGAGCAAGGCAACTTTGAAGTACAAGCACCACAGCTGCTTCTTTTATAGTTAAATTTGTAATTACTGGAAGCTCCAAAACAAAAAGTACGAAAACAATTACTTAATGTTATTTCATCAACCTTTTCAAATTGTTAATTTGAACCTCCCATATACCTCTTTTCATTCACATAATAACATTTGAGTATTTGCAGCAACTTCTTAGTTTCACATTTTTCCCATAAGTTAATATGGAAAAAAGTTTGAGTTTTTCTTATTTTGGCCAAAATAACATACTTAACGCCGATGAAAGTAATCGGGCAGGCTAGAGGTCGGCGAGCGAGGCAACTTGGAAGTACAAGCACCACAGCTGCTACTTTTATAGTTAAATTTGTAATTACTGGAAGCTCCAAAACAAAAAGTACGAAAACAATTACTTAATGTTATTTCATCAACCTTTTCAAATTGTTAATTTGAACCTCCCATATACCTCTTTTCATTCACATAATAACATTTGAGTATTTGCAGCAACTTCTTAGTTTCACATTTTTCTCATAAGTTAACATGGAAAAAAGTTTGAGTTTTTGCTATTTTTGCCAAAATAACATACTTAACGCCAATGAAAGTAATCGGGCAGGCTAGAGGTTGGCAAGCGAGGCAACTTGGAAGTACAAGCACCACAGCTGCTTCTTTTATAGTTAAATTTGTAATTACTGGGAGCTCTAAAACAAAAAGTATGAAAACAAATTATTAATGTTATTTCATCAACCTTTTCAAATTGTTAATTTAAACCTCCCATATACCTCTTTCCATTCACATAATAACATTTGAGTATTTGCAGCAACTTCATAGTTTCACATTTTTCCCATAAGTTAATATGGAAAAAAGTTTGAGTTTTTCTTATTTTGGCCAAAATAACATACTTAACGCCAATGAAAGTAATCGGGCAGGCTAGAGGTCGGCGAGCGAGGCAACTTGGAAGTACAAGCACCACAGCTGCTACTTTTATAGTTAAATTTGTAATTACTGGAAGCTCCAAAACAAAAAGTACGAAAACAATTACTTAATGTTATTTCATCAACCTTTTCAAATTGTTGATTTGAACCTCCCATATACCTCTTTTCATTCACATAATAACATTTGAGTATTTGCAGCAACTTCTTAGTTTCACATTTTTTCCATAAGTTAACATTGAAAAAAGTTTGAGTTTTTGTTATTTTCGCCAAAATAACATACTTAACGCCAATGAAAGTAATCGGGCAGGCTAGAGGTTGGCAAGCGAGGCAACTTGGAAGTACAAGCACCACAGCTGCTTCTTTTATAGTTAAATTTGTAATTACTGGAAGCTCTAAAACAAAAAGTACAAAAACAATTACTTAATGTTATTTCATCAACCTTTTCAAATTGTTAATTTGAACCTCCCATTTACCTCTTTTCATTCTTATAATAACATTTGAGTATTTGCAGCAACTTCATAGTTTCACATTTTTCCCATAAGTTAATATGGAAAAAAGTTTGAGTTTTTCTTATTTTGGCCAAAATAACATAATTAACGCCAATGAAAGTAATCGGGCAGGCTAGAGGTCGGCGAGCGAGGCAACTTGGAAGTACAAGCACCACAGCTGCTACTTTTATAGTTAAATTTGTAATTACTGGAAGCTCCAAAACAAAAAGTACGAAAACAATTACTTAATGTTATTTCATCAACCTTTTCAAATTGTTGATTTGAACCTCCCATATACCTCTTTTCATTCACATAATAACATTTGAGTATTTGCAGCAACTTCATAGTTTCACATTTTTTCCATAAGTTAACATGGAAAAAAGTTTGAGTTTTTCTTATTTTGGCCAAAATAACATACTAAACGCAAATGAAAGTAATCGGGCAGGCTAGAGATTGGCGAGCGAGGCAACTTGGAAGTACAAGCACCACAGCTGCTTCTTTTATAGTTAAATTTGTAATTACTGGAAGCTCCAAAACAAAAAACACGAAAACAATTACTTAATGTTATTTCATCAACCTTTTCAAATTGTTAATTTGAACCTCCCATATACCTCTTTTCATTCACATAATAACATTTGAGTATTTGCAGCAACTTCTTAGTTTCACATTTTTCTCATAAGTTAACATGGAAAAAAGTTTGAGTTTTTGCTATTTTTGCCAAAATAACATACTTAACGCCAATGAAAGTAATCGGGCAGGCTAGAGGTTGGCAAGCGAGGCAACTTGGAAGTACAAGCACCACAGCTGCTTCTTTTATAGTTAAATTTGTTATTACTAGAAGCTCTAAAACAAAAAGTATGAAAACAAATACTTAATGTTATTTCATCAACCTTTTCAAATTGTTAATTTGAACCTCCCATATACCTCTTTTCATTCACATAATAACATTTGAGTATTTGCAGCAACTTCATAGTTTCACATTTTTCCCATAAGTTAATATGGAAAAAAGTTTGAGTTTTTCTTATTTTGGCCAAAATAACATACTTAACGCCAATGAAAGTAATCGGGCAGGCTAGAGCTCGGCGAGCGAGGCAACTTGGAAGTACAAGCACAACAGCTGCTACTTTTATAGTTAAATTTGTAATTACTGGAAGCTCCAAAACAAAAAGTACGAAAACAATTACTTAATGTTATTTCATCAACCTTTTCAAATTGTTGATTTGAACCTCCCACATACCTCTTTTCATTCACGTAATAACATTTGAGTATTTGCAGCAACTTCTTATTTTCACATTTTTCCCATAAGTTAACATGGAAAAAAGTTTGAGTTTTTCTTATTTTGGCCAAAATAACATACTTAACGCCAATGAAAGTAATCGGGCAGGCTACAGGTCGGCGAGTGAGGCAACTTGGAAGTACAAGCACCACAGCTGCTACTTTTATAGTTAAATTTGTAATTACTGGAAGCTCCAAAACAAAAAGTACGAAAACAATTACTTAATGTTATTTCATCAACCTTTTCAAATTGTTGATTTGAACCTCCCATATACCTCTTTTCATTCACATAATAACATTTGAGTATTTGCAGCAACTTCTTATTTTCACATTTTTCCCATAAGTTAACATGGAAAAAGTTTGAGTTTTTCTTATTTTGGCCAAAATAACATACTAAACGGCAATGAAATTAATCGGGCAGGCTAGAGGTCGGCGAGCGAGGCAACTTGGAAGTACAAGCACCACAGCTGCTTCTTTTATAGTTAAATTTGTAATTACTGGAAGCTCCAAAACAAAAAGTACGAAAACAATTACTTAATGTTATTTCATCAACCTTTTTAAATTGTTAATTTGAACCTCCCATATACCTCTTTTCATTCACATAATAACATTTGAGTATTTGCAGCAACTTCTTAGTTTCACATTTTTTCCATAAGTTAACATTGAAAAAAGTTTGAGTTTTTGTTATTTTCGCCAAAATAACATACTTAACGCCAATGAAAGTAATCGGGCAGGCTAGAGGTTGGCAAGCGAGGCAACTTGGAAGTACAAGCACCACAGCTGCTTCTTTTATAGTTAAATTGGTAATTACTGGAAGCTCTAAAACCAAAAGTACGAAAACAATTACTTAATGTTATTTCATCAACCTTTTCAAATTGTTAATTTGAACCTCCCATATACCTCTTTTTATTCACATAATAACATTTGAGTATTTGCAGCAACTTCTTATTTTCACATTTTTTCCATAAGTTAACATGGAAAAAAGTTTAAGTTTTTCTTATTTTGGCCAAAATAACATACTAAACGCCAATGAAAGTAATCGGGCAGGCTAGAGATTGGCGAGCGAGGCAACTTGGAAGTACAAGCACCACAGCTGCTACTTTTATAGTTAAATTTGTAATTACTGGAAGCTCCAAAAAAAAAAAAACGAAAACAATTACTTAATGTTATTTCATCAACCCTTTCAAATTGTTAATTTGAACCTCCCATATACCTCTTTTCATTCACATAATAACATTTGAGTATTTGCAGCAACTTCTTAGTTTCACATTTTTCCCATAAGTTAACATGGAAAAAAGTTTGAGTTTTTCTTATTTTGGCCAAAATAACATACTTAACGCCAATGAAAGTAATCGGGCAGGCTACAGGTTGGCGAGTGAGGCAACTTGGAAGTACAAGCACCACAGCTGCTACTTTTATAGTTAAATTTGTAATTACTGGAAGCTCCAAAACAAAAAGTACGAAAACAATTACTTAATGTTATTTCATCAACCTTTTCAAATTGTTGATTTGAACCTCCCATATACCTCTTTTCATTCACATAATAACATTTGAGTATTTGCAGCAACTTCTTATTTTCACATTTTTCCCATAAGTTAACATGGAAAAAGTTTGAGTTTTTCTTATTTTGGCCAAAATAACATACTAAACGGCAATGAAATTAATCGGGCAGGCTAGAGGTCGGCGAGCGAGGCAACTTGGAAGTACAAGCACCACAGCTGCTTCTTTTATAGTTAAATTTGTAATTACTGGAAGCTCCAAAACAAAAAGTACGAAAACAATTACTTATTGTTATTTCATCAACCTTTTTAAATTGTTAATTTGAACCTCCCATATACCTCTTTTCATTCACATAATAACATTTGAGTATTTGCAGCAACTTCTTAGTTTCACATTTTTTCCATAAGTTAACATTGAAAAAAGTTTGAGTTTTTGTTATTTTCGCCAAAATAACATACTTAACGCCAATGAAAGTAATCGGGCAGTCTAGAGGTTGGCAAGCGAGGCAACTTGGAAGTACAAGCACCACAGCTGCTTCTTTTATAGTTAAATTGGTAATTACTGGAAGCTCTAAAACCAAAAGTACGAAAACAATTACTTAATGTTATTTCATCAACCTTTTCAAATTGTTAATTTGAACCTCCCATATACCTCTTTTCATTCACATAATAACATTTGAGTATTTGCAGCAACTTCATAGTTTCACATTTTTCCCATAAGTTAATATGGAAAAAAGTTTGAGTTTTTCTTATTTTGGCCAAAATAACATACTTAACGCCAATGAAAGTAATCGGGCAGGCTAGAGCTCGGCGAGCGAGGCAACTTGGAAGTACAAGCACAACAGCTGCTACTTTTATAGTTAAATTTGTAATTACTGGAAGCTCCAAAACAAAAAGTACGAAAACAATTACTTAATGTTATTTCATCAACCTTTTCAAATTGTTGATTTGAACCTCCCACATACCTCTTTTCATTCACGTAATAACATTTGAGTATTTGCAGCAACTTCTTATTTTCACATTTTTCCCATAAGTTAACATGGAAAAAAGTTTGAGTTTTTCTTATTTTGGCCAAAATAACATACTTAACGCCAATGAAAGTAATCGGGCAGGCTACAGGTCGGCGAGTGAGGCAACTTGGAAGTACAAGCACCACAGCTGCTACTTTTATAGTTAAATTTGTAATTACTGGAAGCTCCAAAACAAAAAGTACGAAAACAATTACTTAATGTTATTTCATCAACCTTTTCAAATTGTTGATTTGAACCTCCCATATACCTCTTTTCATTCACATAATAACATTTGAGTATTTGCAGCAACTTCTTATTTTCACATTTTTCCCATAAGTTAACATGGAAAAAGTTTGAGTTTTTCTTATTTTGGCCAAAATAACATACTAAACGGCAATGAAATTAATCGGGCAGGCTAGAGGTCGGCGAGCGAGGCAACTTGGAAGTACAAGCACCACAGCTGCTTCTTTTATAGTTAAATTTGTAATTACTGGAAGCTCCAAAACAAAAAGTACGAAAACAATTACTTAATGTTATTTCATCAACCTTTTTAAATTGTTAATTTGAACCTCCCATATACCTCTTTTCATTCACATAATAACATTTGAGTATTTGCAGCAACTTCTTAGTTTCACATTTTTTCCATAAGTTAACATTGAAAAAAGTTTGAGTTTTTGTTATTTTCGCCAAAATAACATACTTAACGCCAATGAAAGTAATCGGGCAGGCTAGAGGTTGGCAAGCGAGGCAACTTGGAAGTACAAGCACCACAGCTGCTTCTTTTATAGTTAAATTGGTAATTACTGGAAGCTCTAAAACCAAAAGTACGAAAACTATTACTTAATGTTATTTCATCAACCTTTTCAAATTGTTAATTTGAACCTCCCATATACCTCTTTTTATTCACATAATAACATTTGAGTATTTGCAGCAACTTCTTATTTTCACATTTTTTCCATAAGTTAACATGGAAAAAAGTTTAAGTTTTTCTTATTTTGGCCAAAATAACATACTAAACGCCAATGAAAGTAATCGGGCAGGCTAGAGATTGGCGAGCGAGGCAACTTGGAAGTACAAGCACCACAGCTGCTACTTTTATAGTTAAATTTGTAATTACTGGAAGCTCCAAAAAAAAAAAAACGAAAACAATTACTTAATGTTATTTCATCAACCCTTTCAAATTGTTAATTTGAACCTCCCATATACCTCTTTTCATTCACATAATAACATTTGAGTATTTGCAGCAACTTCTTAGTTTCACATTTTTCCCATAAGTTAACATGGAAAAAAGTTTGAGTTTTTCTTATTTTGGCCAAAATAACATACTTAACGCCAATGAAAGTAATCGGGCAGGCTACAGGTTGGCGAGTGAGGCAACTTGGAAGTACAAGCACCACAGCTGCTTCTTTTATAGTTAAATTTGTAATTACTGGAAGCTCCAAAACAAAAAGTACGAAAACAATTACTTATTGTTATTTCATCAACCTTTTTAAATTGTTAATTTGAACCTCCCATATACCTCTTTTCATTCACATAATAACATTTGAGTATTTGCAGCAACTTCTTAGTTTCACATTTTTTCCATAAGTTAACATTGAAAAAAGTTTGAGTTTTTGTTATTTTCGCCAAAATAACATACTTAACGCCAATGAAAGTAATCGGGCAGTCTAGAGGTTGGCAAGCGAGGCAACTTGGAAGTACAAGCACCACAGCTGCTTCTTTTATAGTTAAATTGGTAATTACTGGAAGCTCTAAAACCAAAAGTACGAAAACAATTACTTAATGTTATTTCATCAACCTTTTCAAATTGTTAATTTGAACCTCCCATATACCTCTTTTCATTCACATAATAACATTTGAGTATTTGCAGCAACTTCTTATTTTCACATTTTTTCCATAAGTTAACATGGAAAAAAGTTTAAGTTTTTCTTATTTTGGCCAAAATAACATACTAAACGCCAATGAAAGTAATCGGGCAGGCTAGAGATTGGCGAGCGAGGCAACTTGGAAGTACAAGCACCACAGCTGCTTCTTTTATAGTTAAATTTGTAATTACTGGAAGCTCCAAAACAAAAAACACGAAAACAATTACTTAATGTTATTTCATCAACCCTTTCAAATTGTTAATTTGAACCTCCCATATACCTCTTTTCATTCACATAATAACATTTGAGTATTTGCAGCAACTTCTTAGTTTCACATTTTTCTCAAAAGTTAACATGGAAAAAAGGTTGAGTTTTTGCTATTTTCGCCAAAATAACATACTTAACGCAAATAAAAGTAATCGGCCAGGCTAGAGGTTGGCAAGCGAGGCAACTTGGAAGTACAAGCACCACAGCTGCTTCTTTTATAGTTAAATTTGTAATTACTGGAAGCTCTAAAACAAAAAGTACGAAAACAATTACTTAATGTTATTTCATCAACCTTTTCAAATTGTTAATTTGAACCTCCCAAATACCTCTTTTCATTCACATAATAACATTTGAGTATTTGCAGCAACTTCTTATTTTCACATTTTTCCCATAAGTTAACATGGAAAGAAGTTTGAGTTTTTCTTATTTTGGCCAAAATAACATACTAAACGCCAATGAAAGTAATCGGGCAGGCTAGAGGTCGGCGAGCGAGGCAACTTGGAAGTACAAGCACCACAGCTGCTTCTTTTATATTTAAATTTGTAATTACTGGAAGCTCCAAAACAAAAAACACGAAAACAATTACTTAATGTTATTTCATCAACCTTTTCAAATTGTTAATTTGAACCTCCCATATACCTCTTTTCATTCACATAATAACATTTGAGTATTTGCAGCAACTTCTTAGTTTCACATTTTTCTCATAAGTTAACATGGAAAAAAGTTTGAGTTTTTGCTATTTTCGCCAAAATAACATACTTAACGCCAATGAAAATAATCGGGCAGGCTAGAGGTTGGCAAGCGGGGCAACTTGGAAGTACAAGCACCACAGCTGCTTCTTTTATAGTTAAATTTGTAATTACTGGAAGTTCTAAAACAAAAAGTACGAAAACAATTACTTAATGTTATTTCATCAACCTTTTCAAATTGTTAATTTGAACCTCCCATATACCTCTTTTCATTCACATAATAACATTTGAGTATTTGCAGCAACTTCTTAGTTTCACATTTTTCCCATAAGTTAATATGGAAAAAAGTTTGAGTTTTTCTTATTTTGGCCAAAATAACATACTTAACGCCAATGAAAGTAATCGGGCAGGCTAGAGGTTGGCGAGCGAGGCAACTTGGAAGTACAAGCACCACAGCTGCTTCTTTTATAGTTAAATTTGTAATTACTGGAAGCTCCAAAACAAAAAGTACGAAAACAATTACTTAATGTTATTTCATCAACCTTTTAAAATTGTTGATTTGAACCTCCCATATACCTCTTTTCATTCACATAATAACATTTGAGTATTTGCAGCAACTTCATAGTTTCTAATTTTTTCCATAAGTTAACATGGAAAAAAGTTTGAGTTTTTCTTATTTTGGCCAAAATAACATACTAAACGCCAATGAAAGTAATCGGGCAGGCTACAGGTCGGCGAGCGAGGCAACTTGGAAGTACAAGCACCACAGCTGCATCTTTTATAGTTAAATTTGTAATTACTGGAAGCTCCAAAACAAAAAGTACGAAAACAATTACTTAATGTTATTTCATCAACCTTTTCAAATTGTTGATTTGAACCTCCCATATACCTCTTTTCATTCACATAATAACATTTGAGTATTTGCAGCAACTTCATAGTTTCACATTTTTTCCATAAGTTAACATGGAAAAAAGTTTGAGTTTTTCTTATTTTGGCCAAAATAACATACTAAACGCCAAAGAAAGTAATCAGGCAGGCTAGAGGTCGGCGAGCGAGGCAACTTGGAAGTACAAGCACCACAGCTGCTTCTTTTATAGTTAAATTTGTAATTACTAGAAGCTCCAAAACAAAAAACACGAAAACAATTACTTAATGTTATTTCATCAACCTTTTCAAATTGTTAATTTGAACCTCCCATATACCTCTTTTCATTCACATAATAACATTTGAGTATTTACAGCAACTTCTTAGTTTCACATTTTTCTCATAAGTTAACATGGAAAAAAGTTTGAGTTTTTGCTATTTTCGCCAAAATAACATACTTAACGCTAATAAAAGTAATCGGGCAGGCTAGAGGTTGGCAAGCGAGGCAACTTGGAAGTACAAGCACCACAGCTGCTTCTTTTATAGTTTAATTTGTAATTACTGGAAGCTCCAAAACAAAAAGTACGAAAACAATTACTTAATGTTATTTCATCAACCTTTTCAAATTGTTAATTTGAACCTCCCATATACCTCTTTTCATTCACATAATAACATTTGAGTATTTGCAGCAACTTCTTATTTTCACATTTTTCCCATAAGTTAACATGGAAAAAAGTTTGAGTTTTTCTTATTTTGGCCAAAATAACATACTAAACGCTAATGAAAGTAATCGGGCAGGCTAGAGGTCGGCGAGCGAGGCAACTTGGAAGTACAAGCACCACAGCTGCTTCTTTTATAGTTAAATTTGTAATTACTGGAATCTCCAAAACAAAAAGTACGAAAACAATTACTTAATGTTATTTCATCAACCTTTTCAAATTGTTAATTTGAACCTCCCATATACCTCTTTTCATTCACATAATAACATTTGAGTATTTGCAGCAACTTCTTAGTTTCACATTTTTGCCATAAGTTAACATGGAAAAAAGTTTGAGTTTTTCTTATTTTGGCCAAAATAACATACTAAACGCAAATGAAAGTAATCGGGCAGGCTAGAGGTTGGCGAGTGAGGCAACTTGGAAGTACAAGCACCACAGCTGCTACTTTTATAGTTAAATTTGTAATTACTGGAAGCTCCAAAACAAAAAGTACGAAAACAATTACTTAATGTTATTTCATCAACCTTTTCAAATTGTTAATTTGAACCTCCCATATACCTCTTTTCATTCACATAATAACATTTGAGTATTTGCAGCAACTTCTTATTTTTACATTTTTCCCATAAGTTAACATGGAAAAAATTTTGAGTTTTTCTTATTTTGGCCAAAATAACATACTAAACGCCAATTAAAGTAATCGGGCAGGCTAGAGGTCGGCGAGCGAGGCAACTTGGAAGTACAAGCACCACAGCTGCTTCTTTTATAGTTAAATTTGTAATTACTGGAAGCTCCAAAACAAAAAGTACGAAAACAATTACTTAATGTTATTTCATCAACCTTTTCAAATTGTTAATTTGAACCTCCCATATACCTCTTTTCATTCAAATAATAACATTTGAGTATTTGCAGCAACTTCTTAGTTTCACATTTTTGCCATAAGTTAATATGGAAAAAGGTTTGAGTTTTTCTTATTTTGGCCAAAATAACATTCTTAACCCCAATGAAAGTAATCGGGCAGGCTACAGGTCGGCGAGCGAGGCAACTTGGAAGTACAAGCACCACAGCTGCTTCTTTTATAGTTAAATTTGTAATTACTGGAAGCTCCAAAACAAAAAACACGAAAACAATTACTTAATGTTATTTCATCAACCTTTTCAAATTGTTAATTTGAACCTCCCATATACCTCTTTTCATTCACATAATAACATTTGAGTATTTGCAGCAACTTCTTATTTTCACATTTTTCCCATAAGTTAACATGGAAAAAAGTTTGAGTTTTTCTTATTTTAGCCAAAATAACATACTAAACTCCAATGAAAGTAATCGGGCAGGCTAGAGGTCGGCGAGCGAGGCAACTTGGAAGTACAAGCACCACAGCTGCTTCTTTTATAAATAAAATTGTAATTACTGGAAGCTCCAAAACAAAAAGTACGAAAACAATTACTTAATGTTATTTCATCAACCTTTTCAAATTGTTAATTTGAACCTCCCATATACCTCTTTTCATTCACATAATAACATATGAGTATTTGCAGCAACTTCATAGTTTCACATTTTTTCCATAAGTTAACATGGAAAAAAGTTTGAGTTTTTCTTATTTTGGCCAAAATAACATACTAAACGCCAATGAAAGTAATCGGGCAGGCTACAGGTCGGCGAGCAAGGCAACTTTGAAGTACAAGCACCACAGCTGCTTCTTTTATAGTTAAATTTGTAATTACTGGAAGCTCCAAAACAAAAAGTACGAAAACAATTACTTAATGTTATTTCATCAACCTTTTCAAATTGTTAATTTGAACCTCCCATATACCTCTTTTCATTCACATAATAACATTTGAGTATTTGCAGCAACTTCTTAGTTTCACATTTTTCCCATAAGTTAATATGGAAAAAAGTTTGAGTTTTTCTTATTTTGGCCAAAATAACATACTTAACGCCGATGAAAGTAATCGGGCAGGCTAGAGGTCGGCGAGCGAGGCAACTTGGAAGTACAAGCACCACAGCTGCTACTTTTATAGTTAAATTTGTAATTACTGGAAGCTCCAAAACAAAAAGTACGAAAACAATTACTTAATGTTATTTCATCAACCTTTTCAAATTGTTAATTTGAACCTCCCATATACCTCTTTTCATTCACATAATAACATTTGAGTATTTGCAGCAACTTCTTAGTTTCACATTTTTCTCATAAGTTAACATGGAAAAAAGTTTGAGTTTTTGCTATTTTTGCCAAAATAACATACTTAACGCCAATGAAAGTAATCGGGCAGGCTAGAGGTTGGCAAGCGAGGCAACTTGGAAGTACAAGCACCACAGCTGCTTCTTTTATAGTTAAATTTGTAATTACTGGGAGCTCTAAAACAAAAATATGAAAACAAATTATTAATGTTATTTCATCAACCTTTTCAAATTGTTAATTTAAACCTCCCATATACCTCTTTCCATTCACATAATAACATTTGAGTATTTGCAGCAACTTCATAGTTTCACATTTTTCCCATAAGTTAATATGGAAAAAAGTTTGAGTTTTTCTTATTTTGGCCAAAATAACATACTTAACGCCAATGAAAGTAATCGGGCAGGCTAGAGGTCGGCGAGCGAGGCAACTTGGAAGTACAAGCACCACAGCTGCTACTTTTATAGTTAAATTTGTAATTACTGGAAGCTCCAAAACAAAAAGTACGAAAACAATTACTTAATGTTATTTCATCAACCTTTTCAAATTGTTGATTTGAACCTCCCATATACCTCTTTTCATTCACATAATAACATTTGAGTATTTGCAGCAACTTCTTAGTTTCACATTTTTTCCATAAGTTAACATTGAAAAAAGTTTGAGTTTTTGTTATTTTCGCCAAAATAACATACTTAACGCCAATGAAAGTAATCGGGCAGGCTAGAGGTTGGCAAGCGAGGCAACTTGGAAGTACAAGCACCACAGCTGCTTCTTTTATAGTTAAATTTGTAATTACTGGAAGCTCTAAAACAAAAAGTACAAAAACAATTACTTAATGTTATTTCATCAACCTTTTCAAATTGTTAATTTGAACCTCCCATTTACCTCTTTTCATTCTTATAATAACATTTGAGTATTTGCAGCAACTTCATAGTTTCACATTTTTCCCATAAGTTAATATGGAAAAAAGTTTGAGTTTTTCTTATTTTGGCCAAAATAACATAATTAACGCCAATGAAAGTAATCGGGCAGGCTAGAGGTCGGCGAGCGAGGCAACTTGGAAGTACAAGCACCACAGCTGCTACTTTTATAGTTAAATTTGTAATTACTGGAAGCTCCAAAACAAAAAGTACGAAAACAATTACTTAATGTTATTTCATCAACCTTTTCAAATTGTTGATTTGAACCTCCCATATACCTCTTTTCATTCACATAATAACATTTGAGTATTTGCAGCAACTTCATAGTTTCACATTTTTTCCATAAGTTAACATGGAAAAAAGTTTGAGTTTTTCTTATTTTGGCCAAAATAACATACTAAACGCCAATGAAAGTAATCGGGCAGGCTAGAGATTGGCGAGCGAGGCAACTTGGAAGTACAAGCACCACAGCTGCTTCTTTTATAGTTAAATTTGTAATTACTGGAAGCTCCAAAACAAAAAACACGAAAACAATTACTTAATGTTATTTCATCAACCTTTTCAAATTGTTAATTTGAACCTCCCATATACCTCTTTTCATTCACATAATAACATTTGAGTATTTGCAGCAACTTCTTAGTTTCACATTTTTCTCATAAGTTAACATGGAAAAAAGTTTGAGTTTTTGCTATTTTTGCCAAAATAACATACTTAACGCCAATGAAAGTAATCGGGCAGGCTAGAGGTTGGCAAGCGAGGCAACTTGGAAGTACAAGCACCACAGCTGCTTCTTTTATAGTTAAATTTGTTATTACTAGAAGCTCTAAAACAAAAAGTATGAAAACAAATACTTAATGTTATTTCATCAACCTTTTCAAATTGTTAATTTGAACCTCCCATATACCTCTTTTCATTCACATAATAACATTTGAGTATTTGCAGCAACTTCATAGTTTCACATTTTTCCCATAAGTTAATATGGAAAAAAGTTTGAGTTTTTCTTATTTTGGCCAAAATAACATACTTAACGCCAATGAAAGAAATCGGGCAGGCTAGAGCTCGGCGAGCGAGGCAACTTGGAAGTACAAGCACAACAGCTGCTACTTTTATAGTTAAATTTGTAATTACTGGAAGCTCCAAAACAAAAAGTACGAAAACAATTACTTAATGTTATTTCATCAACCTTTTCAAATTGTTGATTTGAACCTCCCACATACCTCTTTTCATTCACGTAATAACATTTGAGTATTTGCAGCAACTTCTTATTTTCACATTTTTCCCATAAGTTAACATGGAAAAAAGTTTGAGTTTTTCTTATTTTGGCCAAAATAACATACTTAACGCCAATGAAAGTAATCGGGCAGGCTACAGGTCGGCGAGTGAGGCAACTTGGAAGTACAAGCACCACAGCTGCTACTTTTATAGTTAAATTTGTAATTACTGGAAGCTCCAAAACAAAAAGTACGAAAACAATTACTTAATGTTATTTCATCAACCTTTTCAAATTGTTGATTTGAACCTCCCATATACCTCTTTTCATTCACATAATAACATTTGAGTATTTGCAGCAACTTCTTATTTTCACATTTTTCCCATAAGTTAACATGGAAAAAGTTTGAGTTTTTCTTATTTTGGCCAAAATAACATACTAAACGGCAATGAAATTAATCGGGCAGGCTAGAGGTCGGCGAGCGAGGCAACTTGGAAGTACAAGCACCACAGCTGCTTCTTTTATAGTTAAATTTGTAATTACTGGAAGCTCCAAAACAAAAAGTACGAAAACAATTACTTAATGTTATTTCATCAACCTTTTTAAATTGTTAATTTGAACCTCCCATATACCTCTTTTCATTCACATAATAACATTTGAGTATTTGCAGCAACTTCTTAGTTTCACATTTTTTCCATAAGTTAACATTGAAAAAAGTTTGAGTTTTTGTTATTTTCGCCAAAATAACATACTTAACGCCAATGAAAGTAATCGGGCAGGCTAGAGTTTGGCAAGCGAGGCAACTTGGAAGTACAAGCACCACAGCTGCTTCTTTTATAGTTAAATTGGTAATTACTGGAAGCTCTAAAACCAAAAGTACGAAAACAATTACTTAATGTTATTTCATCAACCTTTTCAAATTGTTAATTTGAACCTCCCATATACCTCTTTTTATTCACATAATAACATTTGAGTATTTGCAGCAACTTCTTATTTTCACATTTTTTCCATAAGTTAACATGGAAAAAAGTTTAAGTTTTTCTTATTTTGGCCAAAATAACATACTAAACGCCAATGAAAGTAATCGGGCAGGCTAGAGATTGGCGAGCGAGGCAACTTGGAAGTACAAGCACCACAGCTGCTACTTTTATAGTTAAATTTGTAATTACTGGAAGCTCCAAAAAAAAAAAACGAAAACAATTACTTAATGTTATTTCATCAACCCTTTCAAATTGTTAATTTGAACCTCCCATATACCTCTTTTCATTCACATAATAACATTTGAGTATTTGCAGCAACTTCTTAGTTTCACATTTTTCCCATAAGTTAACATGGAAAAAAGTTTGAGTTTTTCTTATTTTGGCCAAAATAACATACTTAACGCCAATGAAAGTAATCGGGCAGGCTACAGGTCGGCGAGTGAGGCAACTTGGAAGTACAAGCACCACAGCTGCTACTTTTATAGTTAAATTTGTAATTACTGGAAGCTCCAAAACAAAAAGTACGAAAACAATTACTTAATGTTATTTCATCAACCTTTTCAAATTGTTGATTTGAACCTCCCATATACCTCTTTTCATTCACATAATAACATTTGAGTATTTGCAGCAACTTCTTATTTTCACATTTTTCCCATAAGTTAACATGGAAAAAGTTTGAGTTTTTCTTATTTTGGCCAAAATAACATACTAAACGGCAATGAAATTAATCGGGCAGGCTAGAGGTCGGCGAGCGAGGCAACTTGGAAGTACAAGCACCACAGCTGCTTCTTTTATAGTTAAATTTGTAATTACTGGAAGCTCCAAAACAAAAAGTACGAAAACAATTACTTATTGTTATTTCATCAACCTTTTTAAATTGTTAATTTGAACCTCCCATATACCTCTTTTCATTCACATAATAACATTTGAGTATTTGCAGCAACTTCTTAGTTTCACATTTTTTCCATAAGTTAACATTGAAAAAAGTTTGAGTTTTTGTTATTTTCGCCAAAATAACATACTTAACGCCAATGAAAGTAATCGGGCAGTCTAGAGGTTGGCAAGCGAGGCAACTTGGAAGTACAAGCACCACAGCTGCTTCTTTTATAGTTAAATTGGTAATTACTGGAAGCTCTAAAACCAAAAGTACGAAAACAATTACTTAATGTTATTTCATTAACCTTTTCAAATTGTTAATTTGAACCTCCCATATACCTCTTTTCATTCACATAATAACATTTGAGTATTTGCAGCAACTTCTTATTTTCACATTTTTTCCATAAGTTAACATGGAAAAAAGTTTAAGTTTTTCTTATTTTGGCCAAAATAACATACTAAACGCCAATGAAAGTAATCGGGCAGGCTAGAGATTGGCGAGCGAGGCAACTTGGAAGTACAAGCACCACAGCTGCTTCTTTTATAGTTAAATTTGTAATTACTGGAAGCTCCAAAACAAAAAACACGAAAACAATTACTTAATGTTATTTCATCAACCCTTTCAAATTGTTAATTTGAACCTCCCATATACCTCTTTTCATTCACATAATAACATTTGAGTATTTGCAGCAACTTCTTAGTTTCACATTTTTCTCAAAAGTTAACATGGAAAAAAGGTTGAGTTTTTGCTATTTTCGCCAAAATAACATACTTAACGCAAATAAAAGTAATCGGGCAGGCTAGAGGTTGGCAAGCGAGGCAACTTGGAAGTACAAGCACCACAGCTGCTTCTTTTATAGTTAAATTTGTAATTACTGGAAGCTCTAAAACAAAAAGTACGAAAACAATTACTTAATGTTATTTCATCAACCTTTTCAAATTGTTAATTTGAACCTCCCATATACCTCTTTTCATTCACATATTAACATTTGAGTATTTGCAGCAACTTCATAGTTTCTAATTTTTTCCATAAGTTAACATGGAAAAAAGTTTGAGTTTTTCTTATTTTGGCCAAAATAACATACTAAACGCCAATGAAAGTAATCGGGCAGGCTACAGGTCGGCGAGCGAGGCAACTTGGAAGTACAAGCACCACAGCTGCTTCTTTTATAGTTAAATTTGTAATTACTGGAAGCTCCAAAACAAAAAGTACGAAAACAATTACTTAATGTTATTTCATCAACCTTTTCAAATTGTTGATTTGAACCTCCCATATACCTCTTTTCATTCACATAATAACATTTGAGTATTTGCAGCAACTTCATAGTTTCACATTTTTTCCATAAGTTAACATGGAAAAAAGTTTGAGTTTTTCTTATTTTGGCCAAAATAACATACTAAACGCCAAAGAAAGTAATCAGGCAGGCTAGAGGTCGGCGAGCGAGGCAACTTGGAAGTACAAGCACCACAGCTGCTTCTTTTATAGTTAAATTTGTAATTACTAGAAGCTCCAAAACAAAAAACACGAAAACAATTACTTAATGTTATTTCATCAACCTTTTCAAATTGTTAATTTGAACCTCCCATATACCTCTTTTCATTCACATAATAACATTTGAGTATTTGCAGCAACTTCTTATTTTCACATTTTTCCCATAAGTTAACATGGAAAAAAGTTTGAGTTTTTCTTATTTTGGCCAAAATAACATACTAAACGCTAATGAAAGTAATCGGGCAGGCTAGAGGTCGGCGAGCGAGGCAACTTGGAAGTACAAGCACCACAGCTGCTTCTTTTATAGTTAAATTTGTAATTACTGGAATCTCCAAAACAAAAAGTACGAAAACAATTACTTAATGTTATTTCATCAACCTTTTCCAATTGTTAATTTGAACCTCCCATATACCTCTTTTCATTCACATAATAACATTTGAGTATTTGCAGCAACTTCTTAGTTTCACATTTTTGCCATAAGTTAACATGGAAAAAAGTTTGAGTTTTTCTTATTTTGGCCAAAATAACATACTAAACGCAAATGAAAGTAATCGGGCAGGCTAGAGGTTGGCGAGTGAGGCAACTTGGAAGTACAAGCACCACAGCTGCTACTTTTATAGTTAAATTTGTAATTACTGGAAGCTCCAAAACAAAAAGTACGAAAACAATTACTTAATGTTATTTCATCAACCTTTTCAAATTGTTAATTTGAACCTCCCATATACCTCTTTTCATTCACATAATAACATTTGAGTATTTGCAGCAACTTCTTATTTTCACATTTTTCCCATAAGTTAACATGGAAAAAAGTTTGAGTTTTTCTTATTTTGGCCAAAATAACATACTAAACGCCAATGAAAGTAATCGGGCAGGCTAGAGGTCGGCGAGCGAGGCAACTTGGAAGTACAAGCACCACAGCTGCTTCTTTTATAGTTAAATTTGTAATTACTGGAAGCTCCAAAACAAAAATTACGGAAACAATTACTTAATGATATTTCATCAACCTTTTCAAATTGTTAATTTGAACCTCCCATATACCTCTTTTCATTCACATAATAACATTTGAGTATTTGCAGCAACTTCTTAGTTTCACATTTTTCCCATAAGTTAATATGGAAAAAAGTTTGAGTTTTTCTTATTTTGGCCAAAATAACATACTTAACGCCAAAGAAAGTAATCGGGCAGGCTAGAGGTCGGCGAGCGAGGCAACTTGGAAGTACAAGCACCACAGCTGCTACTTTTATAGTTAAATTTGTAATTACTGGAAGCTCCAAAACAAAAAGTACGAAAACAATTACTTAATGTTATTTCATCAACCTTTTCAAATTGTTGATTTGAACCTCCCATATACCTCTTTTCATTCACATTATAACATTTGAGTATTTGCAGCAACTTCATAGTTTCACATTTTTTCCATAAGTTAACATGGAAAAAAGTTTGAGTTTTTCTTATTTTGGCAAAAATAACATACTAAACGCCAATGAAAGTAATCGGGCAGGCTACAGGTCGGCGAGCAAGGCAACTTGGAAGTACAAGCACCACAGCTGCTTCTTTTATAGTTAAATTTGTAAATTACTGGAAGCTCCAAAACAAAAAGTACGAAAACAATTACTTAATGTTATTTCATCAACCTTTTCAAATTGTTAAATTGAACCTCCCATATACCTCTTTTCATTCACATAATAACATTTGAGTATTTGCAGCAACTTCTTAGTTTCACATTTTTCCCATAAGTTAACATGGAAAAAAGTTTGAGTTTTTCTTATTTTGGCCAAAATAACATACTTAACGCCAATGAAAGTAATCGGGCAGGCTAGAGGTCGGCGAGCGAGGCAACTTGGAAGTACAAGCACCACAGCTGCTACTTTTATAGTTAAATTTGTAATTACTGGAAGCTCCAAAACAAAAAGTACGAAAACAATTACTTAATGTTATTTCATCAACCTTTTCAAATTGTTGGTTTGAACCTCCCATATACCTCTTTTCATTCACATAATAACATTTGAGTATTTGCAGCAACTTCATAGTTTCACATTTTTCCAATAAGTTAATATGGAAAAAAGTTTGAGTTTTTCTTATTTTGGCCAAAATAACATACTTAACGCCAATGAAAGTAATCGGGCAGGCTAGAGGTCGGCGAGCGAGGCAACTTGGAAGTACAAGCACCACAGCTGCTACTTTTATAGTTAAATTTGTAATTACTGGAAGCTCCAAAACAAAAAGTACGAAAACAATTACTTAATGTTATTTCATCAACCTTTTCAAATTGTTGATTTGAACCTCCCATATACCTCTTTTCATTCACATAATAACATTTGAGTATTTGCAGCAACTGCATAGTTTCACATTTTTTCCATAAGTTAACATGGAAAAAAGTTTGAGTTTTTCTTATTTTAGCCAAAATAACATACTAAACCCCAATGAAAGTAATCGGGCAGGCTAGAGGTCGGCGAGCGAGGCAACTTGGAAGTACAAGCACCACAGCTGCTTCTTTTATAGTTGAATTTGTAATTACTGGAAGCTCTAAAACAAAACGTACGAAAACAATTACTTAATGTTATTTTATTAACCTTTTCAAATTGTTAATTTGAACCTCCCATATACCTCTTTTCATTCACATAATAACATTTGAGTATTTGCAGCAACTTCTTATTTTCACATTTTTCCCATAAGTTAACATGGAAAAAAGTTTGAGTTTTTCTTTTTTTGGCCAAAATAACATATTTAACGCCAAAGAAAGTAATCGGGCAGGCTACAGGTCGGTGAGCGAGGCAACTTGGAAGTACAAGCACCACAGCTGCTTCTTTTATAGTTAAATTTGTAATTACTGGAAGCTCCAAAACAAAAAACACGAAAACAATTACTTAATGTTATTTCATCAACCTTTTCAAATTGTTAATTTGAACCTGCCATATACCTCTTTTCATTCACATAATAACATTTGAGTATTTGCAGCAACTTCTTAGTTTCACATTTTTCTCATAAGTTAACATGGAAAAAAGTTTGAGTTTTTGATATTTTCGCCAAAATAACATACTTAACGCCAATGAAAATAATCGGGCAGGCTAGAGGTTGGCAAGCGGGGCAACTTGGAAGTACAAGCACCACAGCTGCTTCTTTTATAGTTAAATTTGTAATTACTGGAAGCTCTAAAATAAAAAGTACGAAAACAATTACTTAATGTTATTTCATCAACCTTTTCAAATTGTTAATTTAAACCTCCCATATACCTCTTTTCATTCACATAATAACATTTTAGTATTTGCAGCAACTTCTTAGTTTCACATTTTTCCCATAAGTTAATATGGAAAAAAGTTTGAGTTTTTCTTATTTTGGCCAAAATAACATACTTAACGCCAATGAAAGTAATCGGGCAGGCTAGAGGTCGGCGAGCGAGGCAACTTGGAAGTACAAGCACCACAGCTGCTACTTTTATAGTTAAATTTGTAATTACTGGAAGCTCCAAAACAAAAAGTACGAAAACAATTACTTAATGTTATTTCATCAACCTTTTCAAATTGTTGATTTGAACCTCCCATATACCTCTTTTCATTCACATAATAACATTTGAGTATTTGCAGCAACTTCATAGTTTCACATTTTTTCCATAAGTTAACATGGAAAAAAGTTTGAGTTTTTCTTATTTTGGCCAAAATAACATACTAAACGCTAATAAAAGTAATCGGGCAGGCTAGAGGTCGGTGAGCGAGGAAACTTGGAAGTACAAGCACCACAGCTGCTTCTTTTATAGTTAAATTTGTAATTACTGGAAGCTCCAAAACAAAAAACACGAAAACAATTACTTAATGTTATTTCATCAACCTTTTCAAATTGTTAATTTGAAACTCCCATATACCTCTTTTCATTCACATAATAACATTTGAGTATTTGCAGCAACTTCTTAGTTTCACATTTTTCTCATAAGTTAACATGGAAAAAAGTTTGAGTTTTTGCTATTTTCGCCAAAATAACATACTTAACGCCAATGAAAGTAATCGGGCAGGCTAGAGGTTGGCAAGCGAGGCAACTTGGAAGTACAAGCACCACAGCTGCTTCTTTTATAGTTAAATTTGTAATTACTGGAAGCTCTAAAACAAAAAGTACGAAAACAATTACTTAATAATATTTCATCAACCTTTTCAAATTGTTGATTTGAACCTCCCATATACCTCTTTTCATTCACATAATAACATTTGAGTATTTGCAGCAACTTCATAGTTTCACATTTTTTCCATAAGTCAACATGGAAAAAAGTTTGAGTTTTTCTTATTTTGGCCAAAATAACATACTAAACGCCAATGAAAGTAATCAGGCAGGCTAGAGGTCGGCGAACGAGGCAACTTGGAAGTACAAGCACCACAGCTGCTACTTTTATAGTTAAATTTGTAATTACTGGAAGCTCCAAAACAAAAAGTACGAAAACAATTACTTAATGTTATTTCATCAACCTTTTTAAATTGTTGATTTGAACCTCCCAAATACCTCTTTATTTATTCACATAATAACATTTGAGTATTTAAAGCAACTTCATAGTTTCACATTTTTTCCATAAGTTAACATGGAAAAAAGTTTGAGTTTTTCTTATTTTGGCCAAAATAACATACTAAACGCCAATGAAAGTAATCGGGCAGGCTAGAGGTCGGCGAGCGAGGCAACTTGGAAGTACAAGCACCACAGCTGCTTCTTTTATAGTTAAATTTGTAATTACTGGAAGCTCCAAAACAAAAAACACGAAAACAATTACTTAATGTTATTTCATCAACCCTTTCAAATTGTTAATTCGATCCTCCCATATACCTCTTTTCATTCACATAATAACATTTGAGTATTTGCAGCAACTTCTTATTTTCACATTTTTCCCATAAGTTAACATGGAAAAAAGTTTGAGTTTTTCTTATTTTGGCCAAAATAACATACTTAACGCCAAACAAAGTAATCGGGCAGGCTACAGGTCGGTGAGCGAGGCAACTTGGAAGTACAAGCACCACAGCTGCTTCCTTTATAGTTAAATTTGTAATTACTGGAAGCTCCAAAACAAAAAGTACGAAAACAATTACTTAATGTTATTTCATCAACCTTTTCAAATTGTTAATTTGAACCTCCGATATACCTCTTTTCATTCACATAATAACATTTTAGTATTTGCAGCAACTTCTTAGTTTCACATTTTTCCCATAAGTTAATATGGAAAAAAGTTTGAGTTTTTCTTATTTTGGCCAAAATAACATACTTAACGCCAATGAAAGTAATCGGGCAGGCTAGAGGTCGGCGAGCGAGGCAACTTGGAAGTACAAGCACCACAGCTGCTACTTTTATAGTTAAATTTGTAATTACTGGAAGCTCCAAAACAAAAAGTACGAAAACAATTACTTAATGTTATTTCATCAACCTTTTCAAATTGTTGATTTGAACCTCCCATATACCTCTTTTCATTCACATAATAACATTTGAGTATTTGCAGCAACTTCATAGTTTCACATTTTTTCCATAAGTTAACATGGAAAAAAGTTTGAGTTTTTCTTATTTTGGCCAAAATAACATACTAAACGCTAATAAAAGTAATCGGGCAGGCTAGAGGTCGGTGAGCGAGGAAACTTGGAAGTACAAGCACCACAGCTGCTTCTTTTATAGTTAAATTTGTAATTACTGGAAGCTCCAAAACAAAAAACACGAAAACAATTACTTAATGTTATTTCATCAACCTTTTCAAATTGTTAATTTGAAACTCCCATATACCTCTTTTCATTCACATAATAACATTTGAGTATTTGCAGCAACTTCTTAGTTTCACATTTTTCTCATAAGTTAACATGGAAAAAAGTTTGAGTTTTTGCTATTTTCGCCAAAATAACATACTTAACGCCAATGAAAGTAATCGGGCAGGCTAGAGGTTGGCAAGCGAGGCAACTTGGAAGTACAAGCACCACAGCTGCTTCTTTTATAGTTAAATTTGTAATTACTGGAAGCTCTAAAACAAAAAGTACGAAAACAATTACTTAATAATATTTCATCAACCTTTTCAAATTGTTGATTTGAACCTCCCATATACCTCTTTTCATTCACATAATAACATTTGAGTATTTGCAGCAACTTCATAGTTTCACATTTTTTCCATAAGTCAACATGGAAAAAAGTTTCAGTTTTTCTTATTTTGGCCAAAATAACATACTAAACGCCAATGAAAGTAATCAGGCAGGCTAGAGGTCGGCGAACGAGGCAACTTGGAAGTACAAGCACCACAGCTGCTACTTTTATAGTTAAATTTGTAATTACTGGAAGCTCCAAAACAAAAAGTACGAAAACAATTACTTAATGTTATTTCATCAACCTTTTTAAATTGTGGATTTGAACCTCCCAAATACCTCTTTTCATTCACATAATAACATTTGAGTATTTAAAGCAACTTCATAGTTTCACATTTTTTCCATAAGTTAACATGGAAAAAAGTTTGAGTTTTTCTTATTTTGGCCAAAATAACATACTAAACGCCAATAAAAGTAATCGGGCAGGCTAGAGGTCGGCGAGCGAGGCAACTTGGAAGTACAAGCACCACAGCTGCTTCTTTTATAGTTAAATTTGTAATTACTGGAAGCTCCAAAACAAAAAACACGAAAACAATTACTTAATGTTATTTCATCAACCCTTTCAAATTGTTAATTTGAACCTCCCATATACCTCTTTTCATTCACATAATAACATTTGAGTATTTGCAGCAACTTCTTATTTTCACATTTTTCCCATAAGTTAACATGGAAAAAAGTTTGAGTTTTTCTTATTTTGGCCAAAATAACATACTTAACGCCAAAGAAAGTAATCGGGCAGGCTACAGGTCGGTGAGCGAGGCAACTTGGAAGTACAAGCACCACAGCTGCTTCCTTTATAGTTAAATTTGTAATTACTGGAAGCTCCAAAACAAAAAGTACGAAAACAATTACTTAATGTTATTTCATCAACCTTTTCAAATTGTTGATTTGAACCTCCCATATACCTCTTTTCATTCACATAATAACACTTGAGTATTTGCAGCAACTTCTTATTTTCACATTTTTCCCATAAGTTAACATGGAAAGAAGTTTGATTTTTTCTTATTTTGGCCAAAATAACATACTTAACGCCAATGAAAGTAATCGGGCAGTCTACAGGTCGGCGAGCGAGGCAACTTGGAAGTACAAGCACCACAGCTGCTTCCTTTATAGTTAAATTTGTAATTACTGGAAGCTCCAAAACAAAAAGTACGAAAACAATTACTTAATGTTATTTCATCAACCTTTTCAAATTGTTAATTTGAACCTCCGATATACCTCTTTTCATTCACATAATAACATTTTAGTATTTGCAGCAACTTCTTAGTTTCACATTTTTCCCATAAGTTAATATGGAAAAAAGTTTGAGTTTTTCTTATTTTGGCCAAAATAACATACTTAACGCCAATGAAAGTAATCGGGCAGGCTAGAGGTCGGCGAGCGAGGCAACTTGGAAGTACAAGCACCACAGCTGCTACTTTTATAGTTAAATTTGTAATTACTGGAAGCTCCAAAACAAAAAGTACGAAAACAATTACTTAATGTTATTTCATCAACCTTTTCAAATTGTTGATTTGAACCTCCCATATACCTCTTTTCATTCACATAATAACATTTGAGTATTTGCAGCAACTTCATAGTTTCACATTTTTTCCATAAGTTAACATGGAAAAAAGTTTGAGTTTTTCTTATTTTGGCCAAAATAACATACTAAACGCTAATAAAAGTAATCGGGCAGGCTAGAGGTCGGTGAGCGAGGCAACTTGGAAGTACAAGCACCACAGCTGCTACTTTTATAGTTAAATTTGTAATTACTGGAAGCTCCAAAACAAAAAGTACGAAAACAATTACTTAATGTTATTTCATCAACCTTTTTAAATTGTGGATTTGAACCTCCCAAATACCTCTTTTCATTCACATAATAACATTTGAGTATTTAAAGCAACTTCATAGTTTCACATTTTTTCCATAAGTTAACATGGAAAAAAGATTGAGTTTTTCTTATTTTAGCCAAAATAACATACTAAACGCCAATAAAAGTAATCGGGCAGGCTAGAGGTCGGCGAGCGAGGCAACTTGGAAGTACAAGCACCACAGCTGCTTCTTTTATAGTTAAATTTGTAATTACTGGAAGCTCCAAAACAAAAAACACGAAAACAATTACTTAATGTTATTTCATCAACCCTTTCAAATTGTTAATTTGAACCTCCCATATACCTCTTTTCATTCACATAATAACATTTGAGTATTTGCAGCAACTTCTTATTTTCACATTTTTCCCATAAGTTAACATGGAAAAAAGTTTGAGTTTTTCTTATTTTGGCCAAAATAACATACTTAACGCCAAAGAAAGTAATCGGGCAGGCTACAGGTCGGTGAGCGAGGCAACTTGGAAGTACAAGCACCACAGCTGCTTCCTTTATAGTTAAATTTGTAATTACTGGAAGCTCCAAAACAAAAAGTACGAAAACAATTACTTAATGTTATTTCATCAACCTTTTCAAATTGTTGATTTGAACCTCCCATATACCTCTTTTCATTCACATAATAACATTTGAGTATTTGCAGCAACTTCTTATTTTCACATTTTTCCCATAAGTTAACATGGAAAGAAGTTTGATTTTTTCTTATTTTGGCCAAAATAACATACTAAACGCCAATGAAAGTAATCGGGCAGTCTACAGGTTGGCGAGCGAGGCAACTTGGAAGTACAAGCACCACAGCTGCTTCTTTTATAGTTAAATTTGTAATTACTGGAAGCTCCAAAACAAAAAACACGAAAACAATTACTTAATGTTATTTCATCAACCTTTTCAAATTGTTAATTTGAACCTCCCATATACCTCTTTTCATTCACATAATAACATTTGAGTATTTGCAGCAACTTCTTAGTTTCACATTTTTCCCATAAGTTAACATGGAAAAAAGTTTGAGTTTTTCTTATTTTGGCCAAAATAACATACTTAACGCCAAAGAAAGTAATCGGGCAGGCTACAGGTCGGTGAGCGAGGCAACTTGGAAGTACAAGCACCACAGCTGCTTCCTTTATAGTTAAATTTGTAATTACTGGAAGCTCTAAAACAAAAAGTACGAAAACAATTAGTTAATGTTATTTCATCAACCTTTTCAAATTGTTAATTTGAACCTCCCATATACCTCTTTTCATTCACATAATAACATTTGAGTATTTGCAGCAACTTCTTAGTTTCACATTTTTCCCATAAGTTAATATGGAAAAAAGTTTGAGTTTTTCTTATTTTGGCCAAAATAACATACTTAACGCCAATGAAAGTAATCGGGCAGGCTAGAGGTCGGCGAGCGAGGCAACTTGGAAGTACAAGCACCACAGCTGCTACTTTTATAGTTAAATTTCTAATTACTGGAAGCTCCAAAACAAAAAGTACGAACACAATTACTTAATGTTATTTCATCAACCTTTTCAAATTGTTGATTTGAACCTCCCATATACCTCTTTTCATTCACATAATAACATTTGAGTATTTGCAGCAACTTCTTAGTTTCACATTTTTTCCATAAGTTAACATGGAAAAAAGTTTGAGTTTTTCTTATTTTGGCCAAAATAACATACTAAACGCCAATGAAAGTAATCGAGCAGGCTAGAGGTCGGCGAGCGAGGCAACTTGGAAGTACAAGCACCACAGCTGCTTCTTTTATAGTTAAATTTGTAATTAGTGGAAGCTCCAAAACAAAAAGTACGAAAACAATTACTTAATATTATTTCATCAACCTTTTCAAATTGTTAATTTGAACCTCCCATATACCTCTTTTCATTCACATAATAACATTTGAGTATTTGCAGCAACTTCTTAGTTTCACATTTTCCCATAAGTTAATATGGAAAAAAGTTTGAGTTTTTCTTATTTTGGCCAAAATAACATACTTAACGCCTATGAAAGTAATCGGTAAGGCTAGAGGTCGGCGAGCAAGGCAACTTGGAAGTACAAGCACCACAGTTGCTACTTTTATAGTTAAATTTGTAATTACTGGAAGCTCCAAAACAAAAAGTACGAAAACAATTACTTAATGTTATTTCATCAACCTTTTCAAATTGTTGATTTGAACCTCCCATATACCTCTTTTCATTCACATAATAACATTTGAGTATTTGCAGCAACTTCATAGTTTCACATTTTTTCCATAAGTTAACATGGAAAAAAGTTTGAGTTTTTCTTATTTTGGCCAAAATAACATACTAAACGCCAATGAAAGTAATCGAGCAGGCTAGAGGTCGGCGAGCGAGGCAACTTGGAAGTACAAGCACCACAGCTGCTTCTTTTATAGTTAAATTTGTAATTAGTGGAAGCTCCAAAACAAAAAGTACGAAAACCATTACTTAATATTATTTCATCAACCTTTTCAAATTGTTAATTTGAACCTCCCATATACCTCTTTTCATTCACATAATAACATTTGAGTATTTGCAGCAACTTCTTAGTTTCACATTTTTCCCATAAGTTAACATGGAAAAAAGTTTGAGTTTTTCTTATTTTGGCCAAAATAACATACTTAACGCCAAAGAAAGTAATCGGGCAGGCTACAGGTCGGTGAGCGAGGCAACTTGGAAGTACAAGCACCACAGCTGCTTCCTTTATAGTTAAATTTGTAATTACTGGAAGCACTAAAACAAAAAGTACGAAAACAATTAGTTAATGTTATTTCATCAACCTTTTCAAATTGTTAATTTGAACCTCCCATATACCTCTTTTCATTCACATAATAACATTTGAGTATTTGCAGCAACTTCTTAGTTTCACATTTTTCTCATAAGTTAACATGGAAAAAAGTTTGAGTTTTTGCTATTTTCGCCAAAATAACATACTTAACGCCAATGAAAATAATCGGGCAGGCTAGAGGTTGGCAAGCGGGGTAACTTGGAAGTACAAGCACCACAGCTGCTTCTTTTATAGTTAAATTTGTAATTACTGGAAGCTCTAAAACAAAAAGTACGAAAACAATTAGTTAATGTTATTTCATCAACCTTTTCAAATTGTTAATTTGAACCTCCCATATACCTCTTTTCATTCACATAATAACATTTGAGTATTTGCAGCAACTTCTTAGTTTCACATTTTTCCCATAAGTTAATATGGAAAAAAGTTTGAGTTTTTCTTATTTTGGCCAAAATAACATACTTAACGCCAATGAAAGTAATCGGGCAGGCTAGAGGTCGGCGAGCGAGGCAACTTGGAAGTACAAGCACCACAGCTGCTACTTTTATAGTTAAATTTCTAATTACTGGAAGCTCCAAAACAAAAAGTACGAACACAATTACTTAATGTTATTTCATCAACCTTTTCAAATTGTTGATTTGAACCTCCCATATACCTCTTTTCATTCACATAATAACATTTGAGTATTTGCAGCAACTTCTTAGTTTCACATTTTTTCCATAAGTTAACATGGAAAAAAGTTTGAGTTTTTCTTATTTTGGCCAAAATAACATACTAAACGCCAATGAAAGTAATCGAGCAGGCTAGAGGTCGGCGAGCGAGGCAACTTGGAAGTACAAGCACCACAGCTGCTTCTTTTATAGTTAAATTTGTAATTAGTGGAAGCTCCAAAACAAAAAGTACGAAAACCATTACTTAATATTATTTCATCAACCTTTTCAAATTGTTAATTTGAACCTCCCATATACCTCTTTTCATTCACATAATAACATTTGAGTATTTGCAGCAACTTCTTAGTTTCACATTTTTCCCATTAGTTAACATGGAAAAAAGTTTGAGTTTTTCTTATTTTGGCCAAAATAACATACTTAACGCCAAAGAAAGTAATCGGGCAGGCTACAGGTCGGTGAGCGAGGCAACTTGGAAGTACAAGCACCACAGCTGCTTCCTTTATAGTTAAATTTGTAATTACTGGAAGCTCTAAAACAAAAAGTACGAAAACAATTAGTTAATGTTATTTCATCAACCTTTTCAAATTGTTAATTTGAACCTCCCATATACCTCTTTTCATTCACATAATAACATTTGAGTATTTGCAGCAACTTCTTAGTTTCACATTTTTCCCATAAGTTAATATGGAAAAAAGTTTGAGTTTTTCTTATTTTGGCCAAAATAACATACTTAACGCCAATGAAAGTAATCGTGCAGGCTAGAGGTCGGCGAGCGAGGCAACTTGGAAGTACAAGCACCACAGCTGCTACTTTTATAGTTAAATTTCTAATTACTGGAAGCTCCAAAACAAAAAGTACGAACACAATTACTTAATGTTATTTCATCAACCTTTTCAAATTGTTGATTTGAACCTCCCATATACCTCTTTTCATTCACATAATAACATTTGAGTATTTGCAGCAACTTCTTAGTTTCACATTTTTTCCATAAGTTAACATGGAAAAAAGTTTGAGTTTTTCTTATTTTGGCCAAAATAACATACTAAACGCCAATGAAAGTAATCGAGCAGGCTAGAGGTCGGCGAGCGAGGCAACTTGGAAGTACAAGCACCACAGCTGCTTCTTTTATAGTTAAATTTGTAATTAGTGGAAGCTCCAAAACAAAAAGTACGAAAACAATTACTTAATATTATTTCATCAACCTTTTCAAATTGTTAATTTGAACCTCCCATATACCTCTTTTCATTCACATAATAACATTTGAGTATTTGCAGCAACTTCTTAGTTTCACATTTTCCCATAAGTTAATATGGAAAAAAGTTTGAGTTTTTCTTATTTTGGCCAAAATAACATACTTAACGCCTATGAAAGTAATCGGTAAGGCTAGAGGTCGGCGAGCAAGGCAACTTGGAAGTACAAGCACCACAGTTGCTACTTTTATAGTTAAATTTGTAATTACTGGAAGCTCCAAAACAAAAAGTACGAAAACAATTACTTAATGTTATTTCATCAACCTTTTCAAATTGTTGATTTGAACCTCCCATATACCTCTTTTCATTCACATTATAACATTTGAGTATTTGCAGCAACTTCATAGTTTCACATTTTTTCCATAAGTTAACATGGAAAAAAGTTTGAGTTTTTCTTACTTTGGTCAAAATAACATACTAAACCCCAATGAAAGTAATCGGGCAGGCTAGAGGTCGGCGAGGAAGGCAACTTGGAAGTACAAGCACCACAGCTGCTTCTTTTATAGTTAAATTTGTAATTACTGGAAGCTCCAAAACAAAAATTACGAAAACAATTACTTAATGTTATTTCATCAACCTTTTCAAATTGTTAATTTGAACCTCCCACATACCTCTTTTCATTCACATAATAACATTTGAGTATTTGCAGCAATTTCTTATTTTCACATTTTTCCCATAAGTTAATATGGAAAAAAGTTTGAGTTTTTCTTATTTTGGCCAAAATAACATACTTAACGCCAATGAAAGTAATCGGGCAGGCTAGAGGTCGGCGAGCAAGGCAACTTGGAAGTACAAGCACCACAGCTGCTACTTTTATAGTTAAATTTGTAATTACTGGAAGCTCCAAAACAAAAAGTACGAAAACAATTACTTAATGTTATTTCATCAACCTTTTCAAATTGTTAATTTGAACCTCTCATATACCTCTTTTCATTCACATAATAACATTTGAGTATTTGCAGCAACTTCTTAGTTTCACATTTTTCCCATAAGTTAATATGGAAAAAAGTTTGAGTTTTTCCTATTTTGGCCAAAATAACATACTTAACGCCAATGAAAGTAATCGGGCAGGCTAGAGGTCGGCGAGCGAGGCAACTTGGAAGTACAAGCACCACAGCTGCTACTTTTATAGTTAAATTTGTAATTACTGGAAGCTCCAAAACAAAAAGTACGAAAACAATTACTTAATGTTATTTCATCAACCTTTTCAAATTGTTGATTTGAACCTCCCATATACCTCTTTTCATTCACATAATAACATTTGAGTATTTGCAGCAACTTCATAGTTTCACATTTTTTCCATAAGTTAACATGGAAAAAAGTTTGAGTTTTTCTTATTTTGGCCAAAATAACATACTAAACGCTAATAAAAGTAATCGGGCAGGCTAGAGGTCGGTGAGCGAGGAAACTTGGAAGTACAAGCACCACAGCTGCTTCTTTTATAGTTAAATTTGTAATTACTGGAAGCTCCAAAACAAAAAACACGAAAACAATTACTTAATGTTATTTCATCAACCTTTTCAAATTGTTAATTTGAAACTCCCATATACCTCTTTTCATTCACATAATAACATTTGAGTATTTGCAGCAACTTCTTAGTTTCACATTTTTCTCATAAGTTAACATGGAAAAAAGTTTGATTTTTTGCTATTTTCGCCAAAATAACATACTTAACGCCAATGAAAGTAATCGGGCAGGCTAGAGGTTGGCAATCGAGGCAACTTGGAAGTACAAGCACCACAGCTGATTCTTTTATAGTTAAATTTGTAATTACTGGAAGCTCTAAAACAAAAAGTACGAAAACAATTACTTAATAATATTTCATCAACCTTTTCAAATTGTTGATTTGAACCTCCCATATACCTCTTTTCATTCACATAATAACATTTGAGTATTTGCAGCAACTTCATAGTTTCACATTTTTTCCATAAGTCAACATGGAAAAAAGTTTGAGTTTTTCTTATTTTGGCCAAAATAACATACTAAACGCCAATGAAAGTAATCAGGCAGGCTAGAGGTCGGCGAACGAGGCAACTTGGAAGTACAAGCACCACAGCTGCTACTTTTATAGTTAAATTTGTAATTACTGGAAGCTCCAAAACAAAAAGTACGAAAACAATTACTTAATGTTATTTCATCAACCTTTTTAAATTGTTGATTTGAACCTCCCAAATACCTCTTTTCATTCACATAATAACATTTGAGTATTTAAAGCAACTTCATAGTTTCACATTTTTTCCATAAGTTAACATGGAAAAAAGTTTGAGTTTTTCTTATTTTGGCCAAAATAACATACTAAACGCCAATGAAAGTAATCGGGCAGGCTAGAGGTCGGCGAGCGAGGCAACTTGGAAGTACAAGCACCACAGCTGCTTCTTTTATAGTTAAATTTGTAATTACTGGAAGCTCTAAAACAAAAAACACGAAAACAATTACTTAATGTTATTTCATCAACCCTTTCAAATTGTTAATTTGAACCTCCCATATACCTCTTTTCATTCACATAATAACATTTGAGTATTTGCAGCAACTTCTTATTTTCACATTTTTCCCATAAGTTAACATGGAAAAAAGTTTGAGTTTTTCTTATTTTGGCCAAAATAACATACTTAACGCCAAAGAAAGTAATCGGGCAGGCTACAGGTCGGTGAGCGAGGCAACTTGGAAGTACAAGCACCACAGCTGCTTCCTTTATAGTTAAATTTGTAATTACTGGAAGCTCCAAAACAAAAAGTACGAAAACAATTACTTAATGTTATTTCATCAACCTTTTCAAATTGTTGATTTGAACCTCCCATATACCTCTTTTCATTCACATAATAACATTTGAGTATTTGCAGCAACTTCTTATTTTCACATTTTTCCCATAAGTTAACATGGAAAGAAGTTTGATTTTTTCTTATTTTGGCCAAAATAACATACTAAACGCCAATGAAAGTAATCGGGCAGTCTACAGGTCGGCGAGCGAGGCAACTTGGAAGTACAAGCACCACAGCTGCTTCTTTTATAGTTAAATTTGTAATTACTGGAAGCTCCAAAACAAAAAACACGAAAACAATTACTTAATGTTATTTCATCAACCTTTTCAAATTGTTAATTTGAACCTCCCATATACCTCTTTTCATTCACATAATAACATTTGAGTATTTGCAGCAACTTCTTAGTTTCACATTTTTCTCATAAGTTAACATGGAAAAAAGTTTGAGTTTTTGCTATTTTCGCCAAAATAACATACTTAACGCCAATGAAAATAATCGGGCAGGCTAGAGGTTGGCAAGCGGGGTAACTTGGAAGTACAAGCACCACAGCTGCTTCTTTTATAGTTAAATTTGTAATTACTGGAAGCTCTAAAACAAAAAGTACGAAAACAATTACTTAATGTTATTTCATCAACCTTTTCAAATTGTTAATTTGAACCTCCCATATACCTCTTTTCATTCACATAATAACATTTGAGTATTTGCAGCAACTTCTTAGTTTCACATTTTTCCCATAAGTTAATATGGAAAAAAGTTTGAGTTTTTCTTATTTTGGCCAAAATAACATACTTAACGCCAATGAAAGTAATCGGGCAGGCTAGAGGTCGGCGAGCGAGGCAACTTGGAAGTACAAGCACCACAGCTGCTACTTTTATAGTTAAATTTGTAATTACTGGAAGCTCCAAAACAAAAAGTACGAACACAATTACTTAATGTTATTTCATCAAACTTTTCAAATTGTTGATTTGAACCTCCCATATACCTCTTTTCATTCACATAATAACATTTGAGTATTTGCAGCAACTTCTTAGTTTCACATTTTTTCCATAAGTTAACATGGAAAAAAGTTTGAGTTTTTCTTATTTTGGCCAAAATAACATACTAAACGCCAATGAAAGTAATCGAGCAGGCTAGAGGTCGGCGAGCGAGGCAACTTGGAAGTACAAGCACCACAGCTGCTTCTTTTATAGTTAAATTTGTAATTAGTGGAAGCTCCAAAACAAAAAGTACGAAAACAATTACTTAATATTATTTCATCAACCTTTTCAAATTGTTAATTTGAACCTCCCATATACCTCTTTTCATTCACATAATAACATTTGAGTATTTGCAGCAACTTCTTAGTTTCACATTTTCCCATAAGTTAATATGGAAAAAAGTTTGAGTTTTTCTTATATTGGCCAAAATAACATACTTAACGCCTATGAAAGTAATCGGGCAGTCTACAGGTTGGCGAGCGAGGCAACTTGGAAGTACAAGCACCACAGCTGCTTCTTTTATAGTTAAATTTGTAATTACTGGAAGCTCCAAAACAAAAAACACGAAAACAATTACTTAATGTTATTTCATCAACCTTTTCAAATTGTTGATTTGAACCTCCCATATACCTCTTTTCATTCACATAATAACATTTGAGTATTTGCAGCAACTTCTTAGTTTCACATTTTTCTCATAAGTTAACATGGAAAAAAGTTTGAGTTTTTGCTATTTTCGCCAAAATAACATACTTAACGCCAATGAAAATAATCGGGCAGGCTAGAGGTTGGCAAGCGGGGTAACTTGGAAGTACAAGCACCACAGCTGCTTCTTTTATAGTTAAATTTGTAATTACTGGAAGCTCTAAAACAAAAAGTACGAAAACAATTAGTTAATGTTATTTCATCAACCTTTTCAAATTGTTAATTTGAACCTCCCATATACCTCTTTTCATTCACATAATAACATTTGAGTATTTGCAGCAACTTCTTAGTTTCACATTTTTCCCATAAGTTAATATGGAAAAAAGTTTGAGTTTTTCTTATTTTGGCCAAAATAACATACTTAACGCCAATGAAAGTAATCGGGCAGGCTAGAGGTCGGCGAGCGAGGCAACTTGGAAGTACAAGCACCACAGCTGCTACTTTTATAGTTAAATTTCTAATTACTGGAAGCTCCAAAACAAAAAGTACGAACACAATTACTTAATGTTATTTCATCAACCTTTTCAAATTGTTGATTTGAACCTCCCATATACCTCTTTTCATTCACATAATAACATTTGAGTATTTGCAGCAACTTCTTAGTTTCACATTTTTTCCATAAGTTAACATGGAAAAAAGTTTGAGTTTTTCTTATTTTGGCCAAAATAACATACTAAACGCCAATGAAAGTAATCGAGCAGGCTAGAGGTCGGCGAGCGAGGCAACTTGGAAGTACAAGCACCACAGCTGCTACTTTTATAGTTAAATTTCTAATTACTGGAAGCTCCAAAACAAAAAGTACGAACACAATTACTTAATGTTATTTCATCAACCTTTTCAAATTGTTGATTTGAACCTCCCATATACCTCTTTTCATTCACATAATAACATTTGAGTATTTGCAGCAACTTCTTAGTTTCACATTTTTTCCATAAGTTAACATGGAAAAAAGTTTGAGTTTTTCTTATTTTGGCCAAAATAACATACTAAACGCCAATGAAAGTAATCGAGCAGGCTAGAGGTCGGCGAGCGAGGCAACTTGGAAGTACAAGCACCACAGCTGCTTCTTTTATAGTTAAATTTGTAATTAGTGGAAGCTCCAAAACAAAAAGTACGAAAACAATTACTTAATATTATTTCATCAACCTTTTCAAATTGTTAATTTGAACCTCCCATATACCTCTTTTCATTCACATAATAACATTTGAGTATTTGCAGCAACTTCTTAGTTTCACATTTTCCCATAAGTTAATATGGAAAAAAGTTTGAGTTTTTCTTATTTTGGCCAAAATAACATACTTAACGCCTATGAAAGTAATCGGTAAGGCTAGAGGTCGGCAAGCAAGGCAACTTGGAAGTACAAGCACCACAGTTGCTACTTTTATAGTTAAATTTGTAATTACTGGAAGCTCCAAAACAAAAAGTACGAAAACAATTACTTAATGTTATTTCATCAACCTTTTAAAATTGTTGATTTGAACCTCCCATATACCTCTTTTCATTCACATAATAACATTTGAGTATTTGCAGCAACTTCATAGTTTCACATTTTTTCCATAAGTTAACATGGAAAAAAGTTTGAGTTTTTCTTACTTTGGTCAAAATAACATACTAAACCCCAATGAAAGTAATCGGGCAGGCTAGAGGTCGGCGAGGAAGGCAACTTGGAAGTACAAGCACCACAGCTGCTTCTTTTATAGTTAAATTTGTAATTACTGGAAGCTCCAAAACAAAAATTACGAAAACAATTACTTAATGTTATTTCATCAACCTTTTCAAATTGTTAATTTGAACCTCCCATATACCTCTTTTCATTCACATAATAACATTTGAGTATTTGCAGCAATTTCTTATTTTCACATTTTTCCCATAAGTTAATATGGAAAAAAGTTTGAGTTTTTCTTATTTTGGCCAAAATAACATACTTAACGCCAATGAAAGTAATCGGGCAGGCTAGAGGTCGGCGAGCAAGGCAACTTGGAAGTACAAGCACCACAGCTGCTACTTTTATAGTTAAATTTGTAATTACTGGAAGCTCCAAAACAAAAAGTACGAAAACAATTACTTAATGTTATTTCATCAACCTTTTCAAATTGTTAATTTGAACCTCTCATATACCTCTTTTCATTCACATAATAACATTTGAGTATTTGCAGCAACTTCTTAGTTTCACATTTTTCCCATAAGTTAATATGGAAAAAAGTTTGAGTTTTTCCTATTTTGGCCAAAATAACATACTTAACGCCAATGAAAGTAATCGGGCAGGCTAGAGGTCGGCGAGCGAGGCAACTTGGAAGTACAAGCACCACAGCTGCTACTTTTATAGTTAAATTTGTAATTACTGGAAGCTCCAAAACAAAAAGTACGAAAACAATTACTTAATGTTATTTCATCAACCTTTTCAAATTGTTGATTTGAACCTCCCATATACCTCTTTTCATTCACATAATAACATTTGAGTATTTGCAGCAACTTCATAGTTTCACATTTTTTCCATAAGTTAACATGGAAAAAAGTTTGAGTTTTTCTTATTTTGGCCAAAATAACATACTAAACGCTAATAAAAGTAATCGGGCAGGCTAGAGGTCGGTGAGCGAGGAAACTTGGAAGTACAAGCACCACAGCTGCTTCTTTTATAGTTAAATTTGTAATTACTGGAAGCTCCAAAACAAAAAACACGAAAACAATTACTTAATGTTATTTCATCAACCTTTTCAAATTGTTAATTTGAAACTCCCATATACCTCTTTTCATTCACATAATAACATTTGAGTATTTGCAGCAACTTCTTAGTTTCACATTTTTCTCATAAGTTAACATGGAAAAAAGTTTGAGTTTTTCTTATTTTGGCCAAAATAACATACTTAACGCCAAAGAAAGTAATCGGGCAGGCTACAGGTCGGTGAGCGAGGCAACTTGGAAGTACAAGCACCACAGCTGCTTCCTTTATAGTTAAATTTGTAATTACTGGAAGCTCCAAAACAAAAAGTACGAAAACAATTACTTAATGTTATTTCATCAACCTTTTCAAATTGTTGATTTGAACCTCCCATATACCTCTTTTCATTCACATAATAACATTTGAGTATTTGCAGCAACTTCTTATTTTCACATTTTTCCCATAAGTTAACATGGAAAGAAGTTTGATTTTTTCTTATTTTGGCCAAAATAACATACTAAACGCCAATGAAAGTAATCGGGCAGTCTACAGGTCGGCGAGCGAGGCAACTTGGAAGTACAAGCACCACAGCTGCTTCTTTTATAGTTAAATTTGTAATTACTGGAAGCTCCAAAACAAAAAACACGAAAACAATTACTTAATGTTATTTCATCAACCTTTTCAAATTGTTAATTTGAACCTCCCATATACCTCTTTTCATTCACATAATAACATTTGAGTATTTGCAGCAACTTCTTAGTTTCACATTTTTCTCATAAGTTAACATGGAAAAAAGTTTGAGTTTTTGCTATTTTCGCCAAAATAACATACTTAACGCCAATGAAAATAATCGGGCAGGCTAGAGGTTGGCAAGCGGGGTAACTTGGAAGTACAAGCACCACAGCTGCTTCTTTTATAGTTAAATTTGTAATTACTGGAAGCTCTAAAACAAAAAGTACGAAAACAATTACTTAATGTTATTTCATCAACCTTTTCAAATTGTTAATTTGAACCTCCCATATACCTCTTTTCATTCACATAATAACATTTGAGTATTTGCAGCAACTTCTTAGTTTCACATTTTTCCCATAAGTTAATATGGAAAAAAGTTTGAGTTTTTCTTATTTTGGCCAAAATAACATACTTAACGCCAATGAAAGTAATCGGGCAGGCTAGAGGTCGGCGAGCGAGGCAACTTGGAAGTACAAGCACCACAGCTGCTACTTTTATAGTTAAATTTGTAATTACTGGAAGCTCCAAAACAAAAAGTACGAACACAATTACTTAATGTTATTTCATCAAACTTTTCAAATTGTTGATTTGAACCTCCCATATACCTCTTTTCATTCACATAATAACATTTGAGTATTTGCAGCAACTTCTTAGTTTCACATTTTTTCCATAAGTTAACATGGAAAAAAGTTTGAGTTTTTCTTATTTTGGCCAAAATAACATACTAAACGCCAATGAAAGTAATCGAGCAGGCTAGAGGTCGGCGAGCGAGGCAACTTGGAAGTACAAGCACCACAGCTGCTTCTTTTATAGTTAAATTTGTAATTAGTGGAAGCTCCAAAACAAAAAGTACGAAAACAATTACTTAATATTATTTCATCAACCTTTTCAAATTGTTAATTTGAACCTCCCATATACCTCTTTTCATTCACATAATAACATTTGAGTATTTGCAGCAACTTCTTAGTTTCACATTTTCCCATAAGTTAATATGGAAAAAAGTTTGAGTTTTTCTTATATTGGCCAAAATAACATACTTAACGCCTATGAAAGTAATCGGTAAGGCTAGAGGTCGGCGAGCAAGGCAACTTGGAAGTACAAGCACCACAGTTGCTACTTTTATAGTTAAATTTGTAATTACTGGAAGCTCCAAAACAAAAAGTACGAAAACAATTACTTAATGTTATTTCATCAACCTTTTCAAATTGTTGATTTGAACCTCCCATATACCTCTTTTCATTCACATAATAACATTTGAGTATTTGCAGCAACTTCATAGTTTCACATTTTTTCCATAAGTTAACATGGAAAAAAGTTTGAGTTTTTCTTACTTTGGCCAAAATAACATACTAAACCCCAATGAAAGTAATCGGGCAGGCTAGAGGTCGGCGAGGAAGGCAACTTGGAAGTACAAGCACCACAGCTGCTTCTTTTATAGTTAAATTTGTAATTACTGGAAACTCCAAAACAAAAATTACGAAAACAATTACTTAATGTTATTTCATCAACCTTTTCAAATTGTTAATTTGAACCTCCCATATACCTCTTTTCATTCACATAATAACATTTGAGTATTTGCAGCAACTTCTTATTTTCACATTTTTCCCATAAGTTAATATGGAAAAAAGTTTGAGTTTTTCTTATTTTGGCCAAAATAACATACTTAACGCCAATAAAAGTAATCGGGCAGGCTAGAGGTCGGCGAGCAAGGCAACTTGGAAGTACAAGCACCACAGCTGCTACTTTTATAGTTAAATTTGTAATTACTGGAAGCTCCAAAACAAAAATTACGAAAACAATTACTTAATGTTATTTCATCAACCTTTTCAAATTGTTGATTTGAACCTCCCATATACCTCTTTTCATTCACATAATAACATTTGAGTATTTGCAGCAACTTCTTTTTTTCACATATTTCCCATAAGTTAACATGGAAAAAAGTTTGAGTTTTTCTTATTTTGGCCAAAATAACATACTAAACGCCAATGAAAGTAATCGGGCAGGCTAGAGGTCGGCGAGTGAGGCAACTTGGAAGTACAAGCACCACAGCTGCTACTTTTATAGTTTAATTTGTAATTACTGGAAGCTCCAAAACAAAAAGTACGAAAACAATTACTTAATGTTATTTCATCAACCTTTTCAAGTTATTAATTTTAACCTCCGATATACCTCTTTTCATTCACATAATAACATTTGAGTATTTGCAGCAACTTCTTAGTTTCACATTTTTCCCATAAGTTAATATGGAAAAAAGTTTGAGTTTTTCTTATTTTGGCCAAAATAACATACTTAACGCCAAAGAAAGTAATCGGGCAGGCTAGAGGTCGGCGAGCGAGGCAACTTGGAAGTACAAGCACCACAGCTGCTACTTTTATAGTTAAATTTGTAATTACTGGAAGCTCCAAAACAAAAAGTACGAAAACAATTACTTACACGGAACGAATAATCTCCCAACTCCAGGTATAAAGCTAGTATAACTATCCTGTGTTTTGCAATAGGTACAATTCTTACCTGTATCTAGCAGGTCGCTATACTAACCACGCGCCTACCTGGTGTAAGGAGGATTAAACTAAAGGTAAGGAGGTATAGACTCCCGATCGGGTGGAATTGTATCCTCACGAAAAGTATAGAGACAAGCACTATAATACTTAGATTTAGTTTTTAACCGCGAAATGGCGTAAAAGGCGTTTAATAAAATTATAAATATTTTTTTGAAATATATAAATTGTTTTTGTTGCTTGCTTTTATTGTTCAACGCCAAATATTAAATAATTAATTTATTAAAGCATTAATAATAATTTTTTAAGGAAATAAATATAGCGCTTTAATTAATATTACATTATAGTAATTTTGTATTACTATTGATAATGATAAATACATAATAAATTATACCGGGGACTTGGGATCATAATATTGTGTGGCTGTTGCTGCAGATCTCGGGTGGTCGATGAAAATTTTTTAATTAAAGACATAAATTATTTACTGAGCCTAGCTATTTTGAGGTCTATCCTTAGATGCGATTACTTCATTTTTCTTTTTTGGATAAAAAATTTACTATTCATTAATTTTTTATGATACATTTGTTAAGTTAAAAAATAAAAGCAATGTTATAAAGCTGGTACTTTTATTTAAATTATTTATTTCTTTGCCTCTGACAATGTCACAAAGAATAGACATTTTAGTGAAAATCGGCTGCTTTTCGTGGTGGCCATTTTTTGTCGCTAAACTAGATCGAAGCACGCGGCAGATGTAGTACAGCCCGCGCTGGCAGTCAGGTGCCGCTCCCCCTAGCTCTCAGGTGACATAAAAACTATACTGACGCTAGGTACCGCTCCTCTTACATCGCAGGTGGCATAACATCCAGCGCTAGGGATTTGGCGTCACTTATGCTAGAGACACAGGTTACTCAATTATACTTAGATCTTGCGCGCATGTACTAGGGCGCGGGCTTATTTGCGTTAGTATACCTATGTACTTAGATTTAACACATCATTTTTTTCCGTGTAATGTTATTTCATCAACCTTTTCAAATTGTTGATTTGAACCTCCCATATACCTCTTTTCATTCACATAATAACATTTGAGTATTTGCAGCAACTTCATAGTTTTAAGTTTATAAAAATTTGTGTCAAAAGCACCTTTTTTTTTCTTCATAATATGTAAGTCTAGTGTCTATTAAATTTTTTTCCTTCTATATTAAATGTTTTAATTGTTGTCATGTTTCTAAGAAATAAACGTTTAGAATGAGACAAAGTTTTATTTTTTTTTTATTTTTTATATTTGTAAAGATTGTTATAAAATTGACCTGGCAATACAACAAGGTCATTTTTGAAGTTTTTAATTCACTTGCGGCACGAGATGTTTATAGAGAGAGAATATAGCTCGCGCTATAAAACCACAGACGATTGTGATGCGATGTGTACAGCAAGTCGCGCAAGCAAGCGTAATCTTTGAGGTTGTGGTATACCACATTAATATTATCCACCTTATAATATTATTTTATATACATTTTTATATATTATAAAAGTACTTGCTAAATTTTTATAACCACAAGATTTTTACTCGTACGTTTATTTTGTATACAATTTTTATTATTATTTGTGTAATCGTATATACAAGAGATGATGTTACATCTATTTAATAATTTAAAAAAAAGTATTTTCTAATTTCCTATACTAAAGTATCTCAAATATATCTATATACTTGAAAATATATCTTTATAGACTACAAAATTGACATACTGCGCGTGGTGTATACTCGCTTGGTTTTACTCAATTCTGTTTCTTTAATTTAATATTTTTCCCTCTTTTCTTGTTGTATGATATTTATTATATTATGTTTATTTTCTCAGTAGAATTAAAATATGTTGTTTTTCATTCCTAGTTCATCCTATAATATTTTATGTACGAGAGAGTTGCTGCAAGGTTACTCTATAAAATATAAGAAACAGTGGACGTCCATAACAGCAAAATATTATATAATAATAATAATATTGATTTATTGAGCAAGAAAATTTTACAGACAATATACAGTCAAGTCACAAAACATTGAAGTATTGCTCAAAAGGATAATTAAAAAGGCAAAGCCCATCAAGTTAATTATCCATAAAAGTGGGGAAAAAAAGTTTTGTTAAAGCGTATAGTTAGTGTATATTATACAGAGCATAAATTGTGACTTTATTTTTCTGTATGCCCAGTGCCACTAAATGATGTATACTCCATAAAAATATTGAGGGTGAATAATTCGTAAACTATATTATATTATAAATGCATAAACTCAGATATTAAATTTATTCTTTCCTTTCTTTCTTTTTCTGCATGACTTTTCCTATTTATTTATACATTCAGAAACAAAATAAAATTTCTTAATCCCATGTTAGATGAAATTTGATTTATTTGATTTATATATACACACGTATAAGGTCATCGTCGTTAAATAGTATATTATAAAAAATAGTTCCACTTTTTGGGAGGTCCAATTTTTTTTTTTAAATAAAGTAACAATTTCTATAACAAATATGCTAATTCCCTTATAACTTGCATGATATATATAACGAAGAAGAAAAATTCATGAACCTAGAAGAAGAGTTTTTTTAATAAAGCCATAACAATAAACTTGTTTTCATTTTTTTTTTAAGATTCACCATGTACTGACCGCAACAAACATAACAGTTTTTAGAAGGATTATCTAGCGGATTTTTACTATACAAGTGTAGAAAATTACACGCGTCGGGGTTGATCTTCTTTAAATTACTTTAATAAATATCACGCAATGAAACTATATATAAAATGTGTATGTAAAATCATAAATTATATGATCATTATAAAATTAAATTTTCATTTTTTTGATTTAAACAAAAAATAATTACAAAAAACACGGAAGTCCTATTATTTACATAAAAAATGACATATTTTTACGGTAATATAGATTTTTTTCTTTTACTGACAAGTATATTGTTATCATAAAATAAATAAATTAATTAAGTGGTTACGATTTACAATACCGCAGCTTTTAAAGATGAGGTATAGTAAAATTTAAATTATGCATATAATATAAAAAAAGTATAAAAACTCAAAAAAGTCGATAAAAGAAGAGGTCAACAGCTTTTTTTTTTTTTTTTTTTTTTTGCAGCATTACTCTTGAAAAAAATTAGTAAAAGAAAAACATTTTTATTATTTTAATATTTTGAATATATACGTCATCAAAATAAGATGATAAAAAGTCTTTGAAACAGTTTATTATGTACGAATGGAAATGTAATTTCTTGATTAAAGAAATAAAAAAATAGGATTTTTTATATATGATAAATTTGTCTGCAAAATACAATGAAAGAAAAAAAAATACATTTATCATATAGTTTAGTATGGTGGTGAAATTTTGTGTGTAAATTTGCCGAAAGCTTTTTATTTTTTATTACATATATACATCATCATTGTGGCTTTTAATGCTGAATTGTTTAATATATGATTTAGAATTAGAGATGGAATAGAAAAGATATAAAAGAGAATGAAGAGGGCAATCTAATATTAAAACTATGCAGGTGCTTTTTAAGCATCTTTACACTGAAATATAATTTAAAAAACTATTTTATTATATTTTTAATTAGTAACAAATAAATTAATAATGAATTCAGAATCAATTTTAAATAAATGATTTGATTTTTTGGTTTCAAAAGCTCAATTTCCCTTCCTTTCCTTTCCTTTCCTTTCCTTTCCTTTCCTTTCCTTTCCTTTCCTTTCCTTTCCTTTCCTTTCCTTTCCTTTCCTTTCCTTTCCTTTCCTTTCCTTTCCTTTCCTTTCCTTTCCTTTCCTTTCCTTTCCTTTCCTTTCCTTTCCTTTCCTTTCCTTTCCTTTCCTTTCCTTTCCTTTCCTTTCCTTTCCTTTCCTTTCCTTTCCTTTCCTTTCCTTTCCTTTCCTTTCCTTTCCTTTCCTTTCCTTTCCTTTCCTTTTTTTTTTTTTTTTTTTTTTTTTTTGAAGGAAAATACATGAATGAATTAAAAAATAGATCCGCACGTTGTCTTTCAGTGTATTTGTTACTCATAATATTAGAAAACAAAATTTTCTTTTAATAAAAATAATTACAATGAAAAAGACAAAATTGATGCAAACCCAACGTTTCTATATCTTCAAGACGAAGAAGAAAGAAGAAGAGAGACAGAGAGAGAAAAAAGGCTTCAGTTTGATCTTATATAAGCCTCTCACCTCAAAAGTCTATTTTTTCTTGTTATAAGATGCATTAAATTGTAATTATTTTGGTCTCCACAAGTCCACATTGCAGGTGATAAAGAACTCAATTGTCAATGTTCAAGGCAGGTGCCACTGCGTGAAAAAATAAATAAATAAAGAATAATAAGTATAAGATTTTTTCTTGTTATTCGACTTGTAAAGAACAAAAAAGGGGACACGTGTAGTAGCTAATTTTTATTGTTATAACGTTTATAAAAAAGGTAAAAAAAAAAAAGTGTTGGAAATGCTTAACAATGGAGTATTTTACAATATTATATGTAAATTTTCAACACATTATTTGTCGTTATACAATTTAAAATATATATATATTTTTATATCATATACGATTTCTATGAAAAACTATATAAAAGATTATGAAAAATGTGAAAATATTAGAATATTATTTATTTGATTTAAGAAGAAATGTATAATATTTTATGGATATATATAAAAGGAACCGACGCTTTTGTTTTCCCCGTCTTCGTGAGAAATTTGTGGGTGTATCTCTAGATTGATGAAAGAATTGGGAAGAATATAAAAAAAAAAAAAAAAAAAAAAAAAAGGAAAAAAAAAAGTGCAATGAATTTGATAGACGTGCCGCTTAATCAAAAAGATATAAGCAATTACTCGAGTTTTAATTCGTTAAAGAATGATTTTTTTTTTACTGCCTTCTGAATGATGGGAGGCGTGTAGAGTTTTTAAAGGGACTAAAAAAAAAAAAAAATACAATGTAAAAAATGTTAGCATAAAAAATATACTATATATTATAGAAAATATATGTTTAAAATTAGTTAAATAATTAATGTGTATATCAAAAATTTTTATTAGAGCATTTTGAAGTTAGACACGTGGTGAAAAATTAACGAAGCTTCAAAAATATTTATATTAATCTTTATTTTTTATGACAAGAATAACATTTTTAGGTAAATTATAACACAAAAATTTGCATAAAAATTACATATACAATAATTTTTTATTATATTTTTATTTATAATTGGTATTCACTAATTGGGGTTATATCACTGAGTTTACATGTTTATACAAAGCTATTTAGAGCAATTAATATTAATATAATAATATGGTATTTTTATTACATAAAAATTTTAATTGTCTTTCGTATTTTGTTTAAAAATATATATTATAGTATACCGCCTTTAATTTTATTTGTGTGTGGTTTTTGATATTTAAGATATTTTTGCTAATAAGATTTTTTTTTGCTTGTTGGGTGATCTAAAAAAGTATGAATTTTTTTCTGTCTGTTGTTAATTTTTTTTAATATGATTTTTCTAAGAAGGACAACATAAAAATTTTTATTTGAGGGTAAAATTATTATATTGCAAAGGGATTTGAACTCATGATTTTTCTTGTTGTCTTGGGTCAGTAACCACGTCTCGCTCGAATTGAAGTTGGAATGACGTATGAGTTGACCTCTCACTGAGTGATTATTACCTTTGGAACGAGAGAGAGAGAGAGAGAGAGAGAGAGAGAGAGATAAAGAGCACGCTTATATATAGAACTTTTCCATATAAGAATTCAAATAGAAAAATTACATTGAAAGCTCAGCATGAGATAAATCCGTATATTTTTGTTCAAATTCTTCTTCTTGTGTGTGACAATTTTTAGAGCAAAATTGTATATATATATGAGGGGGGCACGCGTAATTGCAATCCATTGTGGCTTTAGTATCAATAGGCGTGAGCTATATACCGGTATATTATAAAGAAAAGGTAAAAGAAAAAAAAAAAAAAAAAAAAAAAACTTTTTCTTCATACGAGCACCGTTCTATTTTCTCCATTCAGTTAGTGTTTGCACCTGAATGGAATCGAGAAGAATAAATAAAAAGAATAAGAATGAGAGAGAGAGAGAGAGAGAGAGAGAGAGAGAGAGTAGAGGGTGTATATGCATTTTGCTTTTTCTCAAGTACCTAAGAAAAAAAGAACGACCCTCTTGATAAAAAAAAAAACTTCTTGACCTTTTCACCTAAACCACAAACATAGCTAATACGAACGATTTTCTTTCTTTTTTTTTTTTTTTTGAAAATACTTCACACGTATGATTGCTTTAACTTTTATAAAATTTGGTACGCATTGAAGAAATTGAATATATTTTTCAAGTATATCCTAAAAAAATTTAACAGTGATAATATATTTTTTCAATACGGTATTATATGATTGATGTGACTATTGGATTATCTCTGATTTTATTCATTGCATTTTTTTTTCTTTCAAAATCTATACTTGTGAATCCTTAGGGAAATAATAATATCCGAATCAAGTTTAAATTTACAATATATAAGGACATAGAATTTGAAAATTTTATGCGTTTAGCGTAAAAAATTTGAGTGTCACTTATCACTTATGAGCATTGTAAAAAAAATTGCTGCAAATTTCTGTAGTGTTTTGTGTATATTTTCACGTTCTACTGTTAAATGTTGCTAAAATTAATCAATAAAATCACATTTTTTTTTTTCAAATTATATTTCAAAACAACAAAAATAAATATATAGATATATTAGATTCAAGGTACTTTTTTGAGCTGTTTGTATAACAAAAGATACAATTTGTTTTTTGTATATTTTAAATGCATAATACAATCCTGACAAAATAAAATAAAAGAACCATTAATATAATAAACTTTTATGTAGAAATTATTTGCTGGCAAATATACGATTATTTTTTATCCAGTTATTTTTATCCCGTAATATTTTTCTGGCTAAATTATTTTTGAACAACGTGTACTTTTTTAATTCATATACAATATAAAATAAACCTTATACTGTGAATTAATGTTTCTATTTCAAAATATACTATCAACACAAGTGATTAAATATAAACATTTCTACATAAACAAAAAAATAATTCATTAGTTTTGTTTAATATATCCATTTATAATAATCATTTTACTCCTTTACATAAAAACTGTATTAAACTTTCATTAATAATATTTCGTTAACTTTTTTTTTTTTAAAAAGGTCCATCAATATGTCTAAATTATCTAAAAACAAATTTAAGACCTTTTAATCTTTATACACTTTTTTTTAAACATGGATCAAGTTTTAAAATAATTAGTCATATATATATATTTTATTTTATTTAATGTTTTAGCCACGTGGGATCAATTTCTTAACTATTTATCTCAGGTAGTTGTCCCCATAAAACATTATTTTTATATGAAAATTTAAAACCTCTAATTTACATACATATTAATAAATATATACATTGATTTTCAAAGTTAATATTATTCTATTGTTTTTCTATATATACCTGAGTGGTATAATTTTAAATATATTATTATATAGATATATGAAATAATATAATAATAAAAATCAACTTTCTCATGTCAACGATAATTTTTATACTTGACAGAATTCTTATATAATATTTCAAGTACCCTGTATAGATATTTGCACAGAATAATAATAAAATTTACTTTTTTTATATTGAATTATAGCATTGAAATATTCTTTTCTCATATTTTTTTTCTTCTTGTTATATAGTCAAGTATTCTTATTGAATATTATTTCAATTTTATTTTTTTATTGTTTTCATTATATATAACAAAGATTTTTTTATGTGACAATTGAATTATATATACCAACTTTGGGTTACGCAAAATTTAAAGTACTTTTTGAAAAAGAAAAAAAAATAATAATAATAATAATATAAAAAAAAGTTCTATTTAAAAATTTCTCCGCTTTGGTTTTTCATCAACAATAGTGAGCTAATAAAAGTTATAGGTATGTGACAAGTGAGGTACTATATAGGTTATTGTTATATTTCCAGGTGCCTGGATAGTAACAATAAAGTATGCCTCGTCTCACGCCTCTGCTCTACTATACAGTATATATTGCAGCAGAAAATATATGGACCAAAAAACTCAAGGTACTGTACCTATACCTCATCAGAATAACTATTCAAAGAAAATTTTCTCAAAGTTTAAGAAAACCCTATATACGACCTTTAACTTTTTTTTCTTCTTCTTCCTTATAATATACTGAATTTAATGTGAGTTTAAATAACTCATGGAATTTATGGTTATTTATTCTTCTTCTTTACCTCATATAGAGCGAAGTTCTTTAAAAATTGTTTCTGTATTTATTTGTCGTATAGAAAATTCTCTTAAGAACGTGTATAAGAAAATAACAAATCGAATACAAAGTACTTTTTAAAAAGTAAATAATGACCCAATAGGTCATTGATAGAATAAAAAAGGCTTTGGACATCGTGGCGCCAGACATTATTGTTGTTTAAATGGCCTGAAAAAAAAAAGTTAAAGAAAATTCACTCTTTTCAAAATTATCGATTTTAAAAATTCTCTCTCTACATGAAAGTGTTTCTTAAAAAAATTGTAAATTCATTTCCTTTTTTAAATTACATTTACCGTGGATTTGACAAAATAAAAAGTTTATTAATCATAATTTTAGATTAAACAACCCTCTTATTTACACCTATATTATACAGAATATTATATTTTTAAATTATCTGATATTTTTCGTATAAAAAGTGCATGTTGTGATTAGTTCTTAGTAAAATCTATCAATATATATAGGGTTATTTAATATATAATAATAATATTGATAGTTTAAAAGAATAGGAAAGAGAAGGGTCAATATATAAATATAATGATAAAGCACGTATAGAGAGAGAAAAGTTATTAATTCTATAGATGATAGTATATGGTCTATAATTCACAAGTAAGCCGACAGTAAATTTCTTATATATAACAACTATTATATCGTCACCCGCAGCGCGGGAGCCTGATCTTAGACTTTGATTGCACATAACATCTATAGGACTTTGTGTGTGTTGATGATGAAGTGGGGGCGCGACACTCAAATTATACATATTTATATATATATATATATAGTTCACCTTGATCAGTTTGTACACTGAAAGATAGAGAAAAAAAAGTAGCAACATGTTGAGTTTTCTACATGGAAATAATAAATTACATAATTAATGCTATATGCAGCACAATTGAAGCTATAAATAAGAGCAGCATAATATAATTAATTAATTATGCTGTACAACAATATTTATACTTTGTAGTATATTTATTATGCAGTACAGCGTAGATTATGTTGTATTAAACAAATTCTGCAGCTATATATATAAACCTAACATAATTTGTATCATGGCATATAATTATTAAAGGGTGGTTTCATTCATGTTAAGTTGACGTCATAAGTGAGTACTAAATAACATTGGCTGGTATAGGAAAATGACACATTTTGCCAGTTTAAAAATACTTCGCTATTTTTTTGAGAGCATTGATGCTGTTAATATGCAGCTTGAATTAGTACACCTTAAGTATGCAAGAAAAATATTAATAACCAAAAAAATAGCTAATTTCCAAAGAAAATAGCCAAAAACTATGTTTGCCCTCTATACTGAGCAATGTTATTCATTACTCAAGATGAGCATCGAAAAGCACTCAGAATGACGTCATGCGCACACACCCTATATTAGTATTTATTTTTATCCATATTTTATACAGTATGTACTATACAGACTTGGCCATGAGCGACTTGTTTGAGCGACGCTCACGTGAGCGCGCTCATTTTTTATGAGTTGAGCGTAAGCGCGATCTTTTTTGTAAATATGAGCATGAGCGTGAGCGCGCTCATTTTAAATGAGTTGAACGAACTCGCTCTTTATTTACTCACCCGCTCACTTTTTTCTCCTTTTTATCTTTTTACTTTAAAATTTATACTTATTTCTACTATATATTTAAAAAAAAAAGACTTTCTTTATTTTTATTTTTTTCTAGATATTAAATTTGTGATAAGCATGATAACAGAACAATAATATATAATATAGTACTACTATATATATATGCGAAGAAAGATTACCAATTTTCTTTCAATTACCAATTTCAATTAATATTGGCTTATATTATTAGGCAGAAAATTACTAAAATTCATTAAACAAGAGTTGCTCGCACTTGTTTACCAAGATACTTCATATTATGATTATGAGCACACTTATTGAGCAACAAATATGATCAAAAGTCATGTTATTTTAATGGAAAAGCCATCTATTTAGCTGAAAAATATGTCATTATATATTACAATTAAATATGAAAAAATTATGAACAAAAAATTGAATGGACCACTTGCAATAAAATGTTTTTAATTGTTGCAGCAAGTAAGTGAAAACGATTTTTACATAAGAAATGCATTAAGAATGATTTAAATTATTTTAAAAAGTTCGTTCATTGCAAGTGGTCAATTTGTTACAGAATTTGCACTTTAGTTTCAGACACTAAATTTCTAAAATCAGCTTAATTCCTGTGTCGTTATTTTTCGTTATTTTTCATTCGTGATGCTAGAAAATATAATATATAAATAATTTTATCCTTCAACTTAAATATTAATAATTCTTTCAGTGTTATCCTTTGTGCAAGATATCACGCCTACATCAGCTCTCCTTCTGTCTAATGCAACTTATAACTTCGTGACTATTATTATATTATAGCTTCTGTCTCATACCGTCTATATAATAACAGAGTGCATCAACAGTGAATTATATTATTATTTTATAAAAATTGAAATTATAGTAACTGCAATATCTCCAAGAAAATAACATAATTAATTTTTCTGTCAGCGTCATTTAAAAATACTTTTTAATGATATTTTTTTGATTCCGTTACACATAAAAATAAACAAACATATTTTTATATTATATATATTATTAATTTTTAATGATTTTATAATCTCCAGTAAATGGATTTAAAAGAGTCAAATTAAAATTAAATTAATTGCAATTAAAAATACTAACAACGTATAAGATATGTTATTATATGTCATTTTTTCACTTGCTTTCTGTCACTTCAGGGTAAATATTAAGTTTTTTGTTTACGTTGAAAATTTATATATATTATATATACATACATAGACATACATACATACACGAGCTGTTGAAAAAATTATAAATCTGATTAAGCAAAATATTTTTTAATTAGGAGTTATCGAGTACACAAAAAGTTATGAGCATAAAAAATCTATTATAATTGACTGAAAACGAAATATATTTATATATTAAACATTTCTTATAAAACTGACAATAAAAAAAACAAAAAAACACATAAGTTTTACACAATTTAAATTAAAAATGCTAGAGCAAATAGTTCAGCCAAAAAAAAGAAAAAAAAAAGAAAAAAAAAAAGCATTTATAAGGAGTTTATGACTTCATTGCCCTACGAATAGAAATAACTATATATATTATAAAGTAACAACGAAAAATTCGCTACAGAGGAAAATTAACCACTTTAATTTGTCTCATTGAAATGTTCCTGGCCTTAAAAAAGTGCTGTAAACTAGATTCCACAATGATAAGGGATTTAAAAAAACTTATCAATTGATTAATTGAATTATTGATTGATATGATTTGCTAGTATACGCTCTACAAACAACCTCCAATGATTAAATTACGTTCAAGTTAAGTTTTACCTTATATGTTAACTGTTATATTGTTAATTTTAAAACAATGCACTTTTATACACGTTTTTAAGTATATAATTTACTGAGTAATAATAACAATTGCATTGAAATTTCATTTAACGTGTAATTACATTGAACACAAAAGTAAACTCATATTTTATAATTAAATTGAACGAATACAAACTGCTTTACGTATTCAAAAAATTAGTGTAACAAAAAGTTTCTCACGTATATACTTACATTGTGAACGTTACTAAAATTATAAAATATTGTTTTTCAATATATCTATTACATCCTATAATAATTTATAAAATAAGATAATTTTTTATGACTTCTTATATTTATTTTTATCATTGAAAAAAATCTCTATATTATATAGGAATGATGTATTTTAAAATATAACATATAGCACAGAAGTAATTTAAAGTACCTATAAATCAAAATATTTACATTTTAACTAACACCTCTTACTTATATACATTATACACACGCGTAGTATATATACGTGTGTATATATATATATATATATATATATATATATATATATATATATATATATATATATATATATATATATATATATATATATATATATATATACAGTGCTCACATAAGTCAAAATTACAAATTAGTATTTGTTACTCAAGTCAGGGGCAACCTACTTGTTAAAACAAAGAAATTGGCATGTATGTATTCCAGGATGCGTCAAGTGATAAATGAAATTTTTAAGATATAAATTACGTAAAGGGTTTGAAGGAAAAAAAAAAGAATAATAGAAAAGGAAGAAAGAGCAATGATGAAAATCGATTTTTACCATCGCTTATAAGAACAAACGAAAAAAAAAAAAAAAAAAAAAAAAAAAAGCTCAAAGGCAAAAATAATAATAATAAAAAAAAAATCAACAACACACATTCACATTTCAGTAACAGAGAGAGAGAGAGAGAGAAAAGTAATAAAAAATATTTCAATGATAGGTTTAAAAAAATACACAAATGCCTTGTGGATATATTGTAAAGAGATCTCTTAGACTGTTAAATATATAAAGTATAAGAAAAACGCGTGTGCATTTTATTGTATTGCCTATTTTTTATATCATTTTTTAAAGTGTGATCCAATCTACATTTTTTTTATATACATATATTCTTTTTGTCTGTTTTCTTAATCACTACTTGAAGAAATAATAATATAATAATAAAAAAAAAATAAAGAAAATAAAAAGAGTTAAGCTATTTGCATGTGTTTGAATAGATGACCTTATCAGATAACTTCTATAACACTTTCCAAAAGAATAAAAGCCGCCAAGGTTTCTTTATATAATGTCGGCTCATCCCTCATGTAAAAAAAAAAAAAAAAATCAAAGATGTATCCACCCTTATTTTATATTTTTATGTGACCGCTGCCGGCCACTCTATACACCCTTTAATTTTTAATGTAATGAAGGCTCTTTTTTGATCACAAGCCTTTTGCGCCAGCTTCCATCTAATAACCCTCCCCTTTATATATAGTATGAGGTTAAAATAAGATTGGAGGGCGGGACACTCATAACGCAAAAGTCTAGACGTTCATATGGAATCAATGCTTATAACAGAGACATAGGTTCCGCATCATATATATGTAATCTTTATTTTGGTTTCTGTTGTTTTTTCTATACCTTTCAACCTTGTATTAGTATCAAAAGGTAGAATTTTTATCATCTTTTTTTTTACCCATATATAAAATAATATAATTTATTATTATAATTTATAGATATTTTTTTATTATTATATTATAAAAATAAAAATTATGGTCCAAAATGCTAATTATATTTGTCATTTTAAAATCAGATACAATACTTAAAACTAACTTTATATTATTTTTATTATTCATGTTAGAGAAAAGAAATAAGTTTTAATATAAAATATAGCAAGGGTTATATGTTTTAATTTTGGTATCTTTGAATCTTGAATCATGTGATGCGTATAAACAAAATAGTATATAAACAATACAACAACAATACACTATTGATTGAAAATTATATTTGCGGCAAGTATATAAGGACTCCGTTTCGAAAGCCGCTTTTGATGATACCTATATAAACATTGCGTATTCGAATAACAGAAACACTATTGTGTATAACAAAGTTATCAACAAGATTTTTTTTTTTAAATAATTTAAAATAATAATAGTAATTATTATTATTAATTATTTTTTTATAACAATTTAATTCACATGCAAGAAACACGCAAGATTTAATGGAAAAATGCAATTCAGAATGTAGGTTTATTTGTTAATCAATATTACATTATTTGGAGTTCATGTGGTTTGGTTTCGTTCATGAAAAATAAATCGGCGGTGTAATGTTCTAAAAAAAAAAAAAAAAAAATCTACAGTATACTAAGAAATGAGGTTGTATACTCGGGTCTATACTTTTGCAAATCTATATTTAAAAAAATTCAATCTGATGAAAAATGCACAAAATGTTTTTGATTGATAATATTGAAGTCTATAATAAATGGTTGACGTGATCCAAGAAATTCATGTTAATAGCATGATGATTTACAATACATAAATACTGTTTATTTTTTCGAAAACGTTGTTGTTTACATTTTTAAAATCCCAACAAAACAGACGCATCGCACCAGAAATGCATTTTAGGCCCTCCGGGTTGCATAAATCACAGGATACTATACCTTTAAGGCAAAAAAATAACTTTAAAAATATTGCAACCCTTTTCTACTTAACTATTAATTTTACTTTAGAAAGGAATTTATTTTTTCATCTAATTTTTTTTTCTATAATTTTTACTTAAATATATCAAATTAACCTTCGACACCTTAAAGTACTATATTATTATTAATTTATTATAAATAAATTTATTTCTTTAAAGAATACAATTATAATCAAAATTACCCTTTTTATATGTATATATTTTCCACTTTGACATTGCCAAAATTAGAATTTGATTTATTATTATTGCCTTTATATTATTATAGTAAATAAAATATATTCAAAGTGTATTGTTATACATATTATAAATAAATAAAAAAAAAATTGCGTTTAGAAGCTAGAAGGCATCTAGTTTTTGGTGTGAATTATGATTAGAGGTGTTAAAGGAAAGAATATTGAACACAATATCGCTCTGTATGGGTCTTCATCGCCTCATAAATATTAGAGCTTATTCTCTCTCTCTCTCTCTCTAGCTGCCGCACAGCCGCGGACATACGAGTGTGTGTGTGTGTGTGTGTGTAGTATTACCCTCAAGGAATAACTTCAAAAAACTAACGAGCATAATAACAATATTCACTTCATCATTTTACACCCTCAAATATAATACAATCTCGTTAGATATTGTATTGTGTGTGTATATATATATATATATATATATATATATATATATATATATATATATATATATATATATATATATATATATATATATATATATATATATATAGTTATAATAATAATTATAATTGCTATTATAATAATATAGGAAAAAGTCAATAAAGTTATAAAATTGTATATGTGATTTTGATTTTCTCTTATAATCTCTTTTTGATTGTAAATTATTATTTTATAATATAATAACCTGAAGTTGTAAATTGATTTTTATATTTTACAAGGCTATATATGGTTTTTGTCTGGTGTGTGTCTAGGCCCTTTGTCTATAGGCCATTATTTATAAAAATTGAATACGTTTTGTAGAGGTTGAATGGAATAGCAAAAGAATGTCATGCCAATATAGCAAACACTTTCATAAGAATTCTCAAGTATTTTTTTTCCAAGGAACGTTTTTTATTATTTTTATTTGATATACAATAGAAAAATTTAATTTTATATATAGGATTTAATTTTAATGAGTTTGTTTGTTCAGTGCCGAAAATTTTGATTTTAAATTAATTTTATATCAAGGATTTTTATTTTTTAATTTACTTATCTTATAAAAACGTGAATTTTTATTATAATGTTATGTGTAATTATTAATTAACGTATAACTATATGGTATATAGTGATATTTTTGGTACGGACTACGGAAGAGATCCTTTTCCAATATTATCCTTTTGACATAAGCAAAATATAAGTTCGTTTTTAGAATATGAATTATAGGCATAGAAACATGAAACAACATGTTCTTTTTATATAATCATTAAGCACAAAATGGGATCTATAAAACTGATGATAATTTTTACCAGGATGTAAATGTAGCCCCATACAAGAGAGCGTGAAAAAAATGTAAAGTATGCAATTTGCGTGAATATTTCTGTTTATGACGTCAGAAACAGGCAAAAACTAGTATGAAAATGTTGTGCTGGTTGCATAAATCGAAATTTCTAATCACTGCTACAGCGCTACAGTTGAGTTTTGAGACAAATTAAAGTTATTTGTGTAAGTCCCATCAAGTGTTTTGTGATATAAATGCTTATGTTTTTATGTTGTCTATGCCTATATAATAATTTTTTTTTAAATAAGCTTTATTACTTAAATATTTATGATCGACATAGAATTTTAAAAATATTTGAAAGGAAAACTATAAGCACCTTTTTCAAAACCTTATCGTTGTGATGCGTATGTATTGCATAAAAGTAAAAAATAACTTAAGCACTCACATTGAAAAATATTGACGTGAATACTAATTAAAAATATATTAAATACAATATTAAAAATTAGTACTGTCAAAATATCATTATATATATATACCAAAAAAAAAATTTTGTATATAATACTATATGATAAAAATTTAATTGAATAAAAATATTTGAATAAAATAAATGTTGAGGTGTATAATTTAAGTGTCGGTGTATTAAAATTAAAATCATGTGAATTACTGAACATTTATTAAGCTAATTAATGATATATTTTTCTAGTAACATATATAACGTATATATAGTCTGTCAGACTGGCCATACACTCTTTTGTATACAAAAAGTTTTACAAATGAATATGCTAAGAAAATAAATGAAAAGTTAGACATACGCTGACTCAACATAATTTTTTCTTCAAACTAAATTTTTTTTTCTTCACTTTCAATTTTAACTTATCATAAAGTCATATTATGAAATTAAAATTAATTTGAAGCGTATATAGTTTTTTTTTTTTTTTTTTTTTTTAACCAGTCTATTTTTTTTTATAATATTAATTGATTACGTTGAATATTTATATAAAAAAATACTAGATTGAAATCTTATAAATATTTTATTATTTTTAAAATACAAATTATTTTTCTGTAAAGTCATTAATTAAATATTGTTTAAATATTTTTTTGAAGTTTTTTTTTTCTCTTCATTTATGTGTTGAAAAATTGATTTTTCTTTTCAAAGATATACTAAAAAGAAGAGATATGAAAGAAAAGGGTATATAAAAAGGATAGTTAATGATTAAAAAATCTAATCAAGCGATAATAAAATAAAAATATCTGCTAATCTGATATGGATCTTTTGCACACCTTTTTATAAATACCTTTGATTTTTTTTTCAATCAGGTAAAGTTTAAAATAGATAATAACTTTAAAAAAAGTAGTCACACCTCATCTTATAATAAGACCACAAAATACGTTTAAAAAAAATCAATTAAATCTTTAAAAAAAATTCTGTAACATATCATCTTATCATTCTTATCTGAAAAAATTCTCTTTAAATTAGAATAAAATGTTTTGTATTTTAATTTATTTTTATTACATTATACTTATATATTAATAAAAAATAATATATATTTTCTATATACGATAAAATATATATATATATTGTGACATCTTTTTCGCTAAGTATATAAAATATTAAGAAAAAACATTTATATTATCATTTAACACTTCAATTCTATTATATTTTAAGTAAAATATTGACTATTGAATTTATTTTTATGACTTATAAAATTGATATCATAGTGTTATATAATAAAAAAAAAATATATAAATCTTTTACATATTATAATATATATATATATATATATATATATATATATATATATATATATATATATATATATATATATATATTATGGTATATAGATAATATATTTTTTTATTCTTAACAGAAAAGATAACTCTTACAGTTTCATTATTCAGATTATCATAGTTTAAGTGCTGGAAGCTAAATACGATATTATTTGGCAGTATTAAAATTTACGAGGATTCAGTCATGGACTATTATTTTTTTTTTATAGCACGCGTGGGACGGTAGTTTGTATTTTTATATGAGTGGCGTGCGCCCATCCCTTTATCTTTCATATACATATTATGAGATCTTTACCGCATCACACTTTTGTGAGAGGGTAACATTTTTCACGCCCAAATCACCTGGTCAGTACAATTTACATCTGTGTCTTCAATATTTTTTGACCATTTTCAAACTACCGACTTATCCCTTATCACTATATTAAATAATAATATATTTAAAATATAAATATCATATCTTTATATTAAAAAAAAAAAAACTAAATCTTGATATTGAAACTTTATTTTTTTAAGGTGTGTATAGTAAATGTTAAAATATTTTTTGATTTACTGATATTATTATTTTATATGTTGGATTTGTCTCATAATTAGTATAATATTCTGATCTATTTACATATTTTATTATATATATATATATATATATATATATATATATATATATATATATATATATATATATATATATATATGTATATATATAATATATATAAATCAATAATTAAATTTAAATAGATTGAGTTACAAAATAAATTTAAAATTGAAAGTTAAATATGTCAAAATTATATGAAATAAAAAGAAATATATATTAAAAAAAAGAAGATTTAAACGATAAAAATATATAAAATATTAAACTGGTTTAATATATATAATATTATTATATAATATTTTAAGACCCTTCGTTAGATATACATAAACAAAACTTTAACATCAGTGATGTGCAAAACTATATGCAAAGTTAAACTTATCTTTCTTTTTGTTAATCATGCGAGAGGATGTAATCAGATGTTTTATACCAAAGGTTTTTACGATGCTAATTAGTAGAGTATATTTTTTAAGTACCATATATGGAAATAGATCCAATTACCTTTTTTTTATGTAAATGATCGTGTGCTAAAAAGTTGTCATTTCAAGGTGTTTATTAATTATACAAATATTGAATATCTTGAATAAATCTCATGAATAAATTATAGAAATTAAATGAAGAAATGTAATAATATATACAATTGTTTTGATTTCAATTTTAAATTAAAAGGTAATTATTATTATTTTTTAAAAATGTGATAATATTTATACTATAGAGTTTTTATTATTTATTAAAATTATAAATTCATTGAAGTTTTTATACTGCATCATTTAAATATACTGTATAGTATGGTAACTGCACAAAAATATTAAGTATAATAACTATAATGTAATAAATATTATCCTTTTCGAAAGTAAATTTGAGGATTTTGAAATTCTATATTTTTAATTTCATGTTATATTTTTCACATTCCACTATATACATAACACTTGAATAAAATGTTAAAACCTTGTTATTGTTGTTATTGTGTTTTCTCCCCAATTCTTAATTATATACTCAAAACAATGTAATACTATATATAATTACGCAGCGTATAAATATATACGAAGCCAAACGTATAAAACTTGAAGTTCATATATTTAAATGTTGAAAGTTCCATTTTTTAAACTCCACAACTAATTTAGCATAAAATTTTAATAATTATCAATGTTAACGACCGATATAATCATAAATCATCCTCATTTTAAATATGTAATTAAAAATATTTAATTGTAGTTAACTTGTAAAAATATTTGAGTATACATTTCATTTAGTATAACAAATCTTGAGCATGTACAATTTTTGTAATAAAATTCTCGTGCTAAACTTTGATTTTTGTCTAGTTCAAGAATCTACAAAATTTAAGACCTTTTTTTTTTTTTTTTTTTTTTTTACTATGCTGTAGGTCCAGCAAATCTGATTAAATGTCTTTTGATTTAATCAAAGTAGAAAAAAAAAGGCAAAAATTCATTTTGTTTATTTTTGTCTCTGCATGATGTCTTTCTTTTAGAGCAAGCAATTACTCTCTAAAAACTCATATGGACAGCTGACCACCCTCTTGACCCATGTTTTTGCAGATAAAAAAATATCACAGTTTCCACCCTTCCTCATCCATATAGTATACATTAACTGACCAATACATGCTTACGTCCATAGGGACTAATTTGAAGGTCAGTAAAGCTGTTATTTATAATGAAAGTAAAAATATAGAATTATGTTCGTAGCGAAACCTATTTGTAGTTTTGTTGTATTGAAAAATAATGACCAGTAGACCACATTTCATATAAGATGCTGATGGTATGGATTTATATCTATATAGTAAAAGAAAAAAAAATCATTATATATTATATTTAGCTGTCACCTGTCTAACACTTTTACTTTTTTTTTTCTATAATGGCCAGAGTATAAAAGTATAGTATTCAAAGAGTGAAAAATATAGAGCAATGAGAGAGAGAGAGAGAGAGAGAGAGAGAGAGAGAGAGAGAGAGAGAGAGAGAGATAAACTATGAAAAGAGCAATTGTATAAAGAGAGAGAAAGTGAAGAAAAATATGATATGAAATAGAAAAATAGAAAAAAAAGGGAGAAAAATATATAAAAATGACCCTATAGTGACCATGCATCTTATCTTATATTATATATATTTTTGACCACAAAATATATCTAGTGTATGTGTGGGGTCTTTATTTCGTGTTTTAGATGTGGTTTAGATATGTCCAGTAGGAGGGCACGCGATGTCACAAAAAGTGAGATGTATATGCAGGCGTGTGCAACTTTAGCATGGTCATCCATTTCAAACACCTACAATATCTTATATATATATATATACAAAAAAGAAATAACGATCTTTTATAGATTATTTATACTAGTGGTCAGCTGCTTTATTATTATTTTCAACTTTTTTTCTTCTTCATACTATCAAAAATAATATTTCAACGCAAAAGTTAAGAGATGTGTTTTTATAATAACATACTCAGCATGCTATGCCCGGTACACTGGTGATAGGCTTAACAATAGTTTATTCATATTTTATATAGAAATTACTTTTTTTTCTATTTGTGTATTGTGGTTCTGTGGTTTGATATTTTGTATTTTACAAGTGAGAATAGAATTATTTGCAAAAATGTACAGAACGTTATTCTTATATTTAATATATATATATATATATATATATATATATATATATATATATATATATATATATATATATATATATATATATATATATATATATATATATATATATATATATATATCCATTATATAGAATTGTGTAAGATTGGCTTAATGAAGCTTAAATGCATAATTTTTATCCTAATGATTTTGAATGAAATAGGAAAATTACATTTTTACTTCTACTAAATTTAAAATTAATCTTTGAATATAGTAATTTGTTTTTATAAAAATGTTTTTTGAAAAATATTTTGAGACATAACCGATTCTATTAATTTATATTTAAAACAATTTTTATTAAAATGAATTAAATACGCACGGTATTAATTTTATTCCTATATTATAATATCATTTGTTAGTAAATTTTGTTTTCTTGACATTTAACCCATTAGTTTGCAGTTATCAATAATAATACTGTATTAACCTTATATATTTTAAAATTCTTGTTTTCGTGAATTAATAACATTTCTGCATTTCAATTTATGTATAATTTATTTATAATGATGTACTAATTTTCCCATACAGAAGGAATTTTTTAAGTTCTATAATGATATATTATAAATGCAAAAAAGAGAGAGAGAGAGAAGAAAAGAACCTTAAATTGGAATAAAATTGAAATTTGATTCGATTTGTGGTCATTATAACACTCTATTAACGATCAATATTTTTCTTTTGATGTGTTAATTTTTTCCTTATTTATAATACATTTTGACGCAAATGAGAGCTGTTCTCAAATTTTAGCATAATAAAATGTTTAAGATGTTAATAAGATTACTAAATGTGAAACAAATTAACTCAAAATAGTTAAGATGTCAGATATAAAAACCTACCTAAATAATCAGTTGTTGCATTCTTTGTGAATATATAAAATATAGGTTTCATAGTTTATTTTGATTTTGAACTGCTAGCTATAGTAAATTTATTTTTAATAATTAAATATAATTAAAAAAAATTATACATAAGTTAATTTTTTTGTTTTTTACATTTGACATCTTTAATTTTTGTTTTAATTTTCCAAAAATTTAAGTAATTATTTCGTGTAATATATTTTGCACCGTTATGTTATGACCTTTAACCCTACTATCTCATTTTAATTTCATAAAAACGTACTTTTTTTTTTTTTTTTTTTTTTGTAATTCCATTCTTCAATTATTAAAATATTTTATTGCATGCACTGTTATAAATTTGAAGTTTTGCCCCCTTTAATCTTTTATCTAGTTGTAAAAAACCTATTAAGGAAAAATATTTTTGAAGACATCACTTCCGCAGGACCACCTAAAAGAAATGTTTGTCAACATGGCATGCATAAAAAGATAAAATACCTTGACAATTATCTTAATTTTTAAAAAAATAATTTCTTTATATGATATAACATTAAATTAGCTCCATAAAACAGTGATTTTCTTACCCTTTGCGTGAGGTCTTCGTCTTATTTAATTTTTTTACCTTATCTACCCCAATTTTTTATTTTATCCATGACATTTTCTTCAAGTTTAAAGGGGGTTACTGATTATATTTTTTTTATCAATGCGATAAGTTTTTTTTTTTTTTTTTTCACCTTATACAGGTTTAGATTAATTTTAAGTGCTGTCCTTGGTTAGAGCTACTGTTGATTATAAAAATGTGGATGGGGTCCTGTAATAATGCTTTAGGCTATTATATATATATAATAATATTGTAAAATCTTTAGCAAAAACAAAGGTTTATATTATATATATATATTATATATACAGTATATTATAAAATTCTGCTTGCGGATTCTTTGTCAAATTTGTACCTTACAAACAATAGATTATTTTTCTTTAATTTTAAAAGTCATAACGTTATAGAGAACATAAAATTAAAAATCATTAATATTAATCTATGACATTTATCATAAAAAATGAATGTGAAAATTTGATAATTATATATTATATAACAAAAATGACGCTAAAATTAAGATCAAATTATTTAAATAGATTCAGCAACTTTTTTTGTTTCTTCTTCAACTCTTTGAATTAATGCATTCTAATTTTAAATAATAATTATACGATAAATAACATTAAAGAAAATATTTATAAAAGACAAGTAAATTGTCACGAAAAAGTAACTTAATTTATGAGACAAATTATTATTATTTTTTTGTATGATAAAAGACAATAAAAAGTTGTGTGAAACAATTGTATTTTTGTGTAATTTTGATGATATTTCAGTCAAAGAGACCAGATGGAAAATGTCACTATATAGTACTATATACCATACTATATACCATAAGACCAAGTGAACACATCACTCACATGAACATACCTCTGACGTCTATAATAAAAATACATTGTATGGTTTTTTTATATAAATACATCCTGCAACAAAATGTTTAAATTTCTGAGTAATTACAAAAGAATCTGCTACCAATTTTATTTATAACATATATAAAAAAAAATTATACTCAAGATTGATATAACCACAAAGTCAAAGTTTATATTCTTTATAATAATTTTCAATTATTAATTTTTTTAAGAAAACATAAATTTTGAAAGCTTCTGCCCTTAAGGATATATATTATATAAAGAAGAAAAAAAACATACATTTAAAAATATAATAAACACACACAAGGTAGAGAGGGTATATTATTTTTGATTAGCACGCTTTACTAATAATAAAAAAGGTGTGACTAAGGCTTTATATATAAAGAGAAATGATTGTTTGTGGTTAGTATTTATTATAAAACCTCCCACGCCGATAGCTAAAAGAAAAGAGTGAAAAGAGTAATTAAAGGTAAAAAGCGGTATCCTTTGTAGAAGAAAATGATGTTTGTTCATGGACTATCACATTGCGTGACACGGTGATCCATCCTAATTCTATATAACCCTCTTTCTCTCTCTCTCTCTCTCTCTCTCTCTCTCTCTCTCTCTCTCTCTCTCTCTCTCTCTCTCTCTCTTTCTTTCTCTTATGTCAAACCAAACCAAGAGGAAGCTAATTCAAAATGGCATTGATACATATTTACACTTAAATGAAAAAAGTTTGGGTCAATTCTTATATTATATATATATATATATATATATATATATATATATATATATATATATATATATATATATATATATATATATATATATATATATATATATATATATATATATTATTTGTGTGTGTGTGTGTGTGAATGTAATTAAAATTTTAATTGAAATATTTTTCATTTATATAAGACTTGTTTTGTTGATTTATTATATGCTTAAAAATAAATGAAATAATTATGAGTTAAAAATCATACAATTTATTTTATCTTTCATAATTTAACCATACATTTGTCATTACATGTATGGGTTATATAATGATCAAATATTTTATTTTAAAATGTATTAATTTGTATTTTTACTTTCTTGTATGATATGAAGAAATAACTACGCAGTTATTATGAATCAATTCAAGTTATGACTGTAATATGTAATGTAATGTAATATGTAAGATTCATATATATATATTTATTTCATATTAACATTTATAATGTAAAATTTATATTCGTTTATACTTTATAGTATCATATATAAGTTTAAAGGTATATACATTATACAGATAAACTCCCCTTAGAATGTATCACCATATATGTACTGTATGTAATAATAAGTATATAATTATCTGATTAATGGTTAGTAATTAAAATTTTAAGCAATTTTCATATATTAAACTGATAAATTTAAGCGTCATTTATTTTTGACTATAATTTACACTTAAAGTGATATAACCTCTGCTTGCTCCATTCAATAGCTCGGATAACTTGAGAGACCATATTAATATAATTTTATAAAAGAATTGACTTTTATATTGGAACATAAAAAGTATTATACCTTTTTTTCTTAACTTATAGAAAATATTTTTTTGACTCTCCGCAGGCACTCAATTCTTGGGCGGGCTTCCCTCTTATAAATTTTACTTAGAATAAAAAAAAAAAAAAAAAAAAAAAAAAAAAAAAAAAAAAAAGAGTCGTTTGTTCCTGTTGGCGAAAGGTTTGAGGGCTTTTTGAGTACAGGTGAGAAATATAGTGGTCGAGTCTTGATGTCTCCTCTCACTTGTAGATCAACAAAAGTAGAAGGAAAAAAATCTGTGCTTTTAAAGAAACTTCAAAATATAGTAAAGTAGTCATAATAGTATAGTTGCTCTTATACACTCATGAAGGAAGAAAAAAAAAAAAAAAAAAAAAAAGATTGGATCAATCTCATTATCATGTGGGCGAAGGAAAATATCTATAGATCTAAAAATAGATAGCAAAAATATACTATCCATAAAAGCATACATTGAACCGCTGATGTTTTGTCTATATGCTGCGCGTAATGATTTAAATAAAATTTGATTTTTACTCTAGATACTATATAGTTATGAAAAGAAAAAAGAAAAAAAAAAACGTATAAAAAAATATCAGTATAAAATCTTTGATTATTTGATTTAATCTTTTATTTTATATTGTCTATAAAAAAAGAGGGTTAATAAATATAATAATGAAGCAAATTTTTCAAAATTTATAATTTAAAATATATTATGGAAAAAAACAAAACAATATTTTCTTAGTAACTTTTGGCCTTCTAGAAAACTGTAGTCTAAAATTCACACAAAATCTTTCTAATTTATAATAATTAAAAAATAGATAAAAACAAAATTAAGGAAAGATGAGATATAATCAACTTTTCATTTCTGCAGTTCTTTTTTTTTTTTATATGGATTTTCAGTAATTAATTTTATTTTAACGAAGTTAGTAATTAATTAATTTTGCAAAATTATATGCTTCTGAATTTATACACAATTATATAACTTTTATATTAATTATTTTTTATTCTTTAATTTTCTTAAATACAACAAATAATTTGTTTCGTAAGTTTTTATTATTATTATCATTATTATTATTTTTTTAGTTTTTCTCTTTAAATCTGCAATGCATATGAGTTGATAATCATATAGAATTATAATATACTTTTCTAAGGTGAGGGTCACGGCCATAATTTATATTTTTATCCATATCTAACGATTTTTATAAATCCTCCATGCAGCTGCAACTTTGAAAAAAAAAAAAAAAAAAAAGCAGAAGCAGAACTAAAACTGATATATAACATAATATTACGTATTTAAGTCAATTTTGAATAACAAAACACAGCTTATATTCATAAAAATATATGACCAATTATAACTGTGCAGAATTAAGAAAACATAGCTCTAATTTCAGATCATTATTTTATATTTTTACAAAACATTTTTCAGATGCAAAAACATATTTTTCGTGATGTTTAAAATTATACTCTCATTTATGAAAACGATTATTATATCGTGTTTTTTTAATATATCAAAACATGAATCTGTTCTGCACTTTACCAGTGTTCTCATCCGAATAATGATTGATAAAAAAAAAAAATAAACTCTCTTCCACACACTGAAAAAAAAAAAAGTAAAAATTTCATTGCATGCAATATTATAAATTTTTTATTATATATGAGTAAAATGCCCTAGCTTTCTTAAGTTTTAAAGATTTTTGCTAAATATATTTGTTTTATTCAGTTAAGTATATATCATTATTATTTTACTGTCAAACCAATATCCTTATTAGAGAGAGAGAGAGAGAGAGAGAGAGAGAGAGAGAGAGAGAGAGAGAGAGAGAGAGAGAGAGAGAGAGAGAGAGAACAGTTCAAAATTTGATATTTGCGCATGTTCACCTTCTGTTAGAATTTCTTTTGACATGGAATAAAAATACGTTAAAAATAAATCATTAAGGGAGTAGGGTACCGACCGAAGTCGGCCATTAAACTCAAACTTTTCTCGTCAAAAAAATCTGAAATTTTGTTCAATGATACTTCTGCAGCTTGAGACAATTTCAAATATATAAAAAAATTTGAGGGCCACCGTGCAAATTAATGTTATATGATTTTTTGAAATGTTAAGTCCATAAGGCCGAATGTTAATTTCAAATTTTTTTCTTTTTTTTTTGGGATGGTCAAACATCATGAAATTTTTATCACGGCTATAGATGTGACCCTTAGCTACAAAATGACACCAAATTTAGACCTTAAACACTTCTATAGTTTTTGATATATATAATATAAGGTCAGTACCCTACTCCCTTAATCGTACTCTTATATTAAATTATTACAGATTTAGTTTTTTTTTTTCAGTGTTAAAAATTCTACTATATAGCTATATACAAATTATTAACGCTATACTATAGTATAATTGTTTCTTTTTTAATTTATAGTTATCAAAGAAATACATGACTAAAAAAATTAGTGATTGGAGTTTTTTTTTTTTTTTTTTTGTACAATATATATTGCTAATCATACATTCAACAACAAAAGGTCGATCTCTTTGATTTTTTTTTATATATTAAACCTATGGTCACTTGTAATAATTTTATGCCTTAGGCTTAATGTAGCCTTGTAGCCTCGTGCCATTATCAACACAAGCCAAAATATTTGCTATCTTTTGCAAGAAAAAAAAAATAAGATCAACTCTTCAGATTAACAATTCAGCTTTTAACATATACTTTTTTCTTTTGTATAATTTATATAAGTAGTAAAAAATAATACTTAATATTTATAATTAATATATTAATGTTTTAATGATAGGATTTTAGCTTTTTTTAAAGATTTATATTATTAATAAATTTTTTTATGAATATATTATTTATATTGTAGATTGCAAAAGATAAAAGTGCAAGGGTTCATTCAACTGATTTTTTTTTATTATAAATATATACAAGTAAAAACAAGTACACGCGTACTTTTATTGCGCATTTGTAATGATGTAAAGTAAGGTTTTTTATGTTATATGTCTTTTTAATCGATTCTTCTTTATTCTCCACCGAATTCAAGTTTTTTTGTTAAAAAAAACACATAATATTTTTCATTCTCATGTCTGTGTTCATATAAATAGAAGGAAAAAAAATGTGTTAAATACGGTGAAGTTGAATTTTAAAATCATTATCCATATATATATAATATACTAAAATATTTTATTAACATTTTTGAAAGTTACTTTTGGAGTAAACATTAACACGAAAACTCTTGTAAAACGAAGAAGCTTGCGGAAAATCATTCACAATTGTAATTTATTTTTAACTTATCACATATTGATGTATGTTTGCAAACAGGATTTTTTTTTCTCGTCAGAAATTCTCTTATATACGACACATTGTATTTTAAATTCATAAATTCATGTATACACTCAAACAAGGTTGATTTTGTTTATCATTTAAACCTCGCGCGTATATGTCTTTCAAAAGAATAACATTGACATTTAAAAGTTTGCATTGGCCTTTTTTTTTTTTTTTTTTTTTTTTAATATTTTGGTCTTATATGTTAGTGTAAAGCATTATTATTATTTATAATACATTCTATATATATATTATGAAAAGTAACAAAAAAAAAGTGTTCCGTAAATTATATCATTTATTGTATATTATGTGATGTTAGTTAAGTTTTATATTATGTTTAGGGAAATCATATCTAAATGCACATAGATATTAAAAAAATTAATAAATATGGAATTGAAATTTGCAACCCTTTTTTATTTATTTATTTATTTTTTTAAATAGAGTGGAAATCATATAGGTGGAATTTTAGGTGGAAATCATAATATAATAAATTGTTCTTTTATATAAAAATAATCAAACTTTGGAATTAAAATATGTAACAAACATTTATTGGTTCCTGAAAAGAGTTGCTTTCTATAGTTTTAGGTGGAAATCATATAGCTAATAAATTGTTCTTTTTTAAAAATAACAAAACTTTTAATTGAAATTTCTTTATAATATAGTATGCACACAATAAACAATTGTGATAATAATGTATATTTAATGCAAACCATTCAAACTCAGAGCATAACCAGAAAATTAAAACGTGAGTTTTTAAAAGGTAAACAATCGTGTGTAAAATTTTGAACGCTACAAAAATGATAATTAATATGTATATATTATGAAAAACTTTTATTATGAAAGCACTGTTTGAAATAAAATACAAACTGATGCATTTATAAAATATAAAATAAGCTTAAATAATAAAACTAGTTAATAAACCACTTTTATAAAATATTTTTTCTATGGTTCATATAATAATTGAAAAGAAATCGTTAATCGATTATCAAATATGATAAGTCGATATGGTTTACTTGTAAATAATCGATTATATAAATAAAAGTCCATGCTATATAATGTATATAACATCCCCTATAGCAGTATAGCACACTTTTCAATATACAAACTATATTGTTATAACTAAGATATATTATACAATATAACAAAAACATGAAATCACAAAACGTTAAAAATTTCTATAGATATTTTTCAGAGTTCGATTCTTGATTACAACAAGAGAAGTAAAAAAAAAAAAAAAAAATTTATATATATGAAGTATATAGTACGTTTCCCCTCTCACCCTCATATAACTTGTCTTGTTTTCTTATACAAAATATAAACCTGTTGATATATGACAAACTGAAATATATGGCTGCATGGCTGGCTTGTTTCATACTTTTTATAATATTATATATATAAATAGCCATAGGCAGAACTAGATTTGAAGTAAAATACCCTTAGGCTACTTGGTATTTAGCTGTAATATACAGTAGGGAAAAAAACACGAAGAATATGAGAGAGAGAGAGAGAGAGAGAGAGAGAGAGAGAGAGAGAGAGAGAGAGAGAGAGAGAGAGAGAGAGAGCTGTTATAAAGTGACTTATTCTTTTAATTTTATATACCACAACATAATTATTATATTTTTTCTCATATATACATTTAATTTTATATCACACATAAAAATATTATTATATAAATGGTTCACTAGTACTATACACTTTAGCGTTTCAAGGTTAAATTAATTATATATAAAAATATTTATTAAAAATAATTTTTTAATTGCAGCATCATTTTGTTGTTATTATTATATTATTAATATTAAATCTCTCTCTCTCTCTCTCTCTCTCTCTCTCTCTCTCTCTCTCTCTCTCCTCTCTCTCCACATATTTCTCAGGAAATATTAAACTAACTATTTGGACTGTCATTTGTCTGGTTTGAAGTAGACTTCATATAATAAAGTAATAGATTATATTTTCATTCCTAACACTTTTCTATGAAATTTAACTTTATGTGTATATATATTAAAATGATTTTTTATACATAGATGCTATGAATTAGCTGGAAGCAGAGTTAAAAAAAATTAAATATTTTAGATCATGGTGCATAAGCATTATCATTAAAGTATTTATAACGCATAATTACCAATTATGATGCAACGAAGAAGTAAAAGGATTCATAAATTTTAATCTATATACTGAAACATTTATAAATGAGAGAGAAAGAGGTAAAAAGTAGTTCTCTTCTCATTTCAATTAATTATTATAGATGTTAGTTGTCCAATAATGTTAAAACTTAAGTCAGAATGGACTATTATATTCTTTTAGTTTTAATATTTAAATGTTTAATAAGTCAATATTTTAGTTCTGTTAGCTGAAGTTATAACTTTTTAATTTTGCTGTCAAAATCAAATTTAATAGTATGGTATTTTTATGATCTCTTTTTTTTTTTTTTTTTTTAACAAAATTCTATAAATAAATATTGATCTTAAATGTATTTAAAATTTAAATTTTTCTAACGTATAGATCTATAAATAATTAAGAAATAGATATAAAAATATATATAATAATATATAAATTTTAAAATTTATATAGATTTAAAACTAAATACACACAAGTTTAGAGTTTTTATTACTCATTATACTAACATTAATAGCTTTAAATGAATCTTAATTGCTTTTGAAATTTCAGTATTGTTTTTATAATTAACTATTTTTTAACAGTTAATTAAAATTTTAATTTTAAAAGAATTTATTATTTGTTTATATATTTTAGCAAAAGGAATGATCTATAATAATATAGCATATATATAGCTAATTATGAATCTTTTATGATGTGTTTAACTGCTTTCTTTATTTTTTTGACATTGTATATATTTTAAATTTTTTTTTTAAATAGAAATATACAAAATATCTAACATTTTTTATTGCTCATTAATATATTAAAAAAATATACAACCCATTCAAATTATTGCAATATTTTTCACATTCTTTATGGACAAAAAAATAATTAATGTCTCTTTTCTAATATAAATATACAAAATGTATCACATATTACTATAGGGTATTTTTGTTCATTACGTATGTATATATAATATATATATATATATATATATTATACTCAGTTTATATTATTTAAAATGTTTTCTATAATAATGAATATTATTATATATCTATATGTATTCATTGTAAAAAACATTTTAAAGAATGTAAACTGAATGACATTTTGCTTCATTATTGCATTAACTGTTATGTCATTATATATAAGGTATAAGAAAGGAGGTTATATTCTAGTAAATTATAGGGTTAAATTTTTAAGAAAAAAGATCAAAAAGGGTCAAGTAATAGAATGACACGCGACGCCTTTAAAAATAAAATAAAAAAAGAGGTGAATTAGCTTGATCTATATATAACAAAAAAAAAATAGAAACCATATATTTAGGGGATAAAAATTGAAGGGTATGCTGAAAATAATTAGAGGGTACTTTTTTATTTAAGATAGATATGATGTCACTATATACACAGAGAAGGACAGTAACAATAACAAAATATATAGTTTTCATATATATAGCAATTTTTTTAATTCTACAGTCTCTCAACCCTATCGGGTTATATATAAAGATAATTCCTTATTTCATTACGTTTTCTAACTGCTAAAGTTTTTAAACTAAACCCAACGCACGTTTTGTAGTAGGAGTTTTGAAAAGAGAAGGTCTTTTCAAAAGATTCCTTCATATAGAAAAGAAAATAACGGGGGGATTTTTTTTATATCAATTTTTTGAGCCCCCTATATATTCTTTTATAAAGAATATTTTTTGGTGGTATAGTGACGCTACAAGGCTTCGTATCACACTGTAGTTGTATTTCATCTATCTCTTTTTTATTATTATTATTTAAAAAACCTTGCACCCCTTATATATTCCACCTTCTCTATCTTTTCATATATACAATGATTATGATAATAATAATAAATATATATTATATAAAAAAAATTCACCCTCATAATAAGAAAACTCGTTTATGTTCTACCTTACGTATAACTTCTATGTACTGTATATGTACCAGTCGCGTGCATTCAAATATAAAAAGAAAAGAGAGATATTCACAATTTTTATATCTGCCCCCCTCTTTCCACCTTTTTTAAACCCCCTTTTTTATTTTTGTCAAAAATAAAAAAAAATTAACCCCACCCTCTTATAAAATCTCCTTTTTCCCCTATTCTCCTCCCTATTTTTTTTCTTTTACATCATCTCCCGTTGATGCTGCATTTTTATAGAAGTTTGGTACATAAGGAAGGCTATAGGTACGCGCGACCTACGCGTGCCCCTGGTCTCCCCCCTCCCCAATATTTTCTTCTCATTGCCACCTGAACGCTTGCAGCATCTCTCTTGCATCCCCCTACACCCCTGCTGCATAACTCCTATACCTTATATATAGAACCGCGTGCCTCTCTCTCTCTCTCTCTCTCTCTCTCTTGCTGTCGAATGCCTAAACATAAAAGTGAAGCGAGATAAAAAATATATTCGTATATTGATAAGTAGATGAAAAGGTACGAGAGATTTATATTTTTTTTTTTTTGTATTAGAAAGACGTTTTCTTTTCGATCAATAACGACGATGTTACGCAGGGTCATGGGGGAATAAAAAGAAAAAAATCGTGAATAAAAAATTATATAATATATTTTTTATATTAAATCTATGTAACTGTGCTTCATACTTTTTTTTTTTTTTTTTTTTTTTTTTTTTGTATTTGTGCATCATATTCTTTACTTCGAAATACCTATATATAATCTTTTTTTTTAAACATTTTTATATATTTATTTTTTTCCATTTTATATAAATTTTTGAGTTGACATATTAAATGATCATATTTTATGATATTATGTATAATATATTTTTGCAGTTGACATGTTCATTAAATATATTTAGAAAAGAAATCTGTCATAGAAATTTGTTAATTGACATAATGTTTTCATGTTAGAGAAACGAAAGAGAGAAAGAGAGGAAAAATAAAAGATTCTATCAATTTTGCTTTCCTTCTTCTTCTTCATTTCATCTTATATAAAATTAAAACACAGTTTACTGCCCTAACTGGTTATAGATAAAACTAAACATTCGGACAAATTAATATTTTCTTTAAGAGACGTTAGATTTTTTTTTTTATCAAATATACTTTATTTTCTAAGTCCTTGAAATTTGCGCTTATATTTAAATAACTTTTATTTAATATAAAGTCAATGACATCTTATCTTAAAGTTTTATTAATTAAGAAAGAACAGTTAATTATCTTTTATTTGAAACTCATTAAGTTTTATATAATTTTTGAGCTAGGAATGAGGATAATGCCAATACAAAAACGACAAGTGAAAAGGTATTTGGTAATTCAACAATTATTTTATCATTCTTTTTACATTTTTTTAATTTTCATCATAATAAGTGATACTTTTATATAGATTTGTTTTTAATTTATTTTCTGTTATATTTAAATTTATATCAGAAAAATAAAAGTGAGTAACTCTTAAATAATTATTTAGGTTCCTAAAATCGTTTAAAATTATTTCTTTTAAAGCTCTTTTTTATAGACAGTATATTATATTTTATAATTTCCCTGATTTCATGAGTGATTATTGAAAAATTGAAAGTGACCAATAAAATAATTTAACATCTATTACATAAATTAATTAGTGAAGTCATTATTGTTAACTACTTCTCGTTAATGGTTGTCAACTTAAAAAACGAGAATAATGTAAAAAAATAAAATAAAATAAAAAAGTTTTTGCTTTTAAAAAAATTATAGACCATGAGCCGCGCAGCACACGCAATCTTTTTTATTTTTATGATTTCATATCAAGCCAAAAAGAGAAATTATACCATCCCAAGAAAACATTTATTATTATCTTTATTTCCCTATTTCTTTGTTATTGCTTGTGTATGTATATAAAAATTAAAGATTATAATTTTGCATAAATATCAGCTGGAATTTTAACAAGAACAATAAAATAAAATAATACATCGACCCTTTATTTTTCTATATATTATATCCTTTAAACCTTTATTATAATATGTTAAATAGATAACTGATTTTTTAAAATATAAAACAGGTAAAATAGACTAAATTTTAATCAAATTCATGTCGTTCATTTTTTTGTATGTTTTTCTGTTGTATTTTACGTGCAGTTTGAATAGATCTATCGTAATCAAGCCTCAAATCTTTGTTTTTAAAAATAGACACTTTTTTGGTCTCATCCGTCAAACTACATAGGATAGCATATTTAATGTAAAAATTATGGTATAAATTGAGTTTTGTGTTTGTCGTTTTGACGTGCGTGCTCGATGGAGCGCGGCGCGAGAAAATTATATCTTAAAGACGCCGGTTTGATGATGACCACTCGTGTGGAAACTCCCATAAGAAGTCGCACGTCTCACAAAAGATTGACCTGCCTCGTGTGTATATATTATATTGAGTGACCTTCAAAATATATGAAAAATAACAAGGGAATTATCATGTATTAATCCTTCAAAGAATTTGCAGATTTACAGGAAAAAAAATTAAATTGTCGCTATTAATTTTTGTGTGCTATAATGCGTATTTATGTTTAAAATCAAATAACGTATTTTATAATAATGCTATATTTTTTGTCTCTAATGAACAAAAAAAAAAATATATATAATAATAAAAATGCCTACAGCAACGTGTTTGTCTTGCAATATAGCGATGCATTTTATATATAAGAAAAAGAAATTATTATAAGATTAAATTATTGTTATTAAGTATTATATAACAACTTCTTTCATAAAAAGTATAGAAATAAAAAATTGTGGAAATCTACAAAGACTGTATGGTTTAAGAATAGATTTCGAGAAAATCAGGATGAATAGAAATAAAACAAACAAATACAATAAAAATAACAATTTTTAAAATAATTTTAAGATTAAATAATAACAGTAGTTGATATATTTTGCCTATAGGTGCGCTAGCAGCATCTCTATAGCTTGTTTAATAATAATAATCTATAATAAATGAAAAGTAAAACTCGGCAGCCAAATTTTTTTTAGTATATAGCAGCTGTTCTTATTCTTTCTCTCTCTCTCTTTCTCTTTACTTATAGATTTTATAGCTACTCTACTATACATCAACTATTCAACTTGGCACGAGCATGCATCAAAAGTAAAAAGAATAAATAATTACAATAGAACGAGAGAGAGAGAGAGAGAGAGCAAGCCAGCACATACAGATATGTAAGTGCACGCTTATGCACCCTACAGTTTAAACATTAAATAAGGGAGGTAGGGAGAGGAGAGAATGAGGTATACACCCCACCCCACCCGCTTATATATAGCGTGCTTTACCAGTTTCTACATTGTTCATAAGCACTGACGCGCGGGGGTTGCTTGAAATACAAGTTAGGGGTGGGTTTTTATCAAACGTCGTTACAGCATAAAGTTGAATTACATTACAACAGGTCTTCATTATATAGAAAATAAATTCTATATATTATAAGCTCGCACGTGAATAATTATAATAAAAATTATACATAATACTATTTTTATCACGTGTTACTATATTTAATATTATGCAATGAAAAAAAAAAGTTATGGTACATTATAGTGCATGGCTTTAGCATATCAATTTTAATTGCTTTTCTCTATAAAATGCTAAGTTGTATTATTTGACGTATTATACAAAAGGATTAATATTTTTTTAACTATATGAATAAGGTTTTTATTATAATAGTAAAAGTACTTGTTGTGTGTGTAAGCATTTTTATTTTAAAATATAAAATAGAGGGAGTCATGCATATATGTGGGTTAGGGTTCGAGTCTCGGAGCGTGGGAGGGGTCTATTTCATTCTTGGTTAGCAACAGAATGAAAAATTGATTTTAAAATAAATATTTTTGTCTATATGTATAGTTCCGTGTTGAATTATTAATAAGTTTCAGTTAGTTTTTGACATTTCTTTTTGAAATGAGGAAAGAAAGAAATATTATTTCAAAAGAATAACTATATAAAAAAAAAAAAGGAAAAGAAAAAACATGTTTATGGTATTATTTTTTCTTTTAAAATTTACTCTTTCTACGTTAAATTGTATTTTTAAGTTCAAGAAAGTTCACAAAAACAACCTGTAGCTTACTCGAGCATTAAAGTTTCCACTTGTTGCTCTTGAGATGCAGCTGCACCCGGCGTTCAAATCCCCTTATGTCTTGAGCTAACGCAACCCGCAGTACTTAGTGGCTGAACAAGTTGCCTAACTTCTATTTTCTGATACGAAGGGGCAAAGTGCTTTTTCTTTTCTTATACTCTTATATTATAATAAATTTTTGGATCTACGTATTTCTTCTCTATTTTCATTATCCTAACTCATATATTTTTTATCATATTTTGTATTGTAGCTTATGTGATTATATACTCATATACTGTATATGTCACAAAGACATTAAAATTACTGTTATCTATATTATATCTTCAAAACTAAGTTTACCATTTAGTTATCTAAGAAGCATTTTATGAGTTTCTATATTTATATATAAAATAAATATTTTTCAAGAAAGTTTTATAATTTTTTTTAAGGATTAAAATTTATAGATTAAAACACAAACTTTTTATTCTTTACAAAACATGTACTTTTTTAATAAAATAATATATCTTATAAAATACAATGTACATCAATAATAATAATAAAAAAATATACCTCATACAAGAGGCACAGGCGGTCTCGAATGCAATTTACCGAGACATGTTATACTATAAGGTGGACATACCACATTTTATCATTTTATTCATTTATTTTACTTTATATATATAAAAACAGAGATCGCTGGAAGCGAGATTCAAAAAAATAATTTATAAAAAAATTGCCATAAACTTGCAGTAATTTACAAACTGCAAAGCCTAAAGGCAATTTTCTTTTCTACATAACTTTTGGTAGGCACCGTCCGTACAAAAAAAAATTATAAAAAAATAGAATTTATTTAATAATATTAAGGCACTAAATCATAATGATATGGCTTTTTTTTTCTCTCAAAAATTATTATGTTACAATTTTTAGTTTTTACATAAAAAAAATATATATCATCACAAAATATTTTGAGCAGAAACTTTTACAAAACAAAATCAGATCTTTTATTATTGTCTTTTCTTTTTTTATATAAATAAAAATGAAAATTAAATGGAAATGAACAAATAGAAAAAAAATATTTAAATGCAATAATTATTTGGGAGACAAAAATATATATATAATTATAAACAAATATTTAAAACATAAGATATGTACAACACAAAATATTGACTAGATTAAATAAAAAAAGAAGAAAAAATAAAATTATATAAAAAAAAACAAGCATTTTAAAATAACTATGTATAAAAAATGAGGAGTTTCTTTTACAAAATTTTTGTATTTAACACAAAAAAAAGTCTTTAAAATATAAACTATTGTCTGCAATTACAATATATTTATATATTTACAAAACAAAAATGATATAATATATAAATGATATAGATCTGATACTGTGATAAGAACAAAAACAAAAATGTAATGATTGAGGCACTTGATTAAGGCGAACTGTTGGTGAGGAATTTTCTGCAAAACCTGAGAACAAACGAAAAAAATATCCTGTTAGTTACACATTATTAAAATTAGCGTTTTTTTTTTTTTTTTTTTTTTTATTTTTTTTTTATTATCATTATTATTTTTTTAATAAACTTGGTATAATTAATTAAAAAATATATAAATTACCTGTTTTGAAAGTTTTGCAGAGAAGTTCAAAGAAAGGGGTTGATTACTCATCAGGTATGTTTTTGGTTTAATGTGAGGCAGCTTTGTAGTAGAAGTCCATGAGGTACATCCTGGGGTGAATGAGGTATCACAATTTTTTTTTTATTTATTTGCAGAGATCAGAATTAAAAACTCCTCTCATTTATCTTTTTTTTTAACAAAAAAAAGGACGTTGATATAAAAAAAAGTGCAGTTTTTTTTCTTTCTTTTTTTCTTCTTCCTTTCTTTTTCTTCAACATGCACTTCCCTTGTAGTAAAATCGTACATGACTGTAACATAAGAAAAAACGAAAAGAATATTTTAGTATTATATCTTATGTAAACATACTTTTATAGCGACGTTTTTTTATATATATAATAAAATCAAGGTCACGTTTAAAAAAGTAATAAAAAATAATAATATTTTTTCATTTAAGTATTAAAAATTGTATAGAATAATATATAAGAAAAAATTATCAATTTAAAACTTATTTCTTAAGGGAAGTATGTATTTTTTTTTTTTTTTTTTACATATCATCCCTTATTAAAGATTTAAATAATATAAAGGAATATTATTCAAAAGAAGGAAGTTACATTGTTACTTTTTATTCTTTATTCTACATTACTTAAGACCTTATCATGATAGGTCAGGATATGTAAAGTACTGGACTTCATATTATTATTATATATTTTTTTCAATATGGGTGGGCGACTATATAGTATTTAAGTTTCTCATAATAATAATAATAATAAAAGCAATTCTTTCATTCAAATAATATTCCCCCCCTGAAGCTCTAGTTCTTTTTCTTATATAAAAAATCCACCCTCAATATAAAAAACCTTCTTCTTACCGACTTCCCTTAAAAATTTCTTTATGTTTTCTTCCCCTCGCTCTTTCTTTCATCTTTCTCCCCATTCGCATCTTTACTCTAAGAAAATCTTTTGTGTACCTAACCAACCTGTCTCACTTTTATTTTTTGCTACCTGTCCTTATTTTCAAGATGAAAAAAATATATATATAACTAAACAATTTTTTTATTTCAATAAAAAAATTATATTTCTTTATTTAAATGATTTTTTTTTTTTTTTAAATACGAAAGAAAAAAAATGTCAAACCGTTAAATGAAGGAAATGAAATTCAAATGAAAGTAAAAGTGGTCTTCAATTATTTTTTAAGTTCAAGGTTATTCAGATACAAGTTTTTTTCTTTTCACACACGCGATGTAAATAAAATAAAAAAAATTTAATTCTTACCTAATTATTGGCTTTGCTGCCACCATGATATTACATCCAATAGTTCTTCATCTTCAGGACTCATTGGTTCATAATTATCATAAGCTGCAATAGTTGCTGGTGGTTCGTAGACCATAGAATGTTGATATGAAGATGCTTCTGATTCTGATACGAATGAAGGTGTTGGCGAAGATGCAGGTTCACTTTTAGCACTGCATGGTGGAGACAATGAAGCTGGTTGTAAGTGATGTAAATGATGATTCATTGGTGCATTTTGATGATTATGATGATGATGCGGGAACATAGTTTGATATGTATTATTATTATGTGATGTTGTAGTTGTATCACTTAACACAAATACACTTTCAGGACTTGAATAGTAACCATGATCACTTGATGCTCCAACTACAACTGTAGTAGGTACTGAAGAAGTATTAGAAGTCGGTGGAATATTATTATTCTCAATAATTACAGATGATGTCTCATCTACTATTTGCTCTTCAGGAGATGATACAGGAGATGCTAATGCAGATGCATTATCATCTAAATTAATATTTTCATCTAATAATTCTTTTAAACTTCTAATATATTCAACAGCACAACGTAATGTTTCAACTTTACTCATTTTCTTATTTCTTGCAGTAAATGGAATATGTTGACGTAATGTTGAAAATCCATTATTTACTTGTTTAACACGATTACGTTCTCTTGCATTACGTCTTGCAACTGCTACAGGTTGTGCATGAGGAATTGCATATTGTAAATGAGTAAAATTAATTCGTCTCTTACAACGTACCAGATCAGAAGTTGATGAACTACTGGATGTTGATGTTGTTGATGATGCCGATGACATGGAACCGTGTTGACTTGAAGTCTCAAGTAAAACAGACATTTTCTTACTTATTGATTTTTGTTGTTCGAGTGGTGAAGTTTGTTGACCGGCTAATAAAATACACTTTTGAGGGCTCGGTCCTAAAGTCATGACGCTATTAAGCGCCGTTGTTTATAAGATAATATTATAATATACACTTAAAATAATAAAAAATTGTCTTTATATATTATATAGTTCACTATATATAAATATATATGTCTTGTAAACAATGATACGAGAATAACACTTTTCAATTGAAGTTGAACTCACAAAGCGGAGCGATGTGAACTGTACGGTAGCTACTCCCGAAATGCTGAGTGGCGTGCTTCGACTCCCCTACTTGTACCCTGACAGCCTTGTGCTTTTGCTTCTATGTTTTGCTTTTTAGCTTGCTCCGCCTGCCCTAACTTACAGAATCCCCCACTTCTTTTTTCTTATAGATATACATATACCTATAGATATATTTTTTTAACATCATCTTACCTGCGGGCTAAAAAGGGGAGCAATATCTATGTATAAAAAAAAAGTATATCAGAATATAAGGGGAAGTAGGGGAAGATAAGGCTATTGTGCGGCGAGTGATGAGGCGGTCCGAGTGTGTTGCCGCTCGCGCCGAGGTCTGAGGAGCGCGTGCCTTAGACGTGAGGCGCATGGCTATAAGACGCAGTGGCGGCGGCGGCGGCATGCATACCCCACTACTTTACTTTTTTTTAACAGAAAAAATAATAATTTCCCCTTGTGTATTTTTTTCTCTTTTTTCGTTCACTTCTACAATCGCTTCTTGTTTTTGTTGTTGGTGGGTAAAAGAGCGCCACCACGGCGGCGCGAGTCGTGCGCCACTCGCGACTTGCTCGCACACCTTGAGATAGACAGACACTCACTAACTCGCGGTATTCTGCCCTTTACTCACAATGCCCCGGGTCAACACAATACAATAGAAGTAATTAAAATTATATTTTCCTGATTACTTATTCAGATTATTAACTTTTAAGTGCTCTTTTAATTACTTTTCTGTCTATACAGCCCCTGTAAATTATGCAATTTTTCCGACAGAAGAAACTTTAATGCCTGCAAAAATAGAAGAAAAAAAAATCGAAAAAATCCCAATTTTGTGCACACATGTGAGTGAAAGGAGTAATTGCACATAAGCAAAATTTCAAACACAAATGAAAAATCATTCTATATGCTGTGTGCTTTAAATTCAACCTTAATATATATTTACAAATTCTTATATATATATATATATATATATATATATATATATATATATATATATATATATATATATATATATATATATATATATATATATATATAATATACATGTTTTAAGAGAAGCATTGAGAAATCTGCATAAAATTTAATTATTATGCAAAATAGTATTGTGTCACACAAAAAATATAGTTTTAACATTTAGCAAGTATTAAATTAACCTATATACAGTTTGAAAATAAAAATGTTATAACTTTTTTACATTTTTGACAAAGAGAAGTAGTTTTTTTTATATATGTATCTCAAGAGAAAATAATACAACTTTGATTTCAAACATGCAGATATATATTTATATATATATTGTAACAATAGTTATCGAATATAAAGCTTCTGCAACTTATTTATTACAATAAAAAAATATATATAGAGTTTTATACAATCAGTAGCAAAAGAGGGCGTACTATATATAACAATAATAATTCATATACATATTATAATAGCATATATATAAAGATTTTTTTTTAAATGAAAAAAACCCGGCTTGGTCACTATGACAACAAGTCTATAGGTCTTTTGTTATATATTATGATGCGGCTAATAGTAAAATATATGTAGAGAGAGAGAGAGAGAGAGAGAGAAGCAAAAAGAAGCTTGAAAAGTCTTTTCTGATCTACGACATAAAATAGGCGGTTAGACTGGTTTTTTAGTTTGGTTTTTTTAAGCAAGTATAGTAGGATCAGTTTGGTTCACTAAAGTTGTATATGAAGCGGGAGTTCACTCGTATTCGACGAGATAAAAATTGCAAAATTTTCATATCTCTCTCTCTCTCTCTCTCTTTTATATGTATATACATTTTTATATATTTTTTAACATGATGATGAAAATAGTTTAAACAGTAGAACATTAAATTATTACATTACAAATATCTAACCTACAATTTTATACAAATATATTTATATACATATACTTCTATATTATAACTACTTATATAATATATCACATGTTTATATCATGTATAAAGAACATCGTGCATTGTTATTATCATCAATTTAGATTTTTCTTCTCTCTCACTCCCTCCTTCAACACTATTGTTACATAAAATTGCGAAGGCGTGAACATAGCTTATATTATTCAATTTATATAACGATGTATGTAACATAAAAAAAAGAAGTAATTTTTCAATGTTCTTGCTACTGCATTTATCCATCATTGAAATCTCTAAAAACATTATTTTTTATTCTATATAAACATTTTGCTACTTGTTTTTAATATATATTATATAATCGTTTTAGGAAAAAAATTACTCAATGAGAAATTTATCAGTATATTGATAGATATAAAAAAGAATGGTTAAAAGTATATAATTTTTTTGTTATACATTAAATATGATTTATATAATGATATTATAAAATAGAATTTTTATTTTGAAAGACCTAATTTGAATATATAAAATTCACTGATTTTATATTTTATTTAATCATAAATATTATAAACTTTTTATAATATATATATTCAAATACAATTTTTAAGATTAGTTGATTAGAAATTAAATACGACATTATTAAAAAGAAGAAAAATATGTTGTATTTAGTAATTAATACAAGGTTAAATATCATGCTGGGAGAGTAATTTTTTTTTTAGTTGATAGAATTATATTTATAATAAAGAATAAGATTATCGTATTAAAATATTGAAGAAAATTAAAGGTCTTATATATATTATGATATAACAAAAAATAAATAAAGGAAAGGATTTTATTATCATTATTTTAAAGAATGTTGGCTTGTCTTTATGTCTTATACAATCTCTTGTTTACTTTATCAAATATGCAAAATATTCAAAACAATCTTAACTAATTTGACTTTTGCCTTATAAATATTTGCGTAGTTTATTATTATTATTTATAATAGCAATAATTTCTATCGACTTATATCATCATTAAATAAAGCTATATATATATATATATATATATATATATATATATATATATATATATATATATATATATATATATATATATTATATAGTATTAACTTTCTTGTGAGTAATTTGCATAATTTTATGTTGTATATATAATATTTTAATTAATATTTATATTTGAACTAGTTCAATTTTATACTATATTTAATTTTTTTTAAAGATTTATTATAACAAAATAGTATTATAAATTAGAATTAGTTTTATAAAAAGTAAAATTTATTAGTAAAAATTTCATATTATTTTGAATAAAGCATTTACTAAATAAATAAAGATATAACGATAGATCCTTGTTTATTAAGATTAATTAATTGGTATAAACATACACAATTGTTAAACAAAATTATATTAAATTTTTTGAAGGACAAAGTAATTTCATTGAAAATAACACTTTTTTCGATCATAATCAGTTTTTTTTTTTCATAAACAGAAACAGTTTTTGTATATCCTTTTTTTTTTTTGCTGCTATGTATTTTAGCATGCTATACATGCAAAGAATAATTTTTGGTGCATATATAACGTGACTTTTTAAAAACATTTTTATAAAAAAAATTAGGCTAACAATGAGTTAAAAATGTTGTAAATTTTTCAATATATAAATTTGTTTATATACGGCTATGCTATATATAGAAATATTAAAAAAATGATCATTTATATTAGTATAATAGTATAATTTTGTTTACTTGAAAAGATACTGACCTGAAACAGAGAAATGATAATTATACTAAAATAAGATCAGATCCATTTTCAACTATCCTATAGTATATAATAAAGTATAAACTATATGTACTGTCTGTATAATAATATTAAAAATCTTAGAAATCTTTTATTATTTTTTTTTTTCGAAAACAATAATGCTAATTACACATAGCATACGTTTTTTTAAAATATAAACTATATGTGATGCAAACGAAGTTAGGTTATAAAGACACGTATGCAGAGTGAAGATGAGCATCAATGCAAAAAAAAAAAAAAAAAAGACAGCATCAATAATAAAAATAAATTTCATTGCAGTTGTAAAAGATGAATTGAAAACACGATCATAAATTTTATAATCCTTACACAAAGCGATGCACATGAAAGAGTGTATTATGTAAAGTATCCTGAAATGTATACAACCCGGAGGACAACACTCTATAGTAATAACATACAAACTTGCTTAAAAGTGGTTTTACATTTCTATTGCCATAATCATAAAGCTTTGTTTCCATAAACCATGCACTGAAAATCGACATGAGAGTAAAAGAAATTACTACAATTATAATTGATTTTTTCTTTCATTTTATAAGCATTTTTTAAAAAACATAAAAGAATTTTGTAACGTTTGTTTTATGTTGAAGTATCCAACCATATACAAACTTAGCTTCTGTCATGTGGTGGTACAACAACACTATATATATATATATATATATATATATATATATATATATATATATATATATATATATATATATATATATATATATATATATATAATATAATATAATATAATATATGTTACTTAAACATTATTTATGAATATTCTTAATTATAAATATACACACATTCACTTAAAATCTCTTATTTCTATAACAAATATACCTTATTCAAGTGAATATAATAAAGGTTATATAAAAGGCCAAATTATACTTGTAAAGTATTTAAAAAATATATATGTAAATGGTAATAAATTTCAGTATAAAAATCATATAATAAGAAAAAAAATGTTGTCATAGAAGAAACGATGGCAACGATAAAAGAAAAGATAAATTACTGATAAGATAAAGAATAATTTCGCTAAATATATAACAGAAATATAAATAAAGGAAAAAAAAAATTAAGGAAGATTATTATTATTATTTATTGGTGGCCTTGAGAAAAAGTGCTCAAAATTTAAGGATTTTTTTCTCCTGGTATACAGCGCCAGCTATACACAATACTATTGAACTATGATATTATAATGCAACATTAAAAAAAAAAAGCAAAAAAACAACAACTAGATATATAGCCAAAGTATGAGAACAGGTTGTATGAAATTTAGTGAATTAATAAATGTTAGCAAGCAAAAAGTTTTTATATACATTCAAATCTTTTATATATTATAGCGGCGTGATATTGCTTGAGGCTGTGTTAAAAAATGTGTAATTTACGCGATATCTGTCATAGAAATTAAAATTCATATATTTTTTTCTTTATATGTAAGCACAATAAAAAATATATTTAAATAGCTTGCATTACTAAAAAAAACTCAAATTAATTTTTTTTTAGTTTTAAATTCCTAATTGCTTTATTTTTAATTAAAGTTAAAAAAATAAAAAAAATTATTCATATCGTAATAAAATTATGTATTTTATTCTTAACTTTTATTTTAAATTTTTATTATACGTATGTTTAATTTAATTTTTTTAATTTGATAACATTCTTATAAATGAAATAAAAGTAAAATATTTAAAGAATGAAATTGTTAAAAAATTTATTTTATTTCTTAAAGAGTAAAGAGAGAAAAAAAAAGTGGGAGAAATGGAATATTTTGTGGTGATTTTTATTGTTATAAGTCGGCATTTTCTTTATAACATAAAAAATTTAATAATATGAAGAAATAATTAGCACAGATTTCATCCGGGTTTATCATCTTTACATCATGAAAATTCTCAGTGTTTTATAATACATGTATAGTGCACAGTAAATATACTTATTATTAAATTTTATTTTTATACGCACACACACACAATATAATTAGAAGTATAAAAATTAATAATGTATATTCTTAGAAATATTATTACTTTTATAATTTTTGTCATAAAAAATTTATGTGACATAAAAAGTTTGAAAAAAATAATTTGATAAAGCTGTCAAAATTCAAGGTACATTTTTTTTTGTAAAGATTCTTTGTATATTTTTATATTTCTCCCTAGGAAGAGAACCTATTGAAGCTTAAAAATCAATAGTTGGGAGTGATCACAGTATAACGATTCCAATACAATACAATCAGAAACCCCCTTATCTTTTGTTACTTTTTTTTTCTTCGATCGTAGAATTCTTTTACAACTGTGATCTAATTTAACAGATTTTTTTGTTATTATAATATAAATCGTTATTCTATTCAATTGTATTAATAAATTTGATTGAATTTATTGAATTGATAAAAAAAATATATAGATTTTTATATTTCTTTATTATATATATATATATATATATATATATATATATATATATATATATATATATATATATATATATATATATATATATATATATATATATATATATATATATATATATATATATATATATATATAATATTTGATAATCATTATAAGTTGTATAAATTTAAACTTTAGTTTAAAATTGTTTATAGTAGATATCTTTGTTTGATTTTTATAAGTTATAATTTTGTTTTTAAATCGAGATGATTTGAATTCTATATATTTATATATACACACAAATGGAACATTTAACAATATTACATGTTAAGCTAAATTCAGCAAGCGTAATAATATATCATTATAAAATATATGCTAGAATGAATAACGTTTATTTTATCATATTGCTTGCAGGGACTAAAAGTATAAAATATACAATCAAAATAATTTTCATATATATAAATTTCAAATATTTATCTTATATATTTGAAAGAGCAGAGACTGTCTATATTATAATTTTTAGGTTCAAGAAAAAAGGTTTGAGTTTTCTTTAAAATTATATCATTTCGTACAACAAAGTATTTCCTTATGAGACCGCAATCAAACAATTGTATACAATTTACTTTTATATCATTTAATAAATACAACTAAACACAATAAAAATTATATTTCTTTTAGTTATATTTCTTTGAAATCCATTTTATTTATATACAAGTACAAAATATACAAACTATAAAATGATATATAATATTAAATTTTTAACACTATATGTGGTTTAGAAAAAAAATCTGTTTTTTACTCTCTCTCTCTCTCTCTCTCTCTCTCTCTCTCTCTCTCTCTCTCTCTCCTTCTTCCTAACTTTTTTTGTTCTTATACGAGGATGTTCAATACAGTTGATTGTACGAATATATAAAAAATATTATAAAAAACTAGGTCTAAAGTTCTTTTTATATACCTTAAGGGTGGATATAGGTTTAAAAAAAAAAGAGTAAAGGAAGAAAAATTTATATAAAAAATATTGAGGGGGTAAGGAGAGAGAATGAAAAAATAGCAAGGTTATAAAGAGACCTTCTTTAATATATTGCTAAGAGCTACATGTAGAGAAAAAAAAAATGTATAAAAAAATGAAGCTTTGAACATCGACTTTTTTATAAGAGCTAAAATATGCAGTCCCATATTTTTTATACCTGTGTTGTTACACACATTAAACAATGCAATAAATGGAGCACAAGCCATAGTGAAAAAACAGCATAAATTGAGAAGATAAATAGAAAAAAAAAAAGGTTAAGATAAAAAAATCTTTTCATATTTTATTTTTTTGATCAAAGTTTTTATTAATCTCAAAAGTTTTTTTTTTGTTTTTTTTTTTTTTTCAATCATGAAAAGGTATTCTATTTTTCTAAATACATCAGTGAAATATAACCCAAACGGATATTATTTAATGAAGAAACTTATTTTAATAATATTTTTAACCCCTCGGTATGAAAATTCTTATTTTTTCTTCTTATATTGTGATGAAAACAGGCTTTGCACATAGTAAAAGCGTGCCATCAAAAAAATTTCGATTTATTATTTTTTTGTGACGACTTTTTTTTTTTACGAGAACAAAAAATTATGTTTTATAAAATTTTAAATGAAAAAAATTGTAATAGAGAAAAAAACGATCTTTAAAATAAAAGGCTATAAAAAATATATTTAATTTTTAATGTTAATGTATAAGCATTTATTATGTTTATAAATATCTTTAAATAAGAAATTATAATTATAAGTTTGAAAATAAAAGAGGCATATTATTTATAAAACATTTTGTGGCTATGTATTTTTTTATGCAACTTTTTTTTTTTTTTTTTTTTTTTTTTTTTTCATGCTAAAGGATAAAAAAAATTTGAGAGAGTGGTGAAAAAAATGTACTTCGTCTTTTTTGAAGTATTATAACGACTTTTCTGTGAATATACTGCTGTGTACAAAGAGCAAGAAAAGCAAGTAAAAAAACAGTATATAATGTGTTTTTAAATTAATGAAAAAAAAAAAAAAAAATTAAATTAATGAGATAACTAAAAATGATGCATGAATACGTTGCACAATATGCAAATTTTATTATTATTATTATTTTGGCAAACGTATTTAAATAAAGAATTACATTTCACGAGTTTTTTTTTTATTCGTAATGCATGTTGTTAGTACTTTTTAAATTTATGCTGGGACTTCATGCTGAGAAGCATAAGTAATACGAACAATGGCATTTTCTTTTCATATATAGGTGCTTCTGATCTGAGAGTTTGACTTGTAATTCGCGGGTGGGACGCGTGCCTCTCTCTCTCTCTCTCTCCATCTCCATCTCGTAATGTTTCACTTTAATAACTCATACAGCTGCCTTGATATACAGAGAGAGAGAGAGAGAGAGAGAGAGAGAGAGAGAGAGAGAGAGAGAGAGAGAGAGAGAGAGAGAGAGAGAGAGAGAGAGAGAGAGAGAGAGAGAGAGAGAAATATTAGTAAAACTTCCAACTGGGTGTTCAAATATATAACACACTTTGAAAAAGACTACTTTGAAGATGATAAAAATTCAAGGCGCACGAAACAAGATTTTACACTAATTTGTCACCTTTTGTGTTCATAATAACATATACACTTATACATATATATAAATTTTAAAAAAAATGTAAGTGGAATAATTGTAACAAGATAGTAAAATATATCATTTTGATTTTTTTTATATAAATCCCACTTGAGAGAGAGATATAATATTTTTTTTTTTCAAGAAAATTTGTTATATATTATGTAAGTTTCTTTACATAATACGAGGAAAAATAAAAGAGCTATATTATATAAAATTGAAGTAAACATACAAAAGATTGAATACAAATTTTATACAAGGGTTGCACATTGAAATGTACAGATAAAAAATATCATATACGCATACAAAATATTATTATATTTCAAAAGATTTTATTTTACGAAAAAAAAATTGCTCGCAATATCACAAAATTTAATAATTATATAGATTTTTTAAATCAAACTCAAAAATATGAATAGAATAAAACTTATATGAATAATGAGATGTGCCATGCAGCATAAAAAAAGAAAGAAGGGTAAAAAAAAATAATAATAATAATATAATTGACGTATAAGACTTGATTTTTTTATATACATAATATAATGTATGTATGAAAATGTATAATATTTTTAGCACGTGCTTATGTATTAAGTGAAGGTTGTCTCTATCAGTCAACATTTTAGTTATAATCTGTAATTAAGGTCACTTTATATATGATTTTATTTAAAATTTATAGTTTAATTTTTATACATACTATAAATATTTATGAAATCATCAATTAACCTTTGCTTATATCACATTTTCATTTAGTTAGGCTGAGTAGAATATTAAATGTATATAAAATATTTAAGACCGATCCAAGTATGTAAAAATATATAGTAGACAGATTTAAGGTATAGAATGAAAAAAAAAAAATTAAAGGGAAAAAAAGACATGATAGATGGAATATTAAACTTTTCAGACATCAAATATTTAAATATTTGACGCATCTATTGATCACCTTGATTTTTAAAGTTTATTCCATTAAAAAATATAAATATATATTCGACTACAAGTAAATAATATAAATTGATATTAAATATATCAGAAACTATAATCTATTCAATTTTAATGTTACAGACTGTTTGCCAAAGACCTTGTGTACGAGGCACACGACAAAACAAAAATAATTCTACGAAATCTGTAAAATCTCTCTCTCTCTCTATAGCTACAACTTTGTTGTATATTATATAAAGTTAAGTAAGTAAGCAAGTTTCATGTAACCCACGTGCTTGCAAGTACATTAGCCAAGTTTCCTTCTTATTTTTACTTCTTTTTCACCTGCTGGCAATTGAAGCACGTGCCTCCCTCCTTTTTGACTTATTCTAAAAGTTATAACAACAGCATCTCTTACTAATTTAGCATATAAAAAAAAAAAGTCAGCAAATTTTGCTGAGTCAAGTACCGATGAATGACTTATAGCACTGAGACATTGTTATAAAACTTAATAAAAAAAAACTTAACAATAATATAATATAAAAAATAAAGAAGAACAAGAAGAGTATTTTTGACGTATTGAAGTAAAAAAAAAATGTATTGAATGAAAATGTGGAAGAGAATTTTTAAAGATAAAAGAAGACGAGTTGAAAAATACTGGTTTATACAATCTTATTACTTAATTCTTATAAGCGTTTTTTTACTAATGCAGACACTGTTTTTGAATTATACAGTTTAAATTATCACACAAGTTGTTTTTCTACTATATATACTTTAACTTCTTGTATTTGATGTACTTTTTTTTTTTTAATATTATTAAATAGTTAAAATTTAAGGTGTGGTGTGGTGGTCTCAATTTTAAGTCATTAGTATATATAAAAAGACAAATTTTGGTATACTTTGCATCTTTCTACTGATCAACAGGTGGGGTTATATATATTTTGAAATTAAAATATATATTTTGTACAACATTTTCAAGTTGAATTGTAGTTATATGAATATTTATATTATAGATTGGAACACACATAAAATATTGTAGTCTTGAGGCATTGAATAATAAAATCATTAAACAGATTCTTAAGTCTTGTCATTTTAAAAATAGTCACTTTAAAAATATTTTATATGCAGTTAAATTTAAATGTATCTTCCTATATATCAATATGAATATATAGATTTGTTCAAAAGTTGAAACATAACATACATATACTATATTATGGTTAAAATAATGCACGATAATTATGTTAATCGCTTTAATCATCAAAATGCTAAAAATTATCATTGCTTAGAATGACTTTCTGAATTTACATTATATATAATATACAGAAAATAGTTAAACGAATAAATTTAAATTTTACCTTGTCCTATATAAGAAATTTATTTGCAGTGTAAATCATTGTGATTGAAAAATTTGCAAACTCAGAGGTTCATATCAGTATGGTACTTGCATATCAATGAGATTGGCAGTTGCAGTTGCTCTCTCTCTCTCACTCTCTCTCTCTCTCTCTCTCCCTACTTGAAGGTGTGGAATCACAAGCGTGACCTGCATGCATCTCGCGTGACGCTCCACATCTGCAACATGTCATTTTTTTTATCATTCCATTGTTTATTCTTGGTGAATAATTTGTTATATTTACATTGTTATTTTCTCTAATAGGTTGTCAAAGGAATTTTTTTCTATTCTATATATACGTAGGAAACAAAATTATCAAACTAAACTTTTTCTAGTTTCCCCCCTCCCCCCACCGCCTCTATGAAACGCAATTTGATCATTCCAATCATTTACAGAGAATAGTTTTGCACTTATACTTATTGATAACATCTCTTTCATACTTAAAGCCATAGACCATATAAAACAACATTATGCTTTTTAATGAATAAACAAGAAATGGGAACTTCAAATGTTGACAATTTTTACCAGAATGTTAATGTAGCCCCACGAGAGAGCGTGAAAATACTGTATAGTAAAGTATGCAATTTGCGTGCGTATTCATTTTTATGACGTCAGAAACATGCAAAAATTATGTATGAAATATGTATGAATTATGCGGGTTGCATAAATCTAAATTTCTAATCACTGCTATACGGAGCTACATAGTTGGGTTTTGAGACAAACTTAAGTTATTTATGTAAGTCCCGTCACTTGTTTTGTGATATAAATGCTTATATGTTTTTCTCTGGTCTATTTCTTAATGAAATTTAGTTAAATTTTAATTAAACGTATATACATATATGATGTATACTCACCTCACATAAACATAATAATTTGTTCTCTCTCTCTCTCTCTCTCTCTCTCTCTCTAATGATCTTGTTTCACACGTAACCAAATTACTCCTTTTCAAAAAGGTTACAGGTCAAAATTTTCAAATGCTTATACGGCATTCACGCGTGTTTAATATAAAGTAGATTATATATAAAATGTTTTTAACTTAACGAGCAATTATGTAAATGTAAAACTAAAACAGGTAATTAATAAAATCAAAGATATAATATATAACACCATAAATTTTAAGCAGGAGAGAGAAAAAAAACTGCAAGAACTATAGAACGTATATATTATAACCTGCATAATAATTTTGGTGATATATAATATATTTATATGTTATCAAAATGATGATAAGGTTAGTTGAACAGAGGCGTGTCTTTGTGTATAGCCCGCGCACAGCTCGCGCTTGGCACGGGTCTACACCTGAGGATGTGGGGGTGAAATAGGGAAATTCATAAAGCTTATCTTATAACACATGCTTTGCTATAGAGCGCAGGGAAATATCTTCACGCCTCAACGTAACTTCCGTTACACAAATTATTGTACTTCACAATTTTATATTACCTTACTTTTTTATAGCAAGTAAAAATTATTTCCTGTTATTTTTTAATACGTTAGGGGACAAAATTATGCATAATGATCAAAAGTCTTAAAAATATACAAATATTGGTTTGAAACTCATTTCCTATACATATATTTTTTTATTGTTGAACATATATTATTAACGCTTAAAGATTCATTTGTTATTTTTTTATATAAAACTTCTTTTATTTGAGTTTTATATTACGTAATATTCAGATATATATAAATCTGAAAAATTGTTGTTACAAAATTAATCATCCAATTTGATACAAAAATAAACTATAAATGCGCCATAGCTGTTATAGTTTCATCACCAAATTTGGATCGTAATGCGCACACCCTATTTAACGTATGAAGGAAAATAAAAATACGTTTTTATTCATCAGTTAAGAAAAAAGTTGACATCTCCCACTCGTCAAACTAAAGAGGCATTGTATTGAAGGCGGTGACAGAATCATTCATAATATATTTTACATAAACGTAAGAGAGAGAGAGAGAGAGAGAGAGAGAAAGGGTTGCAAATAAGCTCCATACATTGCACATAGGGACTGAATATAATAACAAAAAAAAATACAGGGACCATTTGATAATAAAAATTATATGGGGTGGAGTATCCGGTACGTAATATAGTTTTGCATAAAATTGCGTAGGTAAAAATGTACACAAGGTGTCGTCGACGTGGCACGCGTTATACCTTTTGCTCCTTGTCGTCAAAGTTCGTCAATAAAAATATAGGGTATAAAAATTATCAGCCCGCCCACGAAATGTCAACGTTATATTATATAAAACAACAAAATTCTTCTTCTTCTTCTTTGTTTATTATAATAATAATCACGTTACAAGGCACGTTCCTTAGGTTAAAAAATATAGTAATATAAATAATATATTTAAAAGACAGGTGCAATTTTTATAACATGTTTGTAGTATAAATATATTTATTTTTCTCTGTCTTAAATGTTTTGAAGGTCAGAAATATTGAATGTAAATAAAATAAATTATGGTTTAATGATTTAACATAATTTTTAAAGAGATAAGAGAGAGAGAGAGAGAGAGAGAGAGAGAGAGAGAGAGAGAGAGAGAAATGTAAATGCATTTCTTATTGCAAGCTGATGAATCTTTAAATACTAAAACTTTTTTTTGCACCTGCTTTTATTGTTTAAGAGTACAGAGAGAGAGACAGAGAGAGAGAGAGAGAGAGAGAGAGAGTAAAGAGTGTAGTGTAACATCTTGCGATACTGTGGCCAATAATTAATGCTTGGGCGACAATATTATTTTTCTTTCTTTCATATATATACCTGTGGTCTCTATTGTTTTTATATATATTACGCATGCGCCACACCTTGCAAAAAAAAATGCTGGTAGACATAAAACATTGACTCGTGCCATTGATGCGTGGGAAGTCAAATAAAAGGGTGGAGATGAAACATACATTAACTCTTTGATGATTATAATCCTCATCTCACTGTCTCTATTATTCTAATCTAACATTTATTATATAAAGATACTTATGTTATGAGGTGTTGCTATATTACAAAACTTTTATACACGAATAGACTACTAAATAGACATACAGATCTTGTTATATTAAAAAAAAAAAAAAGAAAAAAAGAAACATCTTTCAAGAGGACTCCCAAGTGCGAGTAGAGAGAGAGAGAGTTATGAAGATGATTACTTACTTATACATATTATCAACTCATCAAAGAAGATTATCATCTCTATATCTTATTATTATTTAGGCTTTTATATGGGTGTGATATACGTGATTTTAATATTAAATATTATATCTAAATTAATTTTTTTAAATTATAATTTTATACACGTTAAAATATAAAACAAATATTGCTAAACGTTATGTAAATTTCTTTATATATACAAAAAAAAAAAAAAAAAAATCGATTCAATTTGTTTTTGTTCATAATAGTATATAATTTTTTTTAGCTAAGGTTAAACAAAATTTTCAATCGTATATATATATATATATATATATATATATATATATATATATATATATATATATATATATATATATATATATATATATATATATATATATATATATACATATCAAATAAAGAGTTGAATTAATTACTATGTATTTTTAAAGTGATAGACATGTTAAACAAAATATATATGAATCCTGTTTCTAAAAAGAACCTTTTTTCTTATAGCTTATAAAATCTTTTCTATGTGTGCCATACAGTTTTCTTTTCATTTACTTTTCAATACTTTTTTTAGACTAGTCAGTATGTCTCTCTCTCTCTCTCTCTCTCTCTCTCTCTCTGAACAGAAAAAGAGTTTTCAATAAATACTTTGTTCTTATGTATACCCCCCTGAAAAAAAAATCATTCATTTTTAGTGTGCGAAATTTTACTAACACGGTTTTTTATACTTTGTAACTTTGTTAGGAAAACGCGTAATAAGCATGAAGATTTTTTTCTTTACAAACAATTGTCCTCGCACGTTCGTTTTCTAATACCGTAAAGAAACTATAAAATTGAATAAATAAAAAAAAAAAAAAAAGTTTATATAATATAATAAAGAAAAAAAAAACTTTATAAAAAAGTTGGTTGTGTAAGAAGTTCCACGTGTTTAATTTTATTTAAATTTTATATTTAATTTAAAAACATTTTTAGATTTTGCAATTCTAAAAGAATAGAATTACTTTGATATGCGTTACAAAAGAAAAGAATACAAAAATTTGATGGTGTTTAGGCTTGAGTATATTAAGAATGGAACTATCTCTTGTGTACCGATATACAGATAGGACTACCCACATAGAGACACTTGTAATTTACTGTATTATAAAGACAAAAAATGCATTAAAAATTATTTCCAAGAAAAAAAGTCAGACAATTTTTTTTTCTTTTTTTTTTGTATGAGTTTTGTATTATCTCAAAAATATTACTATTGGTCATAATATAATCATGCAGTGCAATTAGAATCAATAAATTAATTGTTATAAGTTATAACACAACCCATAATGGAGAAGGTAAAAGGTTGACTATAAATGTTACCTTTTTTAATATGTAAAGTTTTTGAACAAAATATGATCTCGCAGTCCGTACTTTGCTAAAGTTAATTTTTTACTATATAGTTATGGAATGAGCTCCAAGCTTATATTTGTTGCAAACAACCAAAAGAGCTTCAAAGAAGAAACAAATGGATCAAAAATTTCTTGCATGATATTTAAAATCAATTCATGCTATTTCTTGAGAATAACTTTTATATGTACCTGTTTGAACCTACTTAATTTTTTTTAAAGAATATTTTACACTTTGGCGGAGTTTTTTTTTATCCCTATTCAAAAAGAGTTGTGTTGATGCTATGGCACGTTAACAATTTGAAAGAAAGTTTAACTGACTGAACTGTTCTTTTTTTTATTATAGATTTGTCTTAAAAAGTTATATGCATTCTGCTATTGATATTTTTGTTTTGTTTTACGAAACCTCATTCCGACTAATTGAAACAGTTAATATATAATTATTGTACATTTACATATATTTTAAATTGTATATAATATATGACAAGACCAATATATTGTTGTATCACTTATTTACTATATGAACTATTGTTATGATTGTTTTTTCATATTGTCAATTCCTTTATAGTTTTTCAATGATTTTGTGATGCTATAAAGTTATACCATATCATAAGTAATATACTTATACTATGGCTATACGCTACCTCATTGTATATACCAGTACTATGCGTGAAATATTTTAATTGTATAACAAAATTTTTGTCATAAATAATTAGTCGTAATAAAAATGTACAAATCATGGTATATAATGCACCGTACATGAATTATATTATAATAAAAATATAATATATACACAATATAAATAAGTAAGTTACAAATTGGTATTAATATATTATATAAAATGTATATATGAATTATACCATTTTACATGAAACCTGACTATTATATACACATGCAATATACTGTATGAGGTTATACTGTATATATAGGGTAGCAAATATGAGGTATGTATAGGTTATATGGTTAATTCATAATATAGTTCGAAGAGATATACATAATATATAATATAGAAGAAAAATAAAGCATTGAAAGAAATCAAATAAACACACATGAAAAGAATTTGTTATAATATAATATTGTGAATAATATATATGTGCAAGAGAGCATAGTATGTATATGTATATCATAATATATTTCTGTGGTTCATCGATAATATGCATAGCAAAATTTTCTATTGCATAAATATGCATAATAAACTGGTTTTTTAAAATATTGCATGCATTTCATCTACTGCAAGCAAAATGTATAAATGATTGACGAGAATCTCAAAAAGATTAACAAATAAATAATAAAAAAAAAATGTCATCTAGTTTTCTTTTTATAAACATCATATAGAGAATTGATTTAGATTTGGTTCATATTCAAATACCGCCATACAAATTTTATTTTATTTCAATATTACTTTTTTATTTTTTTTACATATATATATTTTTTTTAACAACACTTATCCATAAAAAACATACTTGTATATCGATGCTTCTTTTATAAAACTTGATTTTTATTTTAAGATGCCAAATTTTTATAATATTCTTTTGAGTGACAGTAAAATCGTTACATGATAGCAAAATTTTAAGGTTAAGTACATTTTAAGTAATATTTATGTTAAAATATAGTAATAATATGTCACAATATTATGCAATTTAAATTATTTATTAAAGAGTTTAAAATGTCTTAAATGTCTAAGAACTTTTTTTAATACAAGTTTTATATATTTTTGATGAGACTTTGATAATAGTTTCAACAAGTACGTTTTTAAATTTTTAATAAAAAAAAATCACACACACATTTTTATGGGCAAGTATCAGAAGAATAACGTTTTTATTACATAACGTTATAAATTGTAATTCTACATCACAATCATGTTTTTTTTTATCAATATATCAATGAATAAAGACATTTAAATATTGGACAAATTTCAACGAGTAAATCCTTGATGTATATATATTATTATTAATTTACATTAAATTAAAATTAAAATTTATGTCACATATTATTATAATTTAGTTGATTGATGAGTAACTTTTTTTTTTTTTTTTATATATATTATTATTTTTAAAGTTTTGGTTCTCACAGGCCTCCCACCAAGTGCGTGAAAATAATCACGCCAAGTCACGATGTGACATTTTATTTTTGGGCACGTACTCCACGTACGCAAGTTTCCCACACTTAATTCCAATCATTGAAGAACTCTTATTACTTAAAAAATATTTATTAATTCATAAGATAAACCACCTTAAGGAGTTCCTTTTTTTTATTTACATCTTATAATGGAGCCAATATGATTTTCTTTTTCATAGACAACATTATTCATATAGAAAGCCTTCGAGGATTTTTTTTTATAAATAATATGATATGCGTGACGCTTATCAAAATTTAGAATCTTTTTTATCAAAACATATCTTAACTTCTGTAAATTGCTGATTTTTTTGTTGTTGTTGTATTTTATTTTTTTGAATTTAATATTAGTTTATAATAATATTTATATGTTCGTGATTTATGATAAAGATTTTTATATTTTCTTCATTTCTTAGAATTTAGAGTAAAATATAATAAAAGAATAAAAATTTCAAACAAAAGCTATATATGATTAATTAATATGTTATAAAAACAAGAAACTATAATATAAAATTTATTTATTTCTTTTAAAAATTATATATATTTAGTTCCTGTGTTTTTGAGATATGTGCTTGTTGTAAATTATATTTACGTGTTTTTTATTGTATAAATTTTGTGTTTAGAATAGCATTTTATTCAAACAAATAATGAGTAACGAAAGAAGAAATTATGCATACTTTGTGCTGCATTTGTCATTATAGCATAAATGTCACTAAATTTTGGAACAACATAAATACTTATCCAATTCTTCAAACGTATATAGTTATTATTGCTCACGGTGTAATGAGCTATATGATGAAAAAAATGTTACTGAAATTGGGCTATAAGTTATATCATTTTAGTATCATTATTCATTACGTTAGTATATGCATATATTTATTTTGTCTGTGCTGTAAAAAAAAATGTGCATGGCCATTTTTTTTATAATTTAAAATGCAAATAAATACAAGCATACAGAATATGTATATATTTGTATAAAACGTATAAACCACTTTTATTCATCATATTTATGCATTAGGTTTCTTATTTGATTTTTTTTATGTGCATTTTACTGGCAGCTAGCGAGCATTTAATTTTATTTTTTTTTGATACGATACATTTAGTATTAACAAATAGAAATTTAATCTTTAACAACTACAATAAAATGTCAAAAAATTGTTGTTGTACTGCCTTGTCATTGCTGATTTTCATCCTGGAAGCTAGGCAAACAGTACGACTGAGAATTTATTTTCCAAATATTTTTTTTTCTCTATATAAAATTATATAACAAAAGAGAGTTCAAAAATAATGCAGGCTTTACAATTACACATTTTATATCTAAATAGTAGACAACTTATACGGTATTAATTTATTCATAATTCAATAAAATTGTAAACATAAACTATAAAAAAAGTCATAACAAACAACGAAACTATAAATAAAATTATTCATCATCTTTATGTTTTTACTTTGCAAATACAAGTGATTGTTGAATATATTACTAAACAAAATGAGCAAGAGAGAGAGAGAGAGAGAGAGAGAGTACTTGACCTTTGACAGAAATATAAAAATCTGAGACGTCATTAAATGTATAGAGCTAAACACGAAGAAGTAGTTAATATCTATGAGCACGCGTTTCTAGTTGAAAGAGTGAGGTGTAATATATGATATTTGATGTATCACGTGCTTGCTGCTATGAGGCGGCGTCGGCGGCGTCTACATGCAAATTTGTAGCCTCTTGTTTCTTTTCATCATCAAAGTCATGATGAAGTTAGACAGACAGGTGCTAGCTCTCTTCGTTTTCTGTATTATACTTCTTCTTTAACATGAGAGACATAACAGAGAAATAAATGATAGTTGAATATTCTGCTGGTAGTGGGTGCTATATAGCAAGGTGGTATAGGTAGGTAGACATAGCCGTGATTAGAATATTTAATTAACATTACCACACACACCAACAAAAAAAAAAAAATGAACAGAGTAATAGATAGCTTTATATTTAATTTATAAATATATTTTTTATACTGTTAAACGTTAATTTATTAAATTCTTTTGCTTGCATATATATTTATTTTATTAATCAATGATAAAACAAGATATAAAAAAAAGCTAATTGAAGCTTTTTTTTTTATAAGTATTTTTTTTATATAACTCAACTCAAATATAATGTATTGAGATGAAAATGATTTAAAAATAAAATATATATTATAATTAAAAAAATAAATTAAATTACTTAAAAAAATAGAGTTCAATATACCATGGCTTAATTTTCCAATCATCACTCAATACGAATAAAATAATATTGCATGAATTTTCTTAATGGTTGAAAATTCAATCTTATAAAAGTGAGAAGTAGTCCTATATAGTGATATAGAGAATTTCGATCCAATTTTGTTCTTATCACACTTTTTACATTACGCATACTGTAACCTGTATAATATGCATCATAACAGATTTATATAAATTTTAAAAAATAAATTTATTTTTCTTGAAAGTTGTCAAGAAATCTTCATTTATATAAATGATATAATCTAATATATTATTCAAGGCTGATGTATAGTGTTTTATCAAATAAATGATCTACAATCCCTCATAGTAATTACATTTTCAATTGTATAGTAATGTTAAATTTTATACAGACATGTAATTACAAATTAAAAAAAATACAACAATATGATCTATTAATGTCGATAATAATTTCACTTGACAAGAAACAAGGATAGAAATGAGATGAATAATAAATCATTTATTTATATTTTATATGAATAAATTAAAATGTCAGGACTTTTTTTTTCTTTAAACGTCCTCCAAATTTATATTCATGCATTGGTGGCGCCAAAAAAACATTAATATATAAAAAAAAAGAGAGGAGAAGATGCAAATAGATACTAAATAAATAAATATAAAATTAACTTTTGCAGCACGTGTACTGTATATGTATATACCAATGATTTTTGTCCTATACCATGGTCATCATATTCTTATAGTGGTACATAGTCAAGTTATATACCAAAAGTATATAAGTATTGGCCAGCTGCTGATGGAGAAAAACCCAAATATATATTTACGTACCTTACATACGCGTGTTGTGTATGACACGTGCTTATTGCTGTGCTTGTTTGCTATAACTACACCTGCCTTAAAAAAAAAACTTTTTAGATCTTCGTTTTATATATTATATGTTTTAAAGTCCAAGTAAGCAAAAGGTATATAAATGTGACATCGTCTTTTTTTTTTTTTTTTTTTTTTTTTTTTTAGCAGACTCATTTGTCTCATCTTTTATTTGTGTAATGTTTTGTGCAAGTTTAATTAAATGTGACGGTTAGTTAGAGAGAGAGAGAGAGAGATGCCTTATCATTGTGTCTCTCAAAATCAACAGACATCTCAAATAACAAATTTAATATTTAAATATATATTACAATTTACATTTCACTGAATAAAAATGTCATTGAGACCAACTAAATTGGAATAATTGATTTTTATATTCTTGTATTATAGAGCAAGTTTACAAGAAAAAAAAAAGGAACATTCATTTTTCATTTTTTTTCTTTGCTTTATATTCTCCATATACGGTAGATTATAAATATTTTAATATTAGAGGGTCATTAACTTTAAAATTAAAAATACTGTTTGCATGTATAAAACAAAAAATCCTTGGGAGTTGTTTTTCTTCTTTTTTAAATTTTATTTAGCACGTGCCACAAACTTACACATAAGTTGTCACGTAAGAAAAATTTACAAAATAAATTTATCTTCTTACTGAATTATTTTAAGTACCAAAAACTATACGTCTTATTATATATACTGTATATTCATACATACTCTTATATAATAAACGAGTAAAATCTTTAATTGGATTTTTTTTTTCAAATCAGATATCTTTTGCAGTTGTTTTGGTGCTTTTCTTTAATAACCCTTCTAACTTGTTATAGTCTATATAGCTGACTTAATCAATTAAATAACATACATATTTTTATTCTGTTTATTAATGAAAATATTTTATTTATCTTCTTCGATAACGATGCATCACAGTAGCCCAAAGACGTTACTTGCTGATAGTTCTATATTGAAGCTATTAATATTTTCTTTATTTTGTGTATATACATAACCTGTATTTGCATTGTATATCAAAGAAACCACGGAAACCTATATGTGACAGCAAGCTGTTATTTTTGAGTATCTTCTTATCTGTATATAACAAATTTATGCGTTATTGATGAAACACTCAGCAAGATTTGAAATAGCACCGTGATAGATTTGGCTCCAAATTATCGCCACTCTCTCTCTCTCTCTCTCTCTCTCTCTCTCTCTCTCTCTCTCTCTCTCTCTCTCTCTCTCTCTCTCTCTCTGCAGTATATACTTTGATATTGACAAGATTTTTATCTCCAGCAATATTTCTTCCAAGTGACATTTATTTACATGAAAAACAAGAGTAAAATCAATCAACATTTCACCAGAAATATAATATTAACCAATATTGCATGCGGATTTAATGTTACTTATTATATGATTTTTTTTTAAAGATGTTAAAACCTACGCGATCTATCATATTTGAAACTTTACTCAGTGAGTTCAATGAGATTTTGAATCTTCAGACAAAATTTATCAAAGTATAATCTTGACACAAAAATAAAGTTTATATTCATACATTCATAAAATATAGAATTTATAATTTTTTGACAGTCACAAAATAAAAAGTAGTATTTTTTTTGATAAATAATATTTTGATAATATCATGTATTTATTATATGTATAAACTAGCTAGCTTGTTAGTATGATATTGGGCAGAATACACACACACACACACACACACACATACATTATATATATATATATATATATATATATATATATATATATATATATATATATATATATATATATATATATATATATATATATATATATATATATATATTATTCTGTTGTAGCAAACGAGTGCGTATTGAACATTACGTGCATTGATGTCTCTAACTCACAAAATACTATGGTATATAATATATATATATATATATATATATATATATATATATATATATATATATATATATATATATATATATATATATATATATACATAACCAGTCCTCTTGTAGTAAATAACTCGTTAGTCCGCTGATCATGTGCAATGCATCGTTACTTTATTGTATAGGCAACACTTTAAATTCACGTCTGGACACAAAAATTGTGAGGGTTTAGAAGGGGTGGGGGTCTTTTTCATAATGTCTGCAATTTTTTTATTTTACATGAATTATTTTTTAATAGCTGTTGCAGAAATTATATATAGGTAATGATATGGTTTTTGGTAAAGTTATTATTATTATAGTGTTATTATTATGAAGCTTTGATCCATAAAATAATTATAAGAAATTTTGAGTTTAAATATAGTACTCCACATGAGTTAATGCAATTAATTTTACACCCAAAATTTAGATAATAATATATAATGTATAATATGACAAGACAAGGACAGTCAATTTATTTCTTATGACCTTTTCTCGTATAGAGCATTTTACTGGCTGTATATAAATTGCTTATATAAGGCAACATTATGTATATAATGGAACTGCACAATTTTTCCGTAACTTCATCCATTACATTCCATATAGTCCTCCACTCACGGAAAAAGAACATATGTATTTTATCCTGTGTTTATGTCATATAGCAAAAATGTTGCTATAAATAGAATTTGCATGAATGATTATGTTGTACGACTACGACATAAATGCTATATATAATATGATGTGTAGTGAACTTATTATCCAATGCATAAACTATGATATAATTAATAAATGTTATTTAATTTTTAATGATTTATTTATTTCCACCATATTATATACATAGACAATAAAATAATTATAATATAATTACAACGGATAAAAAAAATGTTTTGTTGGTGAAAGGTTGCAAGAAAGTCTTAATAAAAACCACTACCATTCACATAGTAGATTACTCTGTGGCACTTGCATCCTCTGAAATTTTGCTGAAATTAGGCTCATAATAATTCTGCATTTATTTTTTTCCGAACTTACAGGTTTATATATAACGATAACGACAGATCTTTAAAACCTTTAGAGTTGGGTGAATTGTTATTTTATAGAATCCACTTCTAATGTTATGAAATGTTCATAATTGTATTCAGTAAATCAGAAAAAATTCAAGGTAACAAAGCTGCACTATAAAACACGAGATATCATTAAAACATAGAGAATTACAATATTTAGTGTATATAACGTTGTAATAAATTTATACATATTTCTATATCTATTGCTAAAACCTAAGAAACTATAGTAATAATTTTATAATGTCAAATCATTGAAATAAAATAAATTTAAATAATAATAGCAAACATTTTCACACCATCAGCAAAATAATTTGTTTCTTCTTCTTTTTACACACATTTAACCTTACATTTCCAACATTTCAACAGCTTCCCCATGCAGTCAACACTTTTTGAGAAATGATTTGTGAGACTTTATAGTTGTTGTTCATATGCAAATATTATAATTTTATATAAATATTTTGCCTTGGTAACGAAAAAAACAAAATCTTTTCATACTTAAAACTTTTCTCACAAGAAAACAGAAAAAAAAGACCACCTTTGAAGCTGACAAGTAAGTAATAAAAATATGAAAAGACCAAACAACTACAAATTAAATCCTTCTTTATTTAACACTTGTTAGAAGAGAAAAAGAAGTGTAATATTTTCATATTAACTAACAACCATAACATTATTAACGCTTTAAATCGTATTTTATGAAAACTTTTTTTTTATAAATTATGTAATGAAATCTTATAATTTATGTTTGAAATAATCAGTGGTACAGTATTATATATGTATGTATATATAAATATTTTATATAATATATTAAAGATTTATTAAAACATAATGTAAGCAAAAACATAATCAAAGTTACTTTTTTATATTATTTGAAAAGCGTATAATTTTATGCAAGATTATTTTATGATAAAATAGCTTAACTATGATTTTAATCGAATACATTGTTGAAATTTTGTATGTTAGGGGGTTTACCATCTGGTGCTAAAGACACTCCTGCTGTCTTTCCCGCCCACTAGCACGCGACCCCTCTCTCTTTCTCTCTCGTTGAAATTTCTGCACGCACCAAGTAACTTGCACCGTCACCAATGCACAAGAGCAGCCGTTATGTATAATACTTTATAGTATATAAATATATAAATTAATTATTTACACCATGGGGTGAAACAAATTTAAATTCAGATGCATAATTATTATAATTAGAACATTATTTTATACTTTGACGTTACGTTTTATAAATTATATATATTTTTTAAATTTCCATGCATGTTTTGATAAATATTTTTAGTTTGATTTTAGAGGTAAAATCAGAAATTCATAATTTGTATTTATTCAGATTTTTTTATTGGATATTAAAAAAAAAATGCTGATTACTTTAAGTTTAAATAAATAAGATGCCAAACTATATATTTTTAAATCAATCATATTGTAATGTACAACAATTTAAATATATAAAAACTAATAGCAACAATCATAGACGAATACTGATTAATATGACAACTATACTTTTTATAATTTTATATGATTTTATTACTTTTGAATGTGTTTCTAAAGTGTATCCGCATATAACACGACAAATGCTTTTGTTTTGCAACGTAATTATGCCAAATCTTCTGTGATGCTCTTTTTGAAGATCAAGAAATAATTTGATTTGAATTCATTATAGACAATTAAAATGATGCTTCTAAATTTCTATGTAAACAAAACAAGAAAAGTGGAAACATTAGCTATATATATTTTGCGATGTACAGTATTTGGTCCAGCGGGTTGCATAACTTTCACTTTTTTATTAAGAAATGAGTACAATAAATAAACATATACATCAAACAAATGAATATAATTTTCAATATAGTCTCATCCTCTCATCTATATCCTATATCTTATATATAACAAACGCAAACAATAATATGCATCGATTTTATGTTCCAAATTTGTAAGGAGTATAATATACGTCAATTTTGTCGATTTTTTTTTTTTTTTTTTTTTTTTTTTTTTTTAAGAATTGGGGTTATTTTGAGTTGGTATTATTTTTTGCCCCTTATTATTATAATCTGCACTATATACACTTAATACTTTGTTGTATTTAATTATATAGTAATTCTATATAAATTTTTTAATTTGACTTTCATGTATCCTACACTTGACTTCTGATATGCAAATTAGCTCTTGCGGTCATCACACATATACAATCTTGGAAACTTAGTTAAAGAAGCCGCAATGTCAAAGTTTTTTCTTCTTTACTAAAAAGTCAAAAATTATGTATCATTTTGGCATGCATGAATATTCAATATCGTGATATAAATAATTTAAATTAATTAATCGTTATATCTTCTTTGATCGCAGAGAAAAAAAAAACAATACTAACAAAAGAATTTATTCAATAAAATAATTTTTTTTACACAATATAATTCCGTAGAAATGATTTTATTATTATTATATTTATTTAATTTGTTCGTAACATGCAAATAAAATAACTTTTTAAAAATTTAATAACAGATGTGATGTAGGTGTATAAAAGTAAGATTGGTTTAGAAAAAAAAAGCTAACAAAACTTATACACGCTGTTTAATATTATAAAGAGTTTAAAGGAATCTGATTCGAATATATAGAAGAAAAAAAAGCTTATAATATAATTTTTTTTGAACAGATGGTCGACGTTTATAATGGGTTATATACAGGACAGAAATTTTCTATAACTCCCCCTTATATACTAGAGCCAGACAAAATCAACTTATAGCATGAAAAGTGTATCAAATAAGATAAGCGGGTGGAGGGTTGATTTTTAACAGTTACAATCTACGTATCAGTATGGTGCTTTTATATATATATATATATATATATATATATATATAGAAATTTGTGCCTATATGAATTTTGTGGATTAAAATTTATAATATTATTATTCATGCGTGGGAGAAACACCTGGGATATTCATATATATTTTTTGCATCTTAAATATATACGGAAATGGTGATTGTAATCAACAGAAAAATATTTTATTTTATACATTACGTATAAATAGGAAATTGTTATTTTTATATACAGCTGTTTTATATAATGACATAAAAAAAGTATAATATTATGATATATGATAATCAATCTAATGCACTGATATAATTTTGTTATACTTTGGTTTATGTTTAGGTGTTTTGTCATGCAGCTGCTTTCTTTTTTTTTTTTTTTTTTTTTTTTTTTTTCCGCTACTTCCAAACGTACTTACTTGATGTAAGGTGTTTTACTAATTACGATAGATTGATTGATTGCTAGTAATCGTGTATTTTTTTAAAGAGTAAGGGACAAAAATATTTTTAAATTATAGTAAAACCATATATTATAAAGAACTGTAAGATATAAAAACTATTTATAGATTCTATATAATAAATGCGAAACAGATCGTTAAAAAAACAAAACATATAAATAATAACAAATAATGTGAAATCATAACCATTTAATCATTTATTTTTAATAATTTTTGTTTTAGTTGAGAATTTAGGAACTCATACGTTACCAAATTGAAACAAATTATGATATGAGTAATTACAGTTTTAAATACATTACACTTTTAAATGGAAACTAAAATAATATTGATAAAAATTAACGAAAGGTATGAAATTCCTTATATATCATGTAAACATAGGGAGTTTTGAATCAAAGCATTTGAATTCACAGGTGGTTATGTTATGCATTAATCGTATCGATTATCTATAGCACGTATATAATAATTATACCAAAACGTGTCGCATATATATTTAAAAAAAATGATGTTATACATTAAAAAAAAATCAGGATATCATGTTTACCTTTCTTTTACAGTGTGTATTATACAAAAAAATAAGTCTATAATATATTTTAGTTTCTTATCATAGTTGACACCGTAACATTTCCGTCTCCCTTCTTCCCCCTCTCGATTACAACTATATAGAGTCACAGCAACGTTATTGTAAACATAAGAGGATAAAATTGGTGACCTTGCTTAGGACCCGCATATATATAAGGTAGACCCCGCATTATTTTTTGGTGATCGATGATTAAGCATATACCTTGCACTTATTCATTATATATATATATATATATATATATATATATATATATATATATATAAAGGAATAGCGCCACATATAATAAAAAAATTATAATCTATCAATTTTGTGTGGTATTTTTTTTTTATAGTATGCGGGCATTGTTATTAAAAAATGAACAATATTGATTTATATAATATGCACTTGTTAAACTATTCACGCAAAATAATTTCTTTATTTTTGTATATATACATTTTGTTCTTTATATATATATGGGCACCAGCACTAAAATATTTTTCTATACATAATATATTTAAATTTTTATACAAAATTAATAGTATTTTATTTTCTTCTTGTCAAGTGAAATGGTAATTTTGATTTTGATTAATTATCCAAAGATGATGTACAAAAGTTTGTGTATGTACTTACTATATTACAAGTACATACGGGTAATTTCAAATAGACAAGATAAGTATAATAGTGTATAAAAATATATAGAGGTATATGAACTCTCATTACATTTTTTATTATTCTTCTTCTATTGAGACGATTATAATATGAATGAAATAATTCCTGATCTCTGCGATTGAAACCAGCTGTAATTTTTTTTCTTATAAATTAAACGTACATTTCCTCCACGTGTATAGATAATGGAAGAAAAATTATTGAAATTATGACTTTGTAGTTTTCAAGTTAATACGTATTTCCGATGTCTATATAGTTTTTCTGTATATATATTTCTATTACAATAACTTTTCTAACTTATCCTGTGTTTAAATTATATTCAAATGTGAATAAATATAGGGCTTGTGGCTCTGTGACTGCACCTATTGCTGATGCATGAATTGGTTATTTTTGCAAGAATATTGTCATATATATTTACACTGTATTATATGTATGAAAGAAAGTAAAGATAACAAAATAAAAATTTATGATGCAAAAGTTACCTATATCGCGTTCTCTTGTCTCTTACAAAGAAGGCAGGGTCTCTAATATGAATATTTTAAATTATATGATTATTAACTTGAAATATATTTGCAATGTAATGAACCAGTCACCTTAAGAACAGTTAATAATTATTAAGAAGTTCCTATATAACGGACACAAACTCTATAAATGCGTATTTTTATATAGTTTTGAAACCGAAATTTAAAAGTTATTTCAACTGAAAGATATAGACATTTTTATTAAAAGTTTATATATTTTTTATTATATGAGATTGTATCAAAAAATCAATATTTATTGATATCATTTTTTTCTGTAGAACAGGTAAGTGATATAGCATAATAAATATAGTACTCTCTCGTGTGCCGACACTGAAGTTAAATTTAATATCAAAATGCGTGGGTGTCTGGCACGCGGGATCAAGCGAGACACTTCCGGTGTGTGGGAGGTTGGGTGGGGGTGGAGGGAGGTTGGTGACAAAATAAGATTACAGCATCAAGTGTCAACATCGCACCTAATATTATACTATAATATGACTGTTTGTCACTCTTTTTCTATCATAGTGTCATAGGGGTGAAAAATATAACAACATGAGTATAATCAATAAGTTGATAACAATTGATTTTATATCATGTAAAACAGTGTTAACGGATTTTTAATGTCTATAACAATGCAAGAATAGGATAGCAAACAGGTTCTTATAATAGAGAGAAAAACTATGGGATTTTTTTTCCGGGCAGTATGGTTCCACAATGCTTATTTTTAAAAACACGCATACGTAGTATGACAAAGTATCATGATCGGGGTGGCACCAATAGGGCCCACCTGGCAACTGGTTTGAGGGGCCCACACACTGAAGGAGGATCAAGGGGGCTTGGCCCCCCTTGTCCAGCCGAAGATTATAATTTTGCGCTACCATTCTTGCAAATTTTTGCTTTTTTAAAAATCAACTGCTTGTATAGCATATAAGATGAACTAATTCCATAGTGTACACCACATATCTTACAGAATAAGGCAGTATTGTTACACTCCTCGTTGATAAGTGCAAGGAGATCGAGTTGCAAAAATTACTCCTCAAAAACGTTTATACAGTAAAATAGTCCAATAAATAAATTGTGCAAATTGAAACGTATAAATTATAATTTTACTAGCATTGTATATCATACATGCAAAGGCTCACAAGTTTTATGAATCATTACTAACAAGTACAAAATGTTCATAAGAAAATTGTTATTATTATAATATACACCTGACAAGACTAATTTAAAATTATATTCATTCATATATAATATAAAATATACATATATATAATAATGATACAAAAACTTTAACAAGTTTTATACTCTTCTTTCTTATATAATAGATATAATAAAGAAAAGTTGCAAGTTTTAAATATATCTAAAACATGCACGCAAATCATGATACAGCAAAGTAAAATTCTTAGTAAATCTAATATTATATATATATATATATATATATATATATATATATATATATATATATATATATATATATATATATATATATATATATATATATATATATTTTTTTTTTTTTTTGTCAAATGTTTTTGTATTTAACCGCAGTGAAATCTTTTTCTTTATTCTTAAAACGTAATCAAGGTTATATCAAACGAACTGAGAAAATTAAAGCGAATAACTTCACCTTTTTCATGCCTATTTTAACACGATATAATATTATAATACAAAAAAATATATAATTTAAGATGATATATACAAATGGCGATATATATATTTTTTTTTTGTATATATGTAGTATTATTTATAAGTAGCTATACATAACCACAAATAAAAATGCCACTATATTATAGATAGATAATTAATTATATATTTTTAGTTTTTTTTCTTCTCTTGACTGCAGAAACTGAAATACATATTAGCATAAAAACATAATTTTACACGTATTTAAATTAATATAATATAGTAACGTATTTTTTTATATAGTTTATATTTTATAATATATAAGATAATTAATCATTTGAATATTATATAAGAGGATGATCAGTATTGATGTGTGAAAATGTAAGCATGCAACCGTGTGGGCAAACGCAACTAGTAGCAGCGCTAATGAGATCCTTTTTTTTTATCCTTTCATTCAAATCTCTAATATTTTTACGTTATATTTTTATAAGAAGAAGAAAAGATTTGGTCATATGAGTAACTAATGACGTCATTTATATTATATTATAATTTAAAGTGTTTTGTGGTGTTTTAATATTAATTATTATTTTACGTATATACTATATTTTTTTTTATTAAATTATGGCTGAAATTTTGTGCATGATTTTTAAGCTTATGCATTTTTTTCGCAATTATTGGTGCTTACATATATTATTATTATTTTGTTATTATAATGGCAAATATATATATAAAAAAAGCAATTAAAGTTTGATCTTAAAAATGAGATAATTTTAATTTTTTTGTGGGAAATTAACGTGAATAATTATTAGCTTGCGTTTGAGAGCATTTGTCCGCAAAAATGTATACAGCTAACCAAATTGGATCATCACAGTTTTGGGTCCTGAATCTTGGGATATTTTTTTATATTTTTAACACATTTTTTGCACATGGTTGTAATAATTATATTTAAATTTTTATAAACAGAAATTAAAATAATGACGTATACACACTAAAAAATAGACGTGTATAATCGACGTTCTAAACGTTGAAAAGCTTGTACACAATTTCGTCATGCTTTAAACGTTGATATTTAAAGCTTACGTGTGACGTCACAAACGTTTATAATCAACGCTTAATTACAATTAGATGAAAAAGAACCAAACTCAACTGGTAATTAGTATATACTGTGTCATAAATTTTAGGATGACCGATTTGGGTATGAAAAATCGAGTTACATCCAAAAATGCAATAAAATTTTTAACGGGTTGGTAACTTTTCGAAAAAAACGCACTTTTTGGGCAGAAATAAAAAAAACTCAAAATTTTTTTTCGTTGATTCTAGTTAAAGAATAAAAAATAAACACTATTTATTATTATGCATATTTTGATTTTTCGCTTAGAACACAGGAAATTGTGTAAAGTAAGTTTTTATATTATTTCTAATTAGGCGGAGAAGGACGTTTATTCCGTTGAAAATTGACGGTTTTTATCAACCCTATTTATGCTGATAAATCATCGTTTAAAGTGAAATTGTACTTAAGCGTTGAGTTTTCAATACAATAAGAGTTGAGTTTTGAAACGTTAATTATCAACACTTATAACCGTTGAAAAAACACTTATTCCGTTGATTACTAACGAAATTTTTTAGTGTGTAGTAAGTTTTTTTTTTATACAGTATATCTTCAACATTTGACATAGAGTTTATAAAATGCTGTCATCAAGAGTAAGAAGATAGGCAGGTGAGGTGGTGCATTACTTACTTTTTGAATATATATATATATATATATATATATATATATATATATATATATATATATATATATATATATATATATATATATATATATTTTTTTTTTTTTTTTTTCATACATATATAGTATAAAGAAATGACTAATGATGTTTACGTCTAGTAACAAATAGTTCCACTCAAAGTTTTGGGCGTGCCGGCGTGCGTGAGAATATTCAACTCTTTATACTTATATGAATACACGACAACTGACTTCTTGACTTGAGCTTGTTGAGAATGAGATGAGATTCACTACCACAACAAAAAATTATGTATTATACTCTTTGACAGCTAAACATGATTGATTTAATCAAATGTATATGATATTATATAAAGTAAAAATTAAAAACAATTATTAAACTAACATAACATTTATCACCTCTCTTATACTGTATAGTCTAGTTTTTTTTATACAATAGTTTTATAAATGGATTACAACTTGTTTTCACTATATGTATAGTATTTTTGTCTGCTAGATGTAATTCTAATTGATTATAATTTCCATGTACAATACAGTATCATTTATTAATTTGAATATTTTATATTATGAGTATATATACAAAATGAAATGATAAAGTTTCAACTTTTTGACTTTTCAACTTTTGGCTCTCCAGTTACCCTGTGAAAGTTGTGTGAGTCCGATGAAGGACTTGGTTAAAGTACGAAACGTAACTCAAATTTACATAATTTATGTAAACTAAAATCAGGAGAATGGAAAAAAGTTCAAGATGGATCGTTAATCCATAAAGTAAGTGTTAATTCCAAACCTTCTCCTAAAAGTAAAGTCATGACACTTTCAACTTTTTATTTTCTATATTTCTGCAAACCGAAGATAAATTTAAATATTGATTTATGCACCTTTTTTTTCAAGCAAGAATTTTTTCAAAAAAATTGAATTATTTTATTATTGGCAAGAAACGTTAAAAAGTATAGCAAATTATCTCAGACAGTAAAATCAAATATTATATTATACCATTCCATCCCCCCCCCCCGCTCTCTCTCTCTCTCTCTCTCTCTGTCTTTTTTTTATTTTTTTTTATTTTTTTACTTTACAGTATTATATACTAAATATAGTAAATTCTTGTTACATGTGTTACTTTCATTATTCTTATAGTTTAAGATAAAAGTAAAATAAAACGAAATTAAATAATAGAAGTAATTAATTGCAGTCTTCGTGTTTGAAAGGATAAATTAAATTGAATAAGTCATATGTATATAGCCTGACAATTTAATGCATTTTGAGATATTTTGACTTAAGTATTCAAATTCTTATATTTCGTCTCTTTAGCTTTGCATATAGGAAAGAAAAATAGTTTTCAAGCTTCCTTTCAAGTGTTAAAACTTTTAACACTTATGCTTGTTATTGAGTACTGCAATCATTAAAGTCAGGAGCATATTATAATATGCGGTTTGATTTATAAAACATATATAAAATTAAAATATCAGCTTCAAATTTATTTTTTCTGTATAAAAGCTACAAAAACTAAATTTCTTGTCATGATCTCAACTTGTAAAAAAAAAATAAAAAAAAAAAAAAACTTTAAAATTTTTCCAAGCAAACAAACGAAATAAAAATATAAATAAAGGAAATCAAATTAACACAGAAAAAGAGATAATAACACTAATTTTCAACTAATAATTCTTTTATTTCTTTTCTTTCATTTATGATTTTAAACTGTCAATGATATCATTAATAAAAAGAAGAAATAAAAACTTTTCATCACGTTTTTTTTTCTCAAATAACATATTATTAATAAAATCTAATATAATATTTCAAAAGTTTATATATTTCAAGTTAAAAGAAAAACTATAATAAGTTATATGCTCACACATGGTACCGTTTAAAATACTGTAAAAATCAAGTTAATATACCTTTTTTTTATTCTATATTATTATTATAACCGTTCAACATATGTTATATTAAATATAATAAATTTTGTAAAAAAAACGTCATATTTTAAAAACTTCTTAATCAAAAATTACATATATGTAATAGACGTATAGCTTTTCAAAAATTTAAAGAAAGTGTTAAAAAAAATAGCCCCCTATCACTTTCTTTTTTATAAACACATGTTATATATATATATTTTAAAAAGTATGCATTTAAAAAATTTCAACCCTCAAAAAATATCCTTTTTTTTTATACAATATAACAAAAATGATGAGCTTTTAATATTTTTTAATTTGATGCCTTGAAGAGCTTCTTTTATTTTTTACCTCGGCACAGATGGTGAATACAGTACAAGAAATACACGCTATATATTTTTGTAGCCACAAATTCACTCTGTTTACTGTATATAGTTTAATTTATGTAACATTAAAAGTAATGATCCATAGTAAAACTATAATATATCTATTAAACATACAACAAATTATTATTTATTATATTATTATACAAAGCTATATATTTATTTAACATTAATTCAAATTTTAAAGCAATTGAAATTTTTATATTCATTGTAAATATTATTTAAACAGACATGGAAGGAAAATATTGTTAATCCTACAAAAAAAATAAAAAAAAATAAAAAAATCTATAATGTATTTTGCCTGTCTAATTTCAGCAACAGTTTTTTAACAACAGAATTATATATACAATTTCAAAACAGCCCATATTCACGTTGCACACCGAAGAAATGATCCAGTTTTTCTTTTTCCATAATATGAGACCTGTGCAAGTAAATAATAATATATATAATAAATACTTAAACTAGAAACTTAAACAGTCAAACAAATATTTACAAAGTTATAATAAAAGCATCTAAATTCTAAACGGGAAAAAAGGTTGACAACAATATGCCACTTCTACACCAAAAATAACTATTATATTGTTGTTGTTTTCTGTTTTAATAATAATAAATGATTTTTATTGAGAGGCCACAAAAGGTATACAGTACACCCACTTACATGGTCCTTTATATGTGTTTTATATGTGGTTTTATATGTGTATGTAGTATGTACAGTACCATGTATTATATTATAAATAAGTCGTACAATTTTGCAGTCGCGAGTTTTACTTCTTCAATGCTGAAAAGTAATATTGCTTTACCAAATATTTACTCGCCAAAACTCTTCGATATATATTTTTTCCCTTATAACAATGAGTTGAAGAAATAATGTTATGCAATTTCAGGGAGTTATGTTATTATATTTGACCAACAACTGGAAGTATTGGGTGCACAATTTATATACGTGTCCAAATTGTGAGATTTTTTTTTACGAGAATTATGTTGAGTGAACAGTATTATATTATAATCCATCCTTGTTAAACTTGTACCTGCAATAAAAAAGTATATATTTGTGAATAATTTTATCATCTCATGAGAATAAGATTGAGTACTCACAAAATATACATTATATTCTCTATTATCGATAAAAGAAAAACTTCAACGCTTAAAATTTGTTTTATAACTATTTACACTGTGGTCTATGGGGATTTTAATCCATTATGTTAACCTTAAAATACAAAACTCCTTTTTTTTATTATTATTATTATTTTTAAACAAAATAGTTAACCATGAATGTTTTATATTATGCATTATCTTTTGATATATATTTTGAAAGAATATCCATTGAGAATTGAGTTCAATAGTAATTTTTAACTAGTTTTATGCGTATATGCGTTGCGTACACAGATTTTTTTTTTTATTATATATATTCGTATACGTATATAAGAAAGAAAACAGGATTTCAATGATAAAAAAAAAGGCTTTTGAAATTAAAAAAGTATGTATAATAAAATATATACTATCTTTGAGTGTAAAGATATACAATTATTATTATTTATTTGAGGTTTTTTGTTGACTTGTTTTCATATATTTCTCTTAAATTATACTAGTTTCTTTTTTTTTTATACATTTTATTATTTTTCAACAACATTTAAATATTTTTTATAGCACGTGTTTCAAATTTCAATTTTCACAAGAAAAGAGCAACAAAAATAAACAAGTTAAAAAATATATACTTTCATTATTTCTCCCTTATTTTTTTTCTTTATACATTTCATCAAGATATAAATTTCAAATTTGTATTTTTCAAATGACTTTGCAAAAAAAAATACACAAAAAATATTTATTATTTTGACATGAATTGAATATAATTGCAATGTTAAAATTGTATCTTCTCTCTTATATATAATATGCTTTATTTTGTCGGTTATAAGAAGACCACCAGAGCAGAAATGTTTACCAAAAAATTGCAACCCTATCGTTTTGTCATTAGAGGGCGTGAGTAAAAATTTTAGTATTTGCACACAGGAAATGTAGTTTCTCTCATCTTGTTGTTTGTTGTACCCTTTACCTGCTTACCTATACTTGCTCTTCTTTCTCACCCTATAGTATATCACATGATAGTTTGCATGTAAAATATCTCAATTCATAGGTATAATACATTGCATTTATGTCATTTTATATATAAAATGTATTGAGCACGCTTACTTTAAATCGGTGCAAAGTTAAGTGCAGCTGGAGATCAAATAAAAAAAGGAAAAGAGGTTTTATAAACATGTCATTACCTGTTACCCATCATTCTGATTGACAATTTTATTCCACTTTTATGTAAAAAAAAAAAAAAAAAAAAAAAAAAAGAGAAAAAAAAAGAGAAAGAGAAAAGAAAAGAAAAAAAGAAAAAGAAATAACATGTTATTTAAATTTTAAGGATATTCTATATTATATTTATATAAAGAAAAAAAGGGAAAGTGTTTGGCATATGTCTCTTGTGAAGTATCTTAATCTGTTACAATTGAGATATAAGTGTGTTAGTACCTTGGATAAACAAAATTGAGATGTAGCTGTACCGTTCTTCTTACTTATTGCATTCATGAATTTGAATAAAATAATAGCATTTTCATTTTTCTTGATCTAATTGGGATGTACCAACAAGCACCACAAGCCAGTGCATTTTTTTTCGCATAACTAAATAAGGGTTGTAACAAGAAGGTCGTATTACTTATAAAGTCAAAAGTTGACCACTTACTATTTCATATAATGTAAAAACCAATACTAACAATTGGATATGATTAAAATTACAGGACCCATGCCATGACTTTCAGATGAGGAAGAAAAAAACAACAACGTAACATGGGGCTTTATGTGTAAGTGTAAAATTTCAATAATATATAATATAATTCTTAAAGCTAAATATTTAGCGTGGTGCATGACCATCTACGAATTTGTCCATTTTTGAATTTTTCGTGTTAAGAATATTGTAAAATATATTGCATTTTTTTTAAAATTATAAAATTATAATTTAAATCGTATGCGTATATCTCATTTCCCTGAATCAAAATGTTAGCTTCCAAAACATAATTTTTACGTTATGGCAAACTTTTACATAATTTTTTAAATATTGACAATTTTATGCAAGATCTGTTCAAATGAAACATAAAAACTCATGATGGCACGATATTTACTGATATCTGAATTAAAAAAAAAAAAAAAAAAAAAAAACTCAGTGCTGTATTTTGATATACGAGTATAAAAATTATATTCATAAAAAAAAATGCTTTTCCTGTCTTCGTGTGAAAGTATAATGTCTGCATTTTTTTTCTTTAAATCTATCATTCAAGTTCATATATCTTTGAATATAAAAACATTTGGGGATCAACATTTGATTGGCTTGCTAAATAAAAGATATAGTTGACTTGCAAAACTTGAATTAAAAAAAAATGTAAAGATCACACACACCACAAAATATTCTTCAATAAGTCAAATATAACATATCTTTTAGTATATCTGTCATAATAAATTTTGATATGAAAAAATATTTCCATCTAATTAAATCTAAATATATATTCAACCTTTTCTATTTGTGTTATGTTATATTAAATATTAATAATAAAATCATGACACAAAAATACAAGTAATAAGTGATTTCATGCGGAAAAAAACTATGTTGAGTGTCTTGATGACACTTTTTATTTTATATACATACACACACACAAATATATATAATATATATATATATATATATATATATATATATATATATATATATATATATATAAAATTTGAAAAGCTGTCATTGAACTTTTTTCAATTCAAATCTTAATGTCATTTTCATGTAGTTGTCCGAAAGACAGGTGATATTTTGCAAATTGAACTAGAGCATGTGCCATCACACATCATGCTCACGGCGCGTTAGGTGATTCTGGACCAAAGCTTAAATTTCACATATTTATATAATATATATTTTTCCCCTTCACTTTATAAAATGCAGCTTGCCACTGTTTCGGGTCAACATCACAGTATATATATAGATATTATTTAATATCTATAAAAGAAAAAGTATAGCGA
>OX439131.1:16045688-16075688 GCA_949318235.1 Ecdyonurus torrentis
ATTAGATGATGATTTGAATCTTGATATAAAAAAACACAATTGTTTATGGTTTTTGAACAATAGAAATTTATAAAACGTCGGTATTTTACTACCTGTAGCTGAGGTGAAATATGTCACTATTTTGTCTTGTCTTCCATGCTGCTGCTGACGAAAGATCAGAAATTTAAGATATCTCAACGCACAAACAAAAAGTATTTTTTAATTTATTTCGCCCGCACAAAAACTTATGTTTTTTTAGCACTTTAAACAATTTATTTTACTAAAATAAAATTTTACATAAGTTCATCACTTTGTATTATACAATATTATTTCTAAGAATGTTTGAATAATTTTTCTTATGAAATAAGATGTTTGATAAAAGTTTTTGTTTATAAAAATGTTAAAAATTTGTAAGGTATTTTTTTTTAAAGTTTAAGAGAGGGAGAAAAAAATATTCTCTAATTAATTGTTATTGTAGTATTGTTATAACAAGCATGAAATGTAAGTAGCAGTTTAATTAATTAAAGGAGTTTTTTGTTGTCTTTTGGAATAGATCAATGGAATTTTTTTTATTTTCCGCCAACAAATATTTAGAGCAGTGGTTTAGGAAAATATTTTGACAAATAATTATTGTAGTATTTCCCCAAATCGGCAAAAAATGAAAAGTTTTTGATTAATTAAAGCCGCTTTGATTCTCTCTCTCTCTCTCTCTCTCTCTCTCTCTCTCTCTCTCTCTCTCTCTCTCTCTCTCTCTCTCTCTCTCTCTCTCTCTCTCTCTCTCTCTCTACTGATACCAGTCAATGACCATAAGAGTAATTCATTTGCCAAAGTTTTAAAACTACAACAATTTAACTTATTTATATAGCATCTCTTATTTATTTAAGAATTCTGGATAATATCGTACCAATTTGAGTCACGATACAATATAATATATATAAACACACAGATTTGAAAAGAAATTGGCAAACAATAGTTATACATAGAAAAAAAAAAGATCTCAAATATCTTTCTTATAACTCAATACTAAAAACGTGTGCATTTGATACGAAGAAAAAATAAAATAAATGATTCTTTATTTTCTAATTTAATACGTATAACATGAACGCAAAATGATAAAAGAAAATAAAAGTTACGCTTGATGAAATTAAATAACATCGAGAGAGGATATAGTTTTTTCTTTTTCATTGGAGTTTTTTTTTTTTTTTTTTGTAAAAGACGGAAAGGAAGGAACATAATAATAATATAAAAAGGGCAACTTTGCGTAAACATAGGACTGTAATAATTGAAGTTTATAAGAGAAAAAGGAGGCTGTGTATCTGTGTGGTGTTAAGTTACCTGCGGTGGTCAATGTTGATTCAAAAACTTTAAAGTCTTCCATCAATGTCTTGTCCATCAAACAATGTTACTTCTGCAAACTAAATCGACTCCCACACAGTGCATTTTGGTCTTTTATTCTTCTTTTTCGTTTCTAAAAAAAAATAATAATAATAAAAAAAAAACTCACAGATGATCAATCGAAAAGCACTCTATTAAAAACTGTTATATATATGACAGCAGTTGTTCACTTTTTTCCTGTATATTATATATTGAACCATTTTTATTATTAATACCTTTTTTTAAAACCTATATTTTTCTTTTCATCTATATATTTATATGTAACAGATGGGCGATATATTAGACAAAAATTGATCTTCACTTTTTCTTTTCAAAAAAATAAAGAAAAAGTAAAACGATAAGCTTTCACTCTCTTTTGATATAAATTCGCTTTTCATCTATACTGTATAGCTTTGTCTCCTTTTCAGAGTATATATAAAAAAAGAGGTCGGCTTCTTTAGAAGATCTAATTATTACTTAATTAAGACTTTAATTAACTAATTTTAATAGTATTAAATAACCTATTTATTTAAAAACTCTCTGATGTAATAATATTTTTCAGTGTATACATTTTTGTTATGACTAGATGTATAATTTAACAATAAATTATAAAATAATGACAAGTACACTTATATCTGGGTATATTTTTATTATTTGAAATTTATTGTTTTATTTTTATATTTTATTATTAAAATATTTATATCTTATTTAGTATTAATTAGAATTATTTCAATGTCATATTGTTAATAAAATATTATAATATGAAAGATTCACAATATTTTTATGGTAATCATAAGATTTTAATTTACATTATACTTAACTCTAAAATTATGTTCGCATAATTATACCTAGACATTTTTTATACGTAAATTATTATAACTATATCAACCGTTTTACACTGATTAGATACGTTATTATAACCTTGAATTCAGTGCTTAATTAAGAAATGTAACAAAATATTTTATAGTTTATTGCTAAATCATAGCAGTTTACAAAATATTAATATAGTTTCTAAATATATTAAAAATATGTGAATTTTGTTAGGATATATATTATTATACTAAAAGTTGTGCAACCAAAATATTCCTATGTTTTGCAGTTTGAAAGAGGTATACAAAAGATTGAGACAGAGAAAGAGAGAGAGAGAGAGAGAGAGAGAGAGAGAGAGAGAGAGAGGATATAGAATCGTTCCACATTTACATGGTAACTTCAACGCACGATAGAGTATACACAAAATTTTAAAAAAATCGATTTCAAACTTTTTTACGCTCTTTTAAATGATGCAAGCAGTTTTGATTATATGCGTATATATAGGAAATTTGCTATATAGAAACAATTTAACGAAATCATAATCTTAAACATATAGTATAGTAAAAGATTGCATAAGCTAAAAGATATTATTTAAATCAGATTAAAAAAAAGAAGAGGTACACATACATTAATAATATTTAAATCAGACAATGTTATATTCATTATATTCATGTCACAGAAAATATACATAAAAATTTATCATTCATTTCAATGTCTCGTATACGTTAACAAGTATAGTTAGTTAAATTTTCACTTGTTCAATTGAATTTTATAAAAAGAAGAGTATATATGTTTGACATATGCATAAGTAGAGAGAAGAGAGAGAGAGAGAGAGAGAGAGAGAGAGAGAGAGAGAGAGAGAGAGAGAGAGAGAGAGAGAGAATGTCAGTTAATAAAGTGAAATTTGATCATAGCGTAACCACAAACAAATGATTTGACTTATTCTCTCTCTCTCTCTCTCTCTCTCTCTCTCTTGAGTGACATTCTCAACAACAATATAATACTCAAGTTGCTTGCTAACTTTTTTATATTCAAGAAATACTACTTGTCACATTTTTTTTCATACATACTGTATATTGTGTATGACATAAAGATGAAGGAAAAAAAAAGCTTTTAACGTGAATAATTTTGTATGCACACTTTTATTCGTAAACGTTTGCAAACTTAAACTCGTCAAAATTGTATACGTGATTTTCTTTTCGTTTTTTTTTTTTTTTTTAATTTTTTTTTTATTATTATTTATTTATAAGTATTTAATAATAACAATTTTTGTGTATAAACCGTCAAAACTGTTTCACTGCAATGATTTTTAACAATATAAAATTATTATTATTTTTCTATTTATAATATTTTTATAAATAATAAATAAAAAAAACTAGTTTTTTTTTGCAAGCATTTTTTATGTTTTTAAGAAAATATAGTATAAATGCAAAAATATAATCGAACCAGTTTTTTTCATAAATATATGTATATAAATATCTAGTTTTATATTTCACACGGGGTTATACTGTGTATGATTATAACTAAAAACAAACAGGTTTTTTAAAAAAACTTAAATAAGAAATTTTCTTATATAATACGTGCATATATAGAAGATTTTCATATATATAAAGTATTGTAGTATTTTGATGTGTGTGTAAAAAAAAAAAAAAAAAAAAAAACTGTCAGAGATTCATCTTTTTAAAAGTTTCACATAAGTGAACATGTATAATAAAGTATATTTTTAAGTTAAAAAATAAAAATAAAAGAGAATACAAAATACATTTAATCTCTTACTTGACGAGTTCTATGATATTATATAATATTATGAAGCGGTTCGATGCATAAAAATTATATTATGTTTATATTTGATGATGTATCAACATACTTATAATAACATATCAAACAACAAAAGCTAAATATTATTATTTCTTATGCATGGAACGTATGTATATAAAGATAATATTAATCGTGTAAGCATTCAAGTATTACACGTGTTCAAAAATGATATTATTTTATATTATGATTAAAGAATAGAAAAAAAAAAATGAATGAAAAAGTATATTTCTTTTTATTAATTATATATAAGCTTTGTATAATTATATTATTATATAGGATGTGTGGGTGTAAAAGGAAATAAGTACTTTATTAACGGCAGAGGAGAAAAGGAAATATTTAAATAAGTTTTATTATTAAATAATAATGAGTTTTTAATTTATATAATGATACTTAAGAAAATCCTGTTAGTTCTTTTTTATAAATTGATTTTTGAATCAATGATTAAAGTGGGCTGTAAATATTTTTTTTGTCTTTGCAAATATTTTATTTTTATATCTAAAACTACGTTAAATTCACAAATTTGACAAAAATTAAAATTCACGCTTTTTTACGATCAGAGTATTCTTATAAAAGAAGCATGCATGCATTAAAGTCTCCATATAATTAATAATAATAAATAATCAAACAAGTTTGTGTGTGTGTGACTATACCTTAATTAATGATATGTATAAGTATGATTATTGCTTCATTATGTCGTAGCATTCTCTTCACTTGGTAAACAATAAGTAACAGTTACCTGTATTTCTCAAATCTGGCGGTCGCAATTGTTGCATAGCTTGCAGGATACCCATTTTCAATTTTGTATTTTATTACAATTTACTCATTTATCAACAACACTTACAAAATTTATAATAAGCATAATAACTATATGTATAGCAAATGAATTTAAAATGTAACACCAATATGGCTGTCACGTGCATGCTAAACAACGAAAGGAAAAAAAAAAAAAAAAAAAACGAGAGCATTAAGACAGTTTTTATGTGAGTCATTCATTGTCATGGTGACAAAAAGTCAACAATTTAAGTTTAAAAGAAGTAACGATATTTTTCTGTACAAAGTATATATTATAAAAAATTATATAATAGGATTTGATATAAAACCAACAGATTATAACTTTTAAAATACAAAGGCTTCAAATGGTCAAACACTCTTCTACCAAAAATGATTTTTTTATATACATAAACACACTAGACCACTATTATATATACTTCAATTAAGTATACTATAAATTCTTTTATATATAATATACTTTTTTTTTTTTTACTTCGTTTGAATTGCGTCTTTAATTTTTATATATTTTTGCAATGAATACCTATAAAAACCTCTTCTATATATATATGTATAACTTCTCCTATATGTATATTTAACATAATATAACTAAAATTTTATATCTTTTAATTTACATACTACTTTGTTTCATTATACTAACATTATACTATATTATATGTGTTTTTATGTATTTAAATTAAAATCAAAATAATATACTCTTTTATGCATCATAAAAATAATATTAAATATATAATATAATAAAAATAGTATTATAATAATATAATATGATGTAGTCACATATAACGGCTTACATATTACTATTATTATTATTATTACGGTAGTAACGACTCATGTGTTGTGTGTGTGTGTGTGTGTATATATATATTATATATATATATATATATATATATATATATATATATATATATATATATATATATATATATATATATATATATATATATATATATATATATAGGAGAAAAGTAATTCACAATAAAAATTGTCCCCGACCAGTTTTTTTTTTTTCTCTCTTTCTTTTTTTGATATTTTTTTCATCCCCCTGTAACTCACGCCTTAAAAACTCAAGTATACTAATGATTGAAATTCTCTTTTAGACAAGTTTATAATACTTTTTATTCATTTTTATGAGTCCTTTTTTATGTGTGTAAGATCTATAAATTAAAAAATATTATACCACTTTTTTTTTCTTGAATATTTCATTATTATAATATAATATTTTTATAAAAGAATTTCTTAAAGATCATTTTATAGTTTAGAATAATAAAATTTTAAACTTAATGTACTGTATCCAATGTCCAGCTTTAAAAAAAAAATATATAAAGTAAAATATAGGTTATTTAAATGATATAAAGCAAGTCATTAAGATCATATTATTGGAAACTCGTATATATGTATAAAGCTAATTTATGTATACACAATTTTTTTTTCTTTGATGCTCTTTGAAATATAATAAAAATCAATTTTATTTTATTAAAGTCATAAAATAGATCTTATAAATGTCAAGAGTGTTTATTTAAAAAGATTTTAAAGTGATTTTTATAATTTTGAATTATAGTCTCGTGTACTAAATAATAAAAATGCTATTTTTGATGACGTAATACTTGTTGGGAATTTTTTTTTGTGTATATGGCATATTGAATCAACAGGTAGTTATATTATATAGTGATACAAAGTTGTCATAAGAAGTGATTTTTAGATATACAAATGTTACTGAATATGAATAATGAATACGTATATTTAATGCAAAAAAAAAAAAAAAAAAAAAGTTTATTATTCTAAATTGTGTGTTACTTTTGAGTTGTTGTTTTTTTTCAAATAAAAAATATAAATTATTATTTTTAAAAAGTTGCTAAAGAACTTAAAAAAAAAATGCTTAAATTGAAATTGGCGTTTGCAAAAGTATATTTTGGCTTCGAGCCTTTTGAGTTTTTCTTTTCTTACAAAATAGTATCATTTGTTCTTCTGAAACTTACGATTTATAAAAATATATAACACAATATAAATACTTAATAAAAAGGCATCGTTGACAATATTTTTCATAACGCACTGCATAAAAAATATAGATGAGAAGCACACACACTAGAATGCACATATAATGAATGCATCTATTATATACGTATGAAATATGATTTACCATTGATCAAACATTTCATAGATGTTTTGTCTTATAAATATATATACTTTTTTACTCATAATATATTTTGATAAACAGAGCATCAAAGAGGGCTATATAACACTCTTCAAGAACGTCATACAAAAAAATATTGTCATATAAAAAAAATTAATATAAAAAAAAAAGACTTAGCAAAAGATTTTTCATTATATAAAGAATTATAAGCTGTATTTTAGTTTCATATAAAGAGGCCTTGTTACGCTAATGTAGTTCATCAGGTATATAGAATTGGTGCTCTTTGATATAATATATTATAACAATTTTTTTTTATAATACAGTTTTATTCTTTTATATTTTTATACTAACATAAATCTATACTAACTTCATAGGGACGTGAACTAGAAACTTTTTTTTTCGTTCGCTCTTCTTCAAAAACTTTAACGTCTCTCTCTCTCTCTCTCTCTCTCTCTGCTCTATATATATTTTTTCTATACTACCCTCCCAGAATAAATCCCCCATCCCTTCTTTCTTCTATATGTTACCTTTTATAGAGGTGAAAAACAACGGTCGGTGTAATTTTTTTTTATTTATAGGGGAAGATATCAGTGCGTGAAAATTATTATTTATTTCATTTTTCTATATCACCTTTATATAATGTAAAAATGATCTGAAAAAAAAAAAGTTTTGAAAAGATATAAATAAAAAAAAATATCAGTTTGTTATATATCTTATATGGTTATAAAATATCACAAGTTATACTATATATATAATATGAATATAAAATCAATTATTAAAATATTTAATTAAATTTGAATACCTTCTTATTTATATTTTTTAATTTATTATTATCAATTGATTCAAAATTTAATTTGAATTCTAATAATAAAAAAGGATTACCTATGAAAAGAATTAATTGCATATTGATAATTAATTATTAGAATTTTTTATATATATATTTTTAACCGTTGAAGTATTAAACTACTTTATAGATAGCAATAGGTATACTTGACTTTTAATATTTTCTATTGATGTTACTGAAAATGTAATCAGTTTATACATTATTAAAATATGCATGAATATATCTGAATTCTAATTAAGCCGTTTTGAAGTAAGGAATAATAATAATAATAAAAAGTATAATATATTTTAGTATTGGGGCGGTACTGTTCGTGCCCTATATTAGGGGCGTGGTGGTTCTCTTGAAGTAAAAAAAAAAAAAAAAAAAATGTCCCCCCTAATGTGACCTTAACCTAAAAAAGACTTGTCCTTTATTATTATACTTCATCATAAACATTTGCATCAATAAAAAAATTCTATGAATTCGCCAATCTGACTCGTATTGTTAAATATTTTTACGACATTTTTTTGACGTTTGATATAAATACAATACTAGAATAATTTTATGGTTAAATTTTAAACTCGTATAACAGAGAGTAAAGCAGGGCAATTCATAAAATATAAATTGCAAAGTAGGTTTTCATTTATTGTGTTTTTTTTTTCATAATACAATACAACTAAATTGGTTACATTTTTTTGTGTACATTGGCACTATAAATGACGTGAGGTTTTTATTAGTTTCATTTTTTTTTTTAATTTATGGAATTTGAAATAGAAGATATAGCATAAGTTAAACATTTCTAAATTTAAATTTTCTTTTACGTAATTTTACTAAATTAATAATTACAAAGAGAGAGAGAGAGAGAGAGAGAGAGAGAGAGAGAGAGAGATTGAAACTGTGTAGGGTAAATTTCAAAACAATGATGGTACATTAAAAGGAAATAATAAGACATTTTTGTAAGAAAACGCGCATAAAAATCCGATAGGTTACAAAGACCAGCAATTTTATAACTGCATTTGCTTTGAAGACTGTTATCATCAAAATGTAGATAATATCTCTATATTGTGATGTTGTGAAATTTAAAAACAAAATCTCATTCCATAAAAATTATAATCGGACATCAATTTTGATTTAACAGATGGTATGAGAAGAAGAAAAAAAAATTGATTATAATTATTCCAGGTAAAAATATTTAACATAAATCAATTTCAACAGACTTTAATTTTATTAAAATAAATTAAAGGTCAGCTGTATACATGCATGCCATATTTTGATATAAATTATATAATCTGCATATCAGAAGCATTTTTAATTTAAGAATTTTTTAATAGGTCAAAAAGTAATGATGATTCCAATTACTCAAGTTTGTTTTCTGCGCTCTTATATACTTATATCCTATAGCTCCTGTTATATAATATTGATTGAAGAATTGATTTAATTTATAATCAACAAAAATTTTAAGACATCAGGTTAGTTATAGTGTCTATCAAATTAGTTCGACAAATAGGCGTGAAATTTTGTGGTGAACCTCGTCCATCAATAGGTCAAATTTTGTTGATGTGAAACGTTTTATTAAATTTTTAAACGTATTGTTATGTAGTAATTCATCGTATATATTATATTTGCCTTTAAGCATAATTTTGATGGAAAATTTATGTGTTATTTAATTGGTATCGTTTTGATTGCATGTCTTCTCCTGCAAAATATTTTTAAAAATTGATTAATATAATTTTTTTTTCTCATTCTTCGAATTTATTCTTTAAAAAAAAATGCACATCCTCAAATAGGAAAACGGTTAGAATTTTTGTGAATTTTGTTTCCCTTCTTATTTTTAGTATATTGGTATAAAAATTTAGAATCACAAGTGATTTATGTGCAAAAGAATTGCTTGTATCAATATTAGCATTGCATGCATACAGTGCTCCAGCATAATATAACCATATACTGCGTTTTCTTCATTTAATATTATACCCTCTAAGTTAACTTTTTTTTCAACTTAAGTATATAATCCACAATGACCTTATATAGGACAAACTTACATTCCAAACTAAAGTTAAAAGGGTAAAAATTGATACTGTAACCAAAGAAGCTTGTTATTTTTATATATAAACAAACAAAAACATTTTTTTTTGTCTTCCTATATATATAATACCTCTTTCACTTGCATTTCAAAAACTTTCAAAAATAAGCCTCTTCTCCTTTTATATATACCTTCATCATTTTAATGTGGTATTATTTTCATACATTATATTGTTTATAAAATAAGCATTTAGAAAGAAAAAAAGTTTTATTTTTAATTGAGTCTGCTTTCATATATAATATTTGCGGTACATAAACAAACTTTTGTTATGTGTATATGATGAGTATATGGCATCAAATTACCAAAGGCGAAAGTGCTTTTTTTATATATGTAATATAGATCAAGTTATATATATTTTTTTTTTCTAAAAGATGATGGGGGTGTAGGTAAATATTTCAGTAGACAGAAGCCCCAATGTTTTTTACCTTTTGCTTTTGTGTATATACAAATACTTACTCTCAGACAAGACAATATTTCGTGGCGTCGATGCATAGCAGTTTATATAGAACTATACTAGTGCAAATATATAAAAACTTTATATATATATTATATAGTACTTCATATATAACAAAAACTCACTTGTGGTAACTTTTTTTTATTGTCTTAAAATATCCTAAGTATACAAAACTACTATAGTATATAAGTTTCCTGTTCCACTTGAAATGATGGATCACTTATAAAGTAAAAGTGATCGATATAAAAAATTAAGATGCGAGAAAGAAAAAGAGACGTTTGAAGACGTTGACGTAAAGAAAAAAAAATGGTGATGGAATTATAAGTAAGCAAAAACTTATATTAGAATAATCAAACTATGATTGATTACCCAGTTACTTTGATTTTTTTTAACGACGATTTACCACGATGTTTTTCTGGAGATGAAATAAGATGACACTATCTTCATTACAATTCAATTCTAAATTTTAACATATTTGTCTCGTTTATTTTCTTTTTATAGCACGCTCCTTTAAACCGATAGTTTAGGGGATGAAGGGGTATCTTATGCTAAAGATTATCCAGTAGTTTTATATATAGTAAACATGCAGCACATAGTATATTTTTTTTATCAATTTCCAAGTTGATATAAACTTGAATAAATAAATATATAAATTAAATATCACATAAATAAATTTTCAAATTTATACTTTCAATTCGAAATTAAAGCACCTTAATGCTTATAATTAAAAGCCCTTTTCTAAAATATTTTGTGTATATAAATTATAATTTTTAATCTAAGTGAGTTTTTAAGTAAGATTTCAAAGAAATTTAAAATTTTTACCTTAAAAAAACACGATTTAATATTATGATAATCTATAAGTTTGAGCTGTCATTTACTTAAAAGAAATTTTAGATTTATGAATCAATAAATCAAAAGGCAAGGTCATGATATAATTTTTCATAATTTGAGAGAATTTAAAATTATAAACATTTCATATAATGTCAAAGTTGTCAAGAAAATACCTTATAAAATTAATTTCTCTATAGGTGGTTTTATTTTTTCGTATAACAGTTTTTTCTGGTATGTAGATTATTTCATTAAATAAATTAGTAATCAGATGATAAATCTTTATTGAATCATAACTCTATAAAGTGACGGTTAAAATGATGAATTATTCATCAATATTCTTTCAATATCAAATATACCAATAATATATTGAAGGACGTTATTGAAATTCTTAAAGATCAATCAAAGATTTTTAATGCATCAGTCGTATAAGCTGCATTTTATATTTTAGTTTTAGGATGCATGACGTTATACAAATTTTTATTATTATAATTTATTTATATCAACAAATATTATTTATTTACAGCTATATATAGAAATCTATATGTCTCTCTATAATGAAAATTAACTCATATAATGCACCAACAAAGCTTTCTTTATATATATAATATATATTATATATATATATATATATATATATATATACAAAAGCAATTTTTTTACGTAGTGTTTTAACTGTAATAGCTTTCTCAAACATTGCTTTAATGGTCTCGCAGTGCTAAATTATAGGAAATTAGAGGTCCCCTGCCGTTTTCCTGCGCACATCTAATTGACATTACTATGACAACAATTATATTGCATATTATATACATGTAATAAAAATGTATAGTTTGAACTCATTTGTATGCTGATTTGAATTACTTAAGCCAAACATTAAATTTGGAAGTATTTTATTATAATAAATGAAACGTAATTATATAACTTATATAATATAAGCAACTGCAATGTGTATGCTTGTATATAGAATTAAGGTATAAATCATGCATTATACGAGTATTATACATTTCCGTTGCACTCCATAAATCCATAATTCATCCTACAAAGTCAGGAAAAAAAACAAACTCAAATTATACTTAGTGTATGAGGTCATGAATAAGAAAGAAGAGGAACAAAAAAAATAGAGATCAAAAAAATAAAAATATATATATTATTGAACATTTCAAGGTTGAAAAAATTATACAATGCTTATTTGATATCTTTAAGTGTAAGGAGTGTCTATGGAAAAAAAAGCACTATTTTTTTCACCATTGGAAAATATATCTATGAAACTCATCTTATAGAGCAATATTAATTATATGTATACATATGTGAGGATATATATCCTTCTCCTCCCACTTTGATACGCGGGTCGTGAGAAACAAAAGAACATCGAAAAAAAAATCACCATCTTTATATCTTTGCAATATATATAAATAAATTTCAAACATACATATATTTAATTATGTATACAAGAAAAGAGATACATAAATTAAGTTCTCTTTAATAATCGTAAAAAAAAAATTGCCTGTCAACACTTATTATTTTGTATATATTACAATTCAAAACAATCTATTATTTCTTATTATTAAATATACAATTAGTAATTAAATAATAATTAAAATGAAACAAAAAGTGTCTTCAATTTTATTGTCATGTTAAGTAATTTAAATTTTGACTATAAATAAAAATATATGAATAATAATAACAAGAAGAAAAAAAAGTCAATAGCAGACAGTAGTCGATAGTATACAAATTATCTACTTATCTATAAATCTAAATTGATATAAATTTATTATCTAATCAGATTTAAATGCTTATTATATATCATGGTATTTTTTTTCTGTATTTTAATATCGATTATAAATTATTAAAATTATTGATTTATTATTTTATTTGAATTTGAATAATACTATAATTTGCATCAAGAGAGAGAGAGAGAGAGAGAGAGAGAGAGAGAGAGAGAGAGAGAGAGAGAGAGAGAGAGAGAGAGAGAGATTTTCTCTAATTCATAAATTCATGAACAAACAATTTAAATACTGTTTCTATAAATATAAAGATTTGATTATAAAAGAATTAATCAAAATTTGTGATAATATCATAGAGTATACAAGTAAAAAATAAAATTGTAATTTAAACATTAGAGAAATATATACAGACAGAACAAATACACATAAAGTTTAAAGTACATAAGTTTTTTTTATATTTGCATTGAATGGTTGCACGATTTCATAAGATGGAGACACTTGAATTTTTTTGACAATAAAAAACATGGATTTTGTCACACAGACATTGATTACAACTCAGAGATAAGAAAAAAGTATGTACATCGTATAGAGAAGAGAAGTTTTATTTTGTGGACTTTGAAATTGTATATGGACCAACTTTGTGATTTCATTTTATTACTTTGTATTGTGCGGGAGTACGTATAGAAAGATCAGAAAGACTCAATTCAATAGCCAATATATTCATGTATAATGTAAGGGTAAGAATTGACATATATATATATATATATATGTAATGTATATGCATGTATATAGAAAGTAAACACTGAATTTTGCACACCACAGAGATAATAGACTTGTTTGCTTTATTAGCTCAAAGTTAAAATTATGTTTATAGGAGAAGGACAGAACAAAAATGTAGATCCCAAATTCGCTTTTAGAAACCCTTATTTTATTATGATAATAATAGAGTAATGATTCGTTGTATGGGTTATGCGTGTTGAACTGTTACATTAAAATGAGAGTTAAAGCCCCTCTCTAGCCTAGAAACATGCATTTTTAATTTATTAACACAAAATGGGATTTGTAAAAATATATTTATTTTGACCCAAAATTCAATTGCAACGTCAAAAAGACCAATTAGAAATGTCAACTTATGCAACCTGCACAACAATTTCTTATGCAATGCGGCCACTCTGACGTCAGAGTGGCCGCGAATTGCCTACTTTACAGACTTTTCGTTCTCTCTTGTGTGTTTATGTTTGGGTCCTGGTAAAAATTAACACCAGTTTCAAAGGTCCTATTTTGTGTTCAATGATATAAAAAGCCATGTTCCTAAGTCTACAGAGGGGCTTTAAGGATACTTGTGGCACTTTGGTCTATTTGAGTTAGGACTTTTTAAACAATCACATTCGCTTATGTTATAATAATACCAATAACTATAATGTTTTAATGATTATGCTAATGTTATTTCACATACAAACTTATTTTAAATACCTTTTCCTTTTCCTTTTCCTTTTCCTTTTCCTTTTCCTTTTCCTTTTCCTGTTTACTGTTTCTTTTCTTTTCTTTTCTTTTCTTTTCTTTTCTTTTCTTTTCTTTTCTTTTCTTTTCTTTTCTTTTCTTTTCTTTTCTTTTCTTTTCTTTTCTTTTCTTTTCTTTTCTTTTCTTTTCTTTTCTTTTCTTTTCTTTTCTTTTCTTTTCTTTTCTTTTCTTTTCTTTTCTTTTCTTTTCTTTTCTTTTCTTTTCTTTTCTTTTCTTTTCTTTTCTTTTCTTTTCTTTTCTTTTCTTTTCTTTTCTTTTCTTTTCTTTTCTTTTCTTTTCTTTTCTTTTCTTTTCTTTTCTTTTCTTTTCTTTTCTTTTCTTTTCTTTTCTTTTCTTTTCTTTTCTTTTCTTTTCTTTTTGAGCATTGATTAAAATAAAGCAAAAATATAGCATAGTTGACAGCAGGACTTTCTTTTACAAGGTGTCTAGTGTTAAGTATGAATTCATATATAAATTTACCTTATGCACTATATATAGTTATATAGTATAGTAAGAGTAAAATAATATGTAAATAATTTCACTACGAATGAGAAAAAAAAATGTCAGAAGCGCATTGCTTTGTCAATAAACTGTATAAGAAAAGAATATGATAATACTAACATACATAATATGTACATTGAAAATTGCTCTTGGTGTTCTATTTTTTCATTCTTATTTAATTTTAAAATATTGCCTCACCTTGCAAACTGAGTCTTGAAGATTTAAACATAATTACATTTGTACATCCCTTTCCTCGCATATAAAAACTTTTATTTACCATAATATAATATTGCTACAAAAGAAGTTAATTTAAATCAAAATAAGCTATCAAAAATAATGTTCTTTTTACATTGCTCAGTTTAAATCACTCTCTTTCAAATTGAATTATACTTCTGTATATTATATTGGTATACCCTTAAGGTAATTGTATTTTCTATGCAATTATTTTTGTTTTATGAACATGACAATGCTTACTTATACTCGCCTATACATTATTATATAAATATTGCAATAAATTTTATATTATTGAAGTTGATGAATAAATTACAAAGGAATCTCTTGTTTAAATAAAAAAATAAATATAGAATTTTCTTTATCAATTTACATTATCGTATGAGACAATCATGTTAAATCTATTTTATTATATATAGAAAATAAAAAGGTTAAATCATGATGACCCTTTTGCATGTAATATGGAACTGAAAAAAATTATATTTATATATTTAGCATTTAATGTCTGGTGAGTGCATATAAGATAAGATAGGGAAAAGTATTAGCTTACAATTAAAGCGTGCAAGCAAGAAAGAAAGAAAGAAAAAAAATTGACATCAAAAATTTGATCAACAAAAGCATTGGTTTTATCTCTGTCCTTGTGAATATTACGTATTGTGACCTCAAACCATATACCATACTATACATACAAGTTGGAACAAAAGAACAGATGAAAAAAAGATGAAAGAGACAAAAAGCCGTCTTATACATTAAAAAAAAGGGCTTCTGGAAAAAAAAAATGCAATATGAGAATAATTTTCTTTTCTCTTTATTTATTTTTACCTCAAATAATTTTTATTTCTATTTTGTATCTTTCATCACCTGCAAAATTATATTATTATTATTTTTTTAGCAAGCTGCAAAACTGACCTAACATAACGTAAATACCATATAATATGTTTCTTATATTGAAAAGTATAGTTTTCAAATTGAAACCCCCTTCTGCCAATTTCTCTGTAATTCCATCAAAAACATCTATTTTGTGTGTTTTGTTCTCTCTCTCCACCCACACTATCTACATGACTCGTGCTTACTTTTGCACATGCTTCCTAACCAATTTTCGTAACCTTTTATTTTCTTCTTTTCATCCTCCCTTCTCAGTTTACCAAAAATTTTGGGCACGTGGGGGTTAATAACCTCTTTGAAAAACCTACCCCCATCTCATGACCAGTGAAAAATATATAAGAAAAAGGTTACTGACCGACTGAAAAAAAAATGAAACAAACAAATTTTATTGTATCAAAAAAAGGAATTGCATACATTTCTGTATTCTCAAAAAATAAAAATATTTCAGCTGCGTTTCTTTTTCCTTATATAAAACGCCCTTACTGTATACAATTTTCAAGAAGGGTTAAATATTATATTATGTGTATTTTTAAGTATGGAATGAATAATGGTGACATGGTATTGTATAATGTATGTGCCAATATATATGTGAAGGGTGCATAACTGACTTATTTTTATTTGAGTGAACTCCAAACGAAAGGTACAGAAAAAGGTTAAGAGAGCAGAAACCACAAAAAAGCATTACTACCACCCGCATGAACATGCACTTTACCTGCATGGAATGCTAGAATATAAGGAAGAACAGTTCACACATATTACTGACCATGACCACCTAAGAAGGAAATTGAACTTGCTTTTTTCCCTTCTTCATCATAATAAACTTTTTACTGAACAAATATGGTGAACACCCAAGTTATGATTATATCTTTGGGCAAATAATAATAATAGTCTTAAAATAATAATGATAAAAAACTGCAGTAGGTTAATTATTATTCTTTCAACAATTTTTAAAAGAAATATATAATATTCTTCTGAATTATGAGACTTTTTTATGGTGCCAATAAAAATGTGCTGTTAATATCTTAATTTTTTGTAATATAAGTTTATATAATTAAAACTCATTTAGAATAATTTAACATGACTATATATGCTTCTTTTTTGCACTACTAAAATGTATAACGCTTATACCTTCATTAAAGCCATAAATGAATTACATATTTTTTACTATATAATGAATGAATGCAAGCAGTGCTTCATTTTTTTTTACACTAATTTTGCTTTAGGATATTCGTCGTTTCTAAAAATGTTAAATTAAAAAATATATAATAACTCAATTTAAGCTTTTGTTTTAGTATTATTTTTAATTAATAGTCGGTGAAAAACCTTTTAAAAATGCAAATGTATTCATTTCTTATAAGAAAGTATTTATTTAGATTTTAATTAAAAATAAAAATTTAATTTTGGTACAAAATAGGTTAATATATATATAGAAAAAAAAATGGACCTCTTTACATTTATATGGCATTATTTTCATATGAGGTCATCCACACCTTCGTATTGTATTATTGCAATAAACTTGAAAAAAAAAAGTATTCAAGATTGAAAAAATTTACACCTTTATATGAGAAAAGACGTAAAAGTAGAGTAACCCCTTCTGTATAATCTTTTTGTATAGAGTAAAGCGTAACCACAACTTTTGAAAAATATAAAATTGGGAGAGGGATGTTAAAAATCTATACAAATTTACAAGCCTTTTTTTGGTACTTTCAAAAAAATGATTTACCATCTTATATATAAGTACAATCTCAGTAATAAAATAAGTTAAGTATTTTTAAAGATTATAAAATCCAATTGCTACTCTATAAAGCTATTTTTATAACATGAAAATAGAGTTAATAAAAATACTTTGTATCTTTTGATATAATAGAATTATAAAATTTTAATAGTTGGTTTTTAATGTATAATGTTTATTATATATAATATCATTCAATGTTGATAGTAAGTTACATTAAAGATGTAAAAGAGGGGGGCAGGTGTGTAGGGGGACACGTGCTATGGTGTTATTTTGTATCACTTTTTATGTAATCATTTTTTTTATGTTTTGTACTGTATGAAAAGAAAAAGAAAAAATTGTGACCCATACCTCAATCCTTTTGGTTCACTTTGAAAGCACGTAACGTAACCCATTCGTCATAATACGTATATTATGTTAAACTATAAATACGGATTTCCTTTTCTTTCCAAATATTGCGCATGATGCCATGCAACCAGATGTTATTTTATTTTGTATGATAGTTTGCAAGTAAACAACAGCTAGGCCAATGAACTGGTTCAATAATAGGAAATATCATTTTTAAGTTAAAAATATCATGATTTGTTATTGTAGAAACGAAAACATAAGGATATCATGATTTGTTATTGTAGAAACGAAAACATAAGGCATACGAGTACGATTTTTATGAAAAGGAATTTTGGAGTTTTGCTATTTAAATAAATATATATTTTTTAATGACCAATTTGTTTTTAGTTTCACCTGGACACCATCAATGATTTTATTAAAAGCATTTTTTTTATCTTTAATACTTGAAATTGTGCAAAAATTAATAATAAAAAAATTTAATAATTGCACTTGATTTTAAAAACAAAAATTAATACATAGAAAGAATTAGAACATGCATGATAATACAGGATTATAGGATTATCCAGGATATAGAAAATAGTTTCGTTTTCAATAGTAAATCAAAAATTAATATAAATTGTTAGAAATAAATGGATATTTTATTAATCATTAAAATACTTTGCTAATTTAATCTAAAATACATATATTATACAAAAAGTTAAAAAGTTTTTTTGTATAATATGATTATATATATAGGAATCATATATTTTACTATTCTGACATCTTTATATTTATAATAATGTTATTATATAGAAGTGATGTTTTGATATAAAAATCCATAAACAATGATAATAAAGTAAGTTTAAACCGTATTTTATATAGATCTCAATATATTTGTTAAAGAAAACAAAAGAAACGACCTCACAGGAATCGAAAAAAAAAATCTTTATATATTATTGAATTATTTATACACAATACAAACTGCTACTCTTAAGGCAAAATAATATACAGATTATTATATTATAAGAATTTCTGTCTGTCTGTTACTTATAAACTATTTTACTTTATAGTAAAATATTGATTTATTACCTCTTTAAGTGTACTGAAAGAAAAATATGTAAGAAGTTTTCACAGATAGATTTATGTTCATCTATATTATGAACTCTCAAGTTTTATATTACAGAGTTGTTTAAAAGTAGTTCAACTCTTTTAATTTAAACATTAGAAACTTTGTTTCGTCATGTTCAGAAAATTTTTAAATGAGAATGATTAGGAAAACTGCGATTTAAATTGTCTATCGTAAAAATAATTGTTGATTTTTCTATATAAAAAGAAATCAACATAAATACAAGAATATTTATCTATAATAATATGTAATATTTAAATCGATTTGAGATGACGAAATCTTATTTATATACCAAAAATATGCCATATATTTCAAATAATTTTATAAAGTTTGCACTGTCTTTCCTGGATTTTCAGATATCAGATATATATTAATGTAATTTTTAAAAATTTAAACTGACTCTTATAAATTGATGGAATATTTGTAAACTATTTTAATTTCAAATAAAAACTCACATTTTTTTGTAAAAGATGGTTCAATGTAATAATTTTATCTTAATTTTATTAATTACTCAATTATAATAATAATATAAACAATATAATAATTTTATTTAAGGTGCATACATGGCTTTTTCAATCGTATTATATATGAACCTTGACCATAAAATTACATTTTGAATTAACAAATTTACAACAAATTAGTTTTGACAAAATAACATTATCATAGGAGACGCTTTTTATGAAATTTTGACATACACAACATATTTAGTTAATTATTTACACATACCATTTTTAAACTATAGTACTTCGACAAAATAATGGATTCTTTTTAAATTATTTGGATTTTACAACATTATACCAACGATATGAGTAACTAACAATACTCTAATTGCACAAATTAATACACAACCTTTTTTTCCCCCTTAATTTTGAGATACACTATATATATACATATTTAATTAATTATTTTTACACACATCAAAACTAGTACTTATTTAACAAACTCACTATTATGTATAATTAAAAAAATGTGACTCAATTCAATTTTATATATTATATAATTATGTAGAAAAAAATCCTTTCGTGATATATTTTATAGTCTTAGATAAATTTATTCCAATTTATCCATATTATAGTACACAAAACTTATGGCGGTTGCAAACTTTGTACAATAAACATACCAGTTAAAATTCTCTAATACTCTGGTTCTATTATTATTAATATTTTTTTCAAATTTGAAACTACTGAATAGAAAAGATAGAGTAGAGAAAGAGAAAAAGAGAGAGAGAGAGAGAGAGTCGAACTCAAGACTTTTAACATTATATATATTATGATTATAAAACTACTTTACTTTTCAATACATGTATTTATAACAACTCCTTTTGGTCGTTTATATATAATATAATAATCTATATATAACCTCTTGTATATAATAATAATAATATAATATAAAAAAATATATATAAAATGCAAATGTTATTGTTAGTGAACGTTTTGTAGCGAGTTATAATATATTATTGAGAGCGGATCGCAGAGATGTTTGTTGGTAGGAGGTGATTGTAAAAACGAGATAAGATGCTTTTTTTATGCATGCATTTTTTATATTATATATATATAAATGTATAGACCGGTAGTTATGCTTCTGGCATTTACCAATAATATTACATATTGTGACTTATGGTTATTATGATGGTGGTAGCATATGAGAAAATAAAGTAATATTTTTGTAAACATAGTATTTATCTCTCTCTTCATATTCTTCTTCTTCTTTTAATAAAACTTATTTGCCGTAAGGATATTTTGTATGTGGGTAAATTATAGTAATATATACAAACAAATATTTTTATTTCGAATGTCTAAATAAATATATATTCATCTTTATGATATGCATTGTTATGGTAAACTATAGCTATTATCAACGGCTGAGTAAATAATAATAATGATGAAGATATGTATGTATAGTATAATCTTTTTATTATTGAGAAATATATATTTGTTTTCTTCTATTTTTTTTATGTTTTCAAATCATATAGTTCACGGAAAAAAATAGATTGAAATGTTTTCTTTTGATTTAAATGTATATAGCCAAAATTAAAGGGGAGAGAGATATTCTTATTTTATGGTAAAAATTTAGCGTCGTTTTTTGTTATATAAACACATAAAAAAATAAGATCAACGCAAATCAAAAGAACTTCATTTATTCACAAATTAAACTATATTATTTATATTTTATTATATTAAAAAAATCATAAAATTTTTATGAGTTATAAAAATATTATAATAAAAAGAAAAAAAAAGTTTTAAAATAAAATAATAGAAAGTACTTAAAAATAATTGAATACATTTTAATTTTGTTCAAAATGTTTAGAAATATACATGAGTAGTATGAAAAATTATACAGAAGGGAATCGGTTATAAAAATATATGACATAACAAAATAAAAAAAAGTGGAAGGATAACTCAAGATTACGATACAAGTTTCTATATATTGTAGGGTCTTAAAGCCACAATATATAATAAATTAAAAAATCTCTTTTCATTATCCAGTACGGGACATATATAACAAGACAATTGCATCAAAGAGAGTAAAAGTGGTCTGTCCCGTATGAGAATCTTAAACCCTCTAATGTAATTTTAATACTTTGAAATGACAATATTCATATGAGGGATGACATATCTTATAACGGTTTTGTCCTATTTGAAAAAATATATTTTATTATTGTTCTCTATATATAATGTTTCTAGACGCTTTTTTTTTATTCTTCTGTGAATAAAATTGATGCATTACTCAAGTAGATATGCAAGGGTCACTATTAGAAACACGTTTATGTCTTTTTTCTCAATTGTTAGAAAGAATAGGGTAGTTTATTTATTGAAGGGTGGTCGTAGAGTCATTAATTTATCAAAATTACAAGAAGAGAAAAAAAATATAAAAAATGAAAAACTGTCAGTCATAGAGTATGAAACCACATTTTATAGTTTTGTTACATAAGATTCAAACAAACAAACAAAAAAATTATAATTAATGATTAAAGAAATTTGTTGACAAGATCAAGAAGAAATTAAATAACAAATTACATTCAAATGGAGAGTTTTTTATGTTAATTTTTGAATTTGATTGAATGTGTTTTAATTGCTTAACGTATATAGGATATACTTTTGTGAATACTTAAAAAAAATAAAGTTTGATAATAATTAATAAGTAAAATAGATAATTGCGATATATTTTTAAAGATAATGAATGGGTGGGTTCTCTCTCTCTCTCTCTCTCTGCCAATGATCTATTATAATAAATGATAAACAAATTCCTTGTAGATTTATTTTATCTAACTATTAATTAAATCAAGATTAACTATATTATTTCAATTTATATAATATTATATTAAACAATATTTATCTTAGGTGAGAAAAAATATAAATAATTTTAGGAAAATTAATTAAAAAAAAGAACACGAGAAAAAATATCGAATAATAAAAGGCGTTATTGTTAAAAAATAAAATTGATAATATATACGTAATTTCTAAAACAATCTTGCTACTATACAAATTAATTAATGGTCTTAGTTTCAATCAAGTTTTTGAAAGTAAGCCATGAAGGCTCTATAGATTTTAATAAAAGAATGTAATGGGAAAGGGGGGGAAAAAAAAACATGAATTGAGGATTCATGCATTATTATATAGGAATAGACCAGAGAAAAACATAAGCATTTATATCACAAAACACTTGATGGGGCTTACATAAATAACTTTAGTTTGTCTCAAAACCTAACTGTAGCTCCGTAGCAATGATCAGAAATTTCAAGTTATGCAACCCGTACAACATTTTTATACTAATTTTTGCATGTTTCTGACGTCATAAACATGAATTTTACGCAAAATTGCATACTTTACAGTTTTTTCACGCTCTCTCGTGGGGCTGCATTAACATTCTGGTAGAAATTGTCATCAGTTTTGAAGATCCCATTTCGTGTTTATTCATTAAAAAGCACACGTTGTTTTATGTGGTCTATGGCTTTACAGAACATTTTAAACAAATTCAAATTAGACAGGACGATATATATAGTGATCATAAAGGTTTTTGATACGAAAAGTATTGTCAGCACGTTTTCATCAATCATCACTTTAATCATTTGCACCAATTAATAATTTTTAAATTTTAATGAAAAAAGTTTTATAATATGACACAATATACTCGCGTACTTCGCATCACGCTATAAAGTTTATATAAGTGTAGAAAAAAAATCAACGTATATATAGAGCGCAAAATTTTGTATTCTATATATCAATGAAGTATATAAAAAAATCAATAATTTAAAATGTCATTGGACCACCCTAATTTAATATGATAATTAAAAAATAATAATAACAATCAAAATAAAAAAAGTAAAGAAACAATATAAAAATTCTTAGAACAAATTAATTGAGTTAAATATAATATATGGCTGTTTAAAAATTCTAAACGTGTCTTTAAAAAAGTGTAATAGAAACAATAGACAACGTAATCAATATTCTTGACGTTGATATGACCAGACACAATTTTTTTTACGTTACGTCTAGTGAAATAAGAATAATAAAAAAGTTATACTTGTTTTATGCGTTCATTCTCCTCTCTCTTTCTCTTTTCTCTCTTTATCGTAAAAAAAAACATAGTTCATTGAGAATAAATTTTAGTTGGGCACGAGACCCTCATTGGTGTTCTTTTTCTACCTAATTTAAGTGTGGAAATCACCATAATCAAAAGAACTTTTTTTTTTTTTTCCTTTCCTTTAGTGGTACCACGAAGGCGTATATTTAAAAACGACGCTATATATCCTTGCGGCTAGAGATTTTTGTTATATAAAGGATTCCTCCTATATTATTTCTATAACTGATGCCTTTTGAAAAAAAATAAATGCAAAAAAACGAGTTTCAAAACTTGTAAGTATATAAAGAAAAATATATATAAATTGGTATAGAATCAAAGCACACAGACACCGCCCATTTAAAAACTCTACTTTTTTTTAGAAAAGAAAAACACATAAGATTTTTTATTGCATGGATTTGAAAAATGTTACTTCTATAAAAGTATTTATGAACAATGAATTTCTTAATAAGCTTTAATTTATTTTATTACGAGATTGTGTATATATACATGGACTGTTTGTAAATTAGTCATAAACCGTCTGTTTGTTTACTTCCAAACTAAAACATATAAATCGATTCATTTTACATTTTTACATAATTAAAAACGAATAAAAATAATAATAAAAAATACTCGAATAAAATATTCATAAAATTTTCCTCGTAATTATGACATCAATGGTAAAAGGTATCCAAATTGTGTATAGGTGTCTGTAAAATTTCAACATTTTTAAATTTCATCCATAATATTGTTAGTAACATAAATCTCTCTCTCTCTCTCTCTCTCTCTCTCTCTCTCTCTCTCTCTCTCTCTCTCTCTCTCTCTCTCTCTCTCTCAATTTGAAAGAAAACAACTTAAATATAATTTACTTGTTGGATTATTTTTCTTTTATTTAAAAGTTGAATTATTTTTATATTTATACAAATCTGTTAAAAAGAAAGAAAAAGTGAAAAGTGTTGAAAAACTACTTTAATAATAATATTTCAAATATTTTAAAAATTTAAAGATATTTCTAATTTTTAAATAAATGTTTTTTCGTGAAAAAATTTCAAATTAGAATGAGAAAAAAAAAGGAACACCAATTAATAACATGATGATTTTTGATGATTATTATTCGGCACGTGTTTCAAACATAAGTCAATGTAACTTTAAATTGCAATAAATATAATTGGCAAGAGTATAATATATATAGTTATATATAGTATTATAGTTTCTATATATCTAAAAAAACAAACATTTTATAGTATATACACAAGGTTTAAATTAGTATTTAAAACTATAGCAAAAATGCTACTTTATAAACTAACTAATATGGGGTGCGGCAGGTGGTTAAACTTGAAATTTCGTGACATTCTTTATATATATATATATATATATATATATATATATATATATATATATATATATATATATATATATATATATATATATATATATATATATGTATATATATGTATATATAAAATGTTACTTTTTGGCTCACGCTCACTCACAAAGTCTAACCAGTGACATTAGCTCTAATGAGCTCGCCAATTCTCCAATTTTATATTTTTACATTTACTCGCGCTTTTAGAGCACGCGTCTTTAATTTTATATCATATACTCGTAAACACGAAACAAAATTAATCATGCAATCTTACATCAACTTTTGATGTACAGTATAAAAAATAATAGAAATTAACATCTAAAAATGGACTTACATAATAATTATTATTCTAATAAAACGTTTAACCATTTTAGGTGAAAATTTTTAATAGTTTTTATAACCAAATACAGAAAAAAAGGGTTGCAAGATATAAACTTCATTCAGGAAAAAAAACTAATTTAAACTTTCTTTATATGTAAAAGTAATTTATATGTTATAAAAATATCAAGAAATTTGTTGTTAAAAATTATATATGATATATAAATAATATAAAGAACAAAGGACCGCTTTTTTAAATAAAATTTATAGTTAATATAAAAGATTCATATTTTATTATTATTATTATTCTAGTTACTTGATGATTATTATGTCGTGTTTCTTTAATGTTTATAAAAAAAATATTGTAGATTTTAATCTATTGAGATTATATTATGATACCAAGAAAAATGAATTATGATTTTATAATTGGATGGTCATTTTTATTTTATATTAAAGCGTTATTGTGATCTATCTTTTTAAAAAAGACACGTTTCAAAAGTTGTTAACTTTTTTTTTATATAATATATATTTATAAATATATGTTTCTTAATTTTGAAGTCAAATAAAATTATATCTGATATCTATATTTAAATATTTTTTTTAATAGATTACCAAAATGTTTTCACTGACCTTTATATAATATAGGTAGGTATATTCTATTATTTTTAATACCTATGTAGAGAGAGAGAGAGAGAGGAAGAACTTTTAATTTTTAGTAACTTCAATGCCTGCAAAAATTGTGAAAGAGAGTTCAATGAACGACAGTATATAATCAATTTTATGTAGAATTTGTTAAAAAGGGTTAAAGTTACAAAACAAAAAATTAATTGAATTTTTATGAAAAAAATGTTGTTTTTATTTTTATTTATATAGATGTTTTTCAAGAATTAACGATTGAATATTAAAATAATATGTATACGCTTATTAAACTTATTATTATTTTACACATACTACTCAAATAAAATAAGAATTATTGGTAGATAAAAGTATCAATACAAGTTTTTTTCTATTTAATAATAATTATACACGTACTTTAGAGTTTTTGGTATGTAAGATATTTAAATATTCTAATATTGCTTTTTTTTTTTTTTTTTTTTCAATTAGAAGTATTTTTATCCACGTGTTGCGGCTTTTTACAAGCAAATAATCTCCCCTTGTAATTAGCAATGTATGTTTTTTTTATTATATGACATCATTTTTACATTCTTAATTCTTAACATTTTTTTAGTATATAGTGTCAAGTAAAAAATTAATATACAGACAGTACATTAACATGAAAAAATTCATGGTAATCATAGCTGAAGTTTATAATTCCTTTTTTAAACTCTAATTTTAAGGATATATATATATATATATATATATATATATATATATATATATATATATATATATATATATATTATAATTGGTCAGAATATTTCGTATATTATTTTTCAATATGTTTGCATAAAATTTTAATTTATAGAGGTTTTATTAAGATGCTATTTTAAAAAACTTCCACACTCGAAGACAGGTATTGTTTTGTTTTCATACAACAAGGGTGCTTATATACTTGTTAAAGTATTTTTGATTAAACTAGTTATATATATTATACAAGACATTATAATATTTTCAATTTTATTTAAATTGTACTGTAGAAAGATAAAATAAATAAGAAATTTGCAAATAACATGTAATAATTTTTAATCAAAGTAAATTATTAACAACTGAATAAATTTTACATTTACCACTCTTTATATTATTCTTAATCATTTGTACAGTATGAAACATTTTGATTTTGATTTAATCTATTTCATTCTGTATATATATAAAAGAAAATAGAATAGTAATAATATAAAAAGAACTGCAATAATAATATGTATTAAGTTTTGTATTACAAAAAGTATAAGAGATAGAAGATTGCATTGGCATAAAAGTAAAAACATGTCATAAGAAAAAGAAGTAAAAAAAAAAAAAAAAAAAGTCTATAGATGTCCAGTATAAAAATGTTGGTGTTTTACAGAGAATAATAATACAAAAGAAAATAGATCAAGGATTTGAGTCACTCATATATGATAGAGGGATGATCCGGTTCCATTATATAAGGGTGCATAATATTGCACATATACATACATGCAAGTTTTATATAATGTATGAATATGCCCTCCCATGAAGAATAATACAAAAAAATAAAAAATAAAAAAAAAGATTGACAGATTCTTTATTCTAATTTGAAGGGATAAAAAATACATGTATGTGATACGAAACGATCATGATCTATATCTGTACTTGAGATATATGTATATATATATATAGGACCACTTGGAAAAATATTATAGAAAAGTATATAGAAAAAAAAAAAAAGACGTACGTATATGCTTTTTTTCAATATAAGCCACAACAATAAAGTGACCTCATGTATTGAAATTACGACATTTGAAAATGAAATATTTTGAATAGAAATGCACTTTTTTATGTTACATCTTGATATCATTATTTTGAAAAGTAGCTGTTAAGTTGTTCACATTTCAAAATACTTATATTCATGTTCTTTGTTACTGTACTTGATTTTTTTTTAATATAAAAGTATTTTAGGTATCAAAAATATATATGTGAATGCATGCATTCAAGTACGTAAGGTAGAACTAGATTTTTTTTTTTTTAATTTAAAACTGAAGATGTATTATGCTTTATTTTGACAAGCTCTTTATCCATATATAGCCTATAATATATATTATATTTAATAAAATGTTTTAATTTTAAAAGAAGCTATAATAATATCAGTATGTATATAAGATTTTGAAATATTTGATTGCACGTATAGTATTATATTTAATCCCGACGGTAGGTTTACTCATTTCTTGGATAATTCAGAATCATTGAAAATCCAATTTGTAATATTATGCAAAATAAAACATATCTTCCCTGATAAATCATAATGATACCATTACATAATATCCATTATCATAAAATTATTTGCAATATGAGTTGCTTGCCTCTTGCCTGAAAAGAAAATTTATCAAATTGCATAATTCGTACGCACCACGTGGTAATTTTAACTTGGAACAATTACGAAAATACTCATGATAACTTCACTTGTGGCACACTTAGCTCTGTGATAGGATTCAGATGAACTTTTTTCCCCGTGATAATACGATACATTTCTCTTCACCCCTATTTGTAGCCCATACAAACTGTGTTGATTTTTTTTTTAAAGTGTCAAATTTTGAAGTAGCAACATTCTTTGCAATTTCTATTACATAGGATTGTGATGTAGTAAATTATTTTTAATCCAGTTTGTGGGGCCATACGCCATAGACACTGTATAAGACAAATATTGTAGTATATTGACTGTGCAGACTCACAGTGGTTATTTTTGTTACATATCTCATGATTTAGATATTTGTTTTAAGTACAGAGTTCCTTTAACCTTTAACCATATTATAATATTCAATCAGAAAATAAATCTCACCAATTATTCTTTATGAGATATAATATTGATACACTTCTACAATGTCAACATGATATTTTGTTATTGGGCATAACAGCAGTTTTTTCTACGTGGGAAAAGTAAAATATTTTGCGCTTGCAGCGGAGCTTTATTTTTTTATTGGTGAAAAGTATAACTTTGCGCTATGGAACGTACAGAATATAGCTAACATATAAGTAATTATTCAGTATTTTCTTTCAGTATATGCAAAGTTAAGTTTTTACGGGTTTCAAATTATGGAGAGTGAGTATATATAGATATATATATTTTTTAAATTTATACTATTGATTTACGCATAAATTTACAGTTAAATCGTCAGAAAGAAGAGAAAATTAAAGAGCACTATACAACTCTCTTTAAAAAAAATATGTTATGCAAAAATACAATAAAAAACAACTTAAAAACATAAAATTTTGCGTTCAAGATAGTAATACAAATTTCTATGCAAATTTTACATTGAAATTTTTTTTTAAATCCTTAAAGTATTATTTACTTACTAAACAATAGAAAAATAACTAAGAAATATGAATAACGATTTTTCTATATAATACAGTTTCTACATGAGTTAATAAGTATAATGCGTCTAGACTTGCAATGTTATTTTTTCCTTTCCTTCCGTTGGACATAGACATAAGGTCACTTGCTATAATATATATATAATATATATATATATATATATATATATATATATATATGATATCTGCCCTGTAGTATAAAAATCTAGCCTTATAATCCCCTTTTCTTCACTATACATATATGGCACGGGTCTATATGAAAAGTATAAACTAGCCCCAGTATTTTCTTGTTCATCCCGACATCTATTGTGTCTACTAAAATGAAAAGAAAAGAAAAAGGTCCCATGGAACTAGAGCTTTTTCGTCCCAACTTAGAAAAAAAAAATCTACTATTCTAGGTGGGGTCTCTCACACTTGTATTGTGTCGGACAAGACAGCTAAGAAAGCCAGACATAATAGTATGGAATTTAATAAGGGAATTTTTTTAACCAATTTTTTTTTCACACACTATTATTACAAAAATTTCGTACTATAAGCTTTTTCAACGAATGTTTTTAGTATTGTTTAATGCATTTTTTTTTTCCGAATGTTTGTGGTCGTTATTAAAATATGTTTCGTGGTTATTTGTAAGGATTTATTTTTTTCCCTAAGGAAAGTATA
>OX439131.1:16080688-16158188 GCA_949318235.1 Ecdyonurus torrentis
ATATTTTTCTAAATCTTATAATCTGTTAATAGATTTTTATTTTTCTACAATTTGAAGCATAAATTTCAATTAAAAATATAGGAATTATAATTGAAAATTGTTCAATTTTAGAAATGATGTTTTCACTTCCGAATATGTAATCATCAGATAACCCGAGTATAGATGATAAAAATATAATAATATATAATAGGACGTACTTGAGACATGGCGACCTATATACTTTATATAATATGTTACATTATATTTTAGACGTAACTTACTACTATACATACAGTACGTATAAACGTATCTACCATCTGTTAAAGTATATAAAAATGAAACTTGAGGATTATACAATAGAAATGAGTCGCGCATCTTTCTTTTGTATTTTTATATTCACAATAAAATTACTATTCAACTTTTGTTACATTTTTCAAACATATATAATACATTTAAAAAAAAAAAAAAAAAAAAAAAGACAAGGTCATTTCATAATATTTATATAAAAAATAGATATGAAATTTAATTCAATTTGTTTTGTGTATAGTTTCTAACGAGGGAGAATCTAATTTTTATAATTATATTGATATAAAATATTTTGTTATATATTATATTATGAATAATAACCAATGTTTATTTAAAAAAAAATCAATTTATTTAACAAGGTTGTCGCATAACTTCAAAAGTTTTTTTTTCTTATTTGTTTATTATATAAAGTAATAGCAACTTTTATTGATTTTTTTTATATAATATAAATTACTTAAAAAATGATTTAGTTTAAATTGAGAATACCTGTTTTGTTAACAAACAAGATTATTGATTATTATTTATTTTATATATTTTTATTATATTGAAAAGCAATTACCAATTATTTTCATGACATAATTGCATGTGCTCCCGCTGTTTTCCTGATTAGACAAACACGAATTTTGTAAAAAGCATTGACGTCACTGTATAACATGTACTTTTATTGAAATAATTTTTTGATGGCTTTTAAAAAATTTCTCTATGCATAGCAAATTATTTGAGCATATCATATCATTTTTGTCCTATACTTTACAGAGTATATTATTATAAAGTAGTGTATTTTTAACTTACGCATGATTAAATAATAACAAATTAATATTATTAAATACACTTATGTTTTTATTAAATTATTTCTTTTACTTACGGTTTCATTTGTTTGCATTAAATTAAATATTAAGTTTTTTTTTTTTTTTTTAAACCCATGGAGTGGCATTTGAATCTGGTAGTTCACATAAGAACATAATTTAATTGCGAATCACTTTTTCAATGACACCTGCTTGTTAGCTAAAATTATCAATTTTGCATGAATTTCCAAGTGAAACTTCTTGCAAAAATTATTGTATAGTATTCGCACGAGCTAATGCATGGACTGCAAAAACTAGCAGTTTTTTTTAACAAAAACTTCAACGGTTTTGATGGAAAAAATATAAAATAAATTTATATATATTTATGTATATAAATATACTGCAACGAATGCATAAAATTTTACATAGCTGAACTTGATCAAACTATGCAGCTGATACACGTCTTTTTTTTTTTTTTTTTTTTTTTGTATTGAATCTATAAAAATCAAGTTTTCTTTTATAAAAAAAAAAAAAAAAAAAAAAAAAAACTTTGATATTTTATTGTTATAAAAATAACAGTAGAAAAAATAGTATGCAAAATTAGATGCTTTTTTTCCTACAAACTGTTGCAGAAAAAAAAATACAGAAAAAAAAGGAGATGTATTTAGTTTTATGTTGCACTGCTTCTCGTTTTTCATCTACTATGGCGATTCTTGTTCCGAAACTTGACCTTGCAACAAAAGGTACATTTTTTTTTACTTTTATATTTTTTATATATTTATTATCTTCTTCTTTCTTTCTTTCTTTTTTTTTTTTTTTTTTTTTTTTCCTTTCGATGTAGCGGCAAATATTGTTATTGAAGATTTATATACAAGTATATATAAACACACACTGGACAAACGAACTTTGTGCAGAAAAAAAAGTGACCATTCTTGATGGATTACAAGCAAAAGGATCAAATTCTCCATATACCAATTTGTAGAGAGAAAGAGAGAGAGAGAGAGAGAGAGAGAGAGAGAGAGAGAGAGAGAGAGAGAGAGAGAGAGAGAGAGAGAGAGAGAGAGAGAGAGAGAGAGAGAGAAAAGATTTGTATTCGTATCTTCTTTTTTTATCTTACAAACTTTGGCAAGGACCACTTGAAACTCTAGACTTGCAAAAAAATATATATATATCAGTAAAACCCGCGTGTGAAAACAGAAGAAGAAGAAGAAAGAAAAAACTTAAAACGTGGATTATTTTGTTGTCGACATTAATAAAGCCCATTTCTCTAAACCTCTTTAAACTTCTCTTCCCACTTTAGCTTTTTAGAAACAAAACAAAAAACACTTCAAACTTTTTTCTTTCATTCTCTCTATTTTTTTCTTCTTTATTTAACGTTTCCTGACAATGTATTTGAGTAAAATGATACTTTAAAAGCTTGTTATTTCATTACCTATATACATACCTTTGTGTAAAAATAATAATAACACTAAATTACATGATGTTGACAAAAAAAGAAAGAATAATTAACAACTTGAAAAAAAAATAGCATGCTCATGTACAGGTATTTACTTAAGAATGAAGTAGTTTTGTGACAAAATTATGTAAAATTTACATTTCCAAGTACTTTTATTTGAGTACATTTAGTACATATGATTAACACATAATAAATTGTTCTCAAACACAATAAAATAATTGTTTCTAAAATAACTAATTCCATTCTATAGAACTAGAATAAAAATGTGCAGTTATATGCATTTAATGCTTATAGAAATGACCACAGAAAAATGTTATATATACTTTCTCATTATTCAATATAGTTAAATGTATAATTATATATTTTTTCATCAACTTATACCAAATTAAAGTGGTGAATAAGCAGTTAATCTGCAAGTCATAAATACGAAAGTTATCAAACTTTGTTTTCAAATATAAATTCGAGGAGCCAACAGTATTAACATTATTTTCAGTTGACTCTCTTAATAAAAGATCATTCTCTCGACATTAGATATTTGATGGTTAATAATTCTAAAAGCTTAAATTTCTATACGACGTAAAGGCTGTAAAAATTTTACAGTCACATCCCAATTTAAAATTATTATTATATATCATAATACATACTTTTAAAAAAAGTTTCAAATCTATACTAAAATTATATGATTTATAATATTTGAACTATACTGTATATATTGTATTATATAATTTTTTTTATTGCAAATTCTAACTTAAAGTTAAAATGACAAGACTTCCTTTTTATACAAATAAACACACACACACACACAATTTTATTATTTGATTTGGTAACCTATATATGCAAGCCCTTAAATTTTACAATACATCAATTTCGTAAAAATTTCATAAATCGATACACTTTACTATTCATATATATGATCAAATAAAATCTTGAAATGCATAAACATAAAAACTCCAGGCAGCTACCTTTTTTTTATCTTTTAAAAGAAATTCTTATTCGTATTTATTGAAGAGTACTATTTTGTTTTGTATATATATATATGCGTATATAACAAGACTCCATGTAATATCTTGTAAAGTTTGTGCTTTCTTAGATCACACGTGCAGAGTCCATGACTTATATAGATATAAAAGACATCAAGTAAAAACCCTCTTGAAGAAATTTTGCGATTCAATGATTTAATTGAATGAAAAATAAAATAAGGGAAGTATTTTTACAACATTCTTGTAAAAAAAAAAATTGTACATAAATCATATACGTACAAAAAATATTTCTTCTATATGTATGTAACTTGTGGTCAAGTATATAGGAATGTGTTCAAATAGTTTATTCATCTGTAAAGAGACAAAAAAAAAACTTTATTTTTTAACTTTTCAATAGATACAAAATTTCGGCACCTTTGAAAGAAAAAAAAATGTAGAGAGGATATTGGTCACACTTCTACTTGAAAATTTTTTGACTGTAAAGGGGATGAGGGTTTATATAGATAGAAATAAAGTTTAATCAAGCGCAAAAATCTTAGTACATTGATAGAAACTTGTGAAACTAATTGTTGTTAAGTATATACATATAAGTAACATGAGATCTTACAATTATAAATCTCTTCTTTTATTATTATTTTAAATACCGAAACATTTAGAGGGGTAAAGTTACCCGAAATCTAGAAAGACAGGAGAAAGACATTTTGAAGTGGGTATAAGTTCATTATATGAAATAATAATACCACAGTAAAAACCTTTATTGGAACAAGAAAAAGAAGAAAAGAAAAAAAAAAGTACGGAATAAGGAAAAAAAAAAAAAAAGAATTTAGCACGAAATAAAAGAATTCTTGTGTGGTCTGTATTTAGTGTATAAATACAAGACAAAAATGATTATATTATCTATTATTTTGAACACCTTGTACTTTACTATACAATGTTTGCAAACAGAGCACATGTTTCTATTATTTACAAAATAATAATAAGACATAGAAGTATTATGAATGAGATGAACGGGTTATGATGAAGTATGTAGGAGTATGAATGAAAGAAAATAGAAATATAACATATTACTTTAACCTTAAACTTTTTTTTTCACCGTATCATTTATCAATGACATTAAAGTAATATATTATACGCCCTCATATAAGAAACTGTACAATATTAAATTTATTGTCTAAGATCAGTATTGCACATACTGTACTCAGTTATTTATATCAATAGTTTCATCACGATCATGTAAAATAATTGACTTATTTGATATGCAAATATATCTGACATGTGGTATTTAAACTGTCATAACTTTGATGTAATTATGATGTAAATATTTTACCATATTTTTATTGTCATATATTTGCAGATTTATGACTTCCACGTATGTTGCAATGTTTTTAATATTATTATATTTTCATTTTTTTTTTCTTCAGGGGTGGTATACAATTACAATTGCTCATGTATAAGAGTAAGTAAATCATTTATTGTAAAATATTATACTTGAATGTAGACTTTGTAAGTAACTGTTAAATTTTATTTTGATATGCCAAAATTGTAACCACACCTTATCTTCCCGTACAGAGAAATATTATTTATTTATCCAATTAATTATTAATTAAATTGTCAATTAAATTATTGATTTATTTTTTATGAAATTTCAAGTGGTATTTTTGGTTATATTGATCTGAAATGAATAATTTCTATATATACAATAGTACCTTTGTACTCAATCAAATAGTAAGTCCATTTATTTTACCGCAAATATAAATTAAATTAAGTAGCAAGCCTTACTTTTATTCCATTAATATAATTTCTAAATAAAATAAGGATTTCAATGCATCAAGTATATATGTACAAAAGATGACCAGCTGTCAGTATCTGCCAAAAAATCTAAATCCATTAGCGCTAGATTTTAAAACGAAGCGATCACCTGTATATAAGTATATTAAAAAAAATAAAGGGAGTTATGAAGCTTTTTTTTTTTTTTTTTTTTTTTTGTCTCTGCTAGATGAGCACACAGAAGGGAGGTTTAATGTCATCTCTTTTTGGTCACGACAGATGCCTATAAAGATCAAGTAAAACCTACCATATGCCACCCTATATATATATATATATATATTCACCCACAATTCGTGACAAACACTAAATAGCTATAGATAGGAAACAAGAGACAAAAATCTTAATCTTTATTAAAAAGAGCAACATAAAATGTCACATATCTTTCTTTACTCCATTGAATTATAAACAAACAAAGAAAACCGTTCAAAACATTAGAAAAACCGATACATTTCTTGAAAGAAAAAAAAAGGGTTTTTATTTATTATATTGAGTGAGACAATCTATATGATGAATGAGGTAGATTATTGTGAGGTGTTGTAGGAACAAAAGCCACGTGCTTCAGGTTGTATGTAGGTATGGACCACGGCAGCTGTGGATGTGAGGGAGGCAGTCGGTGTCTGACTAGACTTCAATAAGACACGAGCGCGAGTAGAGCACACGAGCCAACTGGAAATATCTATACCACGCGACACACGCTCTTGCATCGATATTTATTTATTACTACATTTTGTAAAAGTCCTTTTTTTTTTCTTTTTTTTTTCATTTAGTTTGTCAATTTGATTTATTTTAAAACTAAAATTTACGCTCGTCGATCACTGGTACAATATTTTAATTTCTAAGCTTCTGAAGATCTTTTTCAAAATTCATCATCTTAAAAAAAAAAAAAAAAAAAAAAAAGATGTATTTCTGAATGGCCATAAAAAATATTTGGCTTATATTATACATACAACATTAAATTCTCACAAAAATAAATCCAAAAAACTTCATGTAATATATTATATATATATATATATATATATATATATATATATATATCATTTTTCCCCCAATATATGGCGTTATTAAAATAATCTTTGAAAATCTTCTATATTATAATATTCAATATTTAATCAAAGAGCTTTCAACGGTAATTTTTTGGAAACTTTTGAAACTAACACTTGCAAACGTTAATTTAATCTATCAAATTTAATCTATCATATTGCATTGAATTAAAATTCTAATTTCTATATTGGCTTTGGAATTCGATGAAATACCACACTATATCAATTAACTACTATAATTATTCTGATTTAGGAAACAAATTATACGCTTCTGTTCAAAATTATATGCATTGTCAATTGATATAGAAAAAAAAATAGTATACTATGTTTGAAATTCTTTGTCATTTTGATTTAATTGCATAATATACTGTATGCATAAAATCGTAAGCTACCTTAATTCAATTAATATAATGAAAACTGTTGTTTTTTTTAAAGTGAACGGATGTAATTTGAAATTTACTGCTCTGGGTCACGTTAAGTTAGTCAGCTGTTGGATGTGAGAATATTTTGGCCTTGGCATTAACCTAGAGACGTTGTCCTCAATTCACTTTCATTTGCTCTTTCTCTCTCTCTCGTATTTAAACGTCTATAGCGCAAGGTTCTCTCTCTCTCTCTCTCTCTCTCTCTCTCTCTCTCTCTCTCTCTCTCTCTCTCTCTCACGTGATCAATTATTCAATATCTTCTCTCACCGCAGCATAACCATACTTAAAGCTGATAGAATGAAAGCCATGTTTTGCAATTCATTCAGATCTTCATTTATACGTAAAAGTAAAATAAGACCTACATCAGATAATGTCACACACAAATTCAATTTTCAAAAAAAAAAAGAAAAGAATTGACTTTATAAAAAGATGCTTTACTATCCAGTTTGCTCTTATATAATATCTGATAACATACATATATAAGTGACAGGCTTTGTTATATAATATAGGAAGACTTATTTATACTTTTAAATAAAAGTTATAGTTCTTGTAACGGCAACCTATAGTATAATAGAAAATTCACCCTAAAACGTATAGTGAGGCAATCATTTTCAGTAACCTTAATACCCCTGATAAGAAATATTAAATCAAGCTCTTCTGTTATTCACTTTGACCCTGAAAATATTTTTAAAAAATTCATTGGAAAATATATTATTAAAAAAAAAATACGAAAATGATTTTCATTTCTTTGACAACATAAACATAGAAAAATATTATAATTGGATATAATTCCATTGAAATTCACAATAGAAAAAAAAAGTCGCCTATTTGCAATATGTCACTGCTGTGAATTCTCTTGTATTCTAAAGCAAAGATATGTATTTTTTTTATTGTAATTGTTGCTATATGTATGAGTATAGATTTTTTGTAACCACATGTTGTTTCATATAATATAGTCAAAGTATATTTTAAGGTGGTCCTTATGTATAGCATGTCTAGACTAGACTATATGAATGTATATATGAAGAGGAGACAGACGGACAAGACGTATATGACAGCTGACGTACTGCAAGAATTACACGTGCGGAAATTGTATATAGTCAGAATACCTTGAGAATGAAAATTACATTACACCCACTATATACGGATATTTATTTATAAAAGTAAAAACTTATGCTATGAAAAAGGTACATTTTTAATTGAATAATCACTTCTTTTTTTTCGGATTGCTAGAGAAGTGTTATAATTTAAATTTCTTAAACTTTATTATGATACGTGAATGTAAGTGCCGATAACAATCACCTGTCTAATGTATAACGTGCAGTAAAAAAGAAATGATTGATTGCAAGGTCAACAATTCAAAAATATTACTAAACTCACAATAATAATAATATTAAAAAAAAGTCCCTGTTTGAAACGTAAAACATTTTGATCCATGATAAACTGCACCAATCATCTAAATTAACATCAGAGTTTACATCATTATATCACACATCAGTCTTTACATTTAAGTCAAATTCAAAACTTCTTTATTGCGTTCATTCCTTTATTAATCATATATACACACATTAGACATTACTGATTACATTGTATACGTCAAGGTTAATTATTGATTAATTATAACAGAATGAAAAAGTCGAAACACTTATACGCAAGAGAAACATGTATACAAACGAGTGCTAAAAGTAAACATTTTGATAAATTTAATCATAATAAAAAAGTAGCCTTGGACTCACTTTATAAAGGTCTGGACTTAATAAAATTTTAAAAACTGTTTACATTATTTTATTTTTAATTTATGTACAGTAACAGTATACAGTTCATACAGAAAAATTAAACATATAAATACATAAAGTTCTTGTAAACTAAATAAAATTGATTCGAGAGAGAGAGAGAGAGAGAGAGAGAGAGAGAGAGAGAGAAATGATTTTCTTTTACAAGTTATTTGATGGCGTTTCTGTATATAATTGTGCTTCAAAATTCAAGTGTGCATAAAAAATTAAATAACTGATGAATTCTCACTCTATGAGTATTCTTACTGTAAAAAAAGTACATGAAGCCATTTTAGTGTCCAAGATCATAACCTTGCAAATTATAGTTTGATAAGTTTATCATATCATACCTAAGTTTTGATATATCAAATATCTTATAGTTGTATGACAGCAGCATTACACTGCTGTTACTATTAGGGTTAATCAAGTTAAAAAATTTGCATGTAATAAGGCAGGAAACTACCCGTGCGAATTAAGTGAATTTGATATTTTAATTGAAATTGCGTTAACAATATTATATGACACTAAATTAGCACCATATATCACTGTTATTGATATTATTACTATAACAGTGACGTAAAATATTAATTACTTTTTTATTCTACATCAGTATTTTATTAAACTGATTCTAAGCAATTATATAAAAATAATCTATTTTTGATATTCGTGCCCTTTCCTCTCTTGTTTTTGTCATTTTAATTACACCACATTATACTAAATGTGTTCGCCTAAACGTATTCTTAAAAACCTTCTCGTATAAGTTTCATGTTTTTTTTTTTTTTTTTTTTTTTTCAACTTTCTAACACCATCATTATGTCGATAACATCCTGTTTACGATACATTAATTGAATTTTGTCCTTTATACTATATTGAATTAATAAAACATTTAAACTGCAGGAAGAATGCCATTAAAATAATATTTATACCAAAAAATTATGAATCAGGAGCTAACGTTTTAACCATTTTTATTTGTTTTTTGACTAAAAATTATATACCTATAAAAACTATCAATACCTTACTTAAAAATTAATTAAATATAATTTTCTATAGAAAAACTTGTCGTTTTAAAAATCAAGATACTTTAAATCACTTATGAAAAAAATGGGGTTCTAATAAAATATCAATTTATATATTAGAACAAAAATATTCATATACTATTTGCTGAACAGAATTTTTATTGCTTATTATTTAATAAATTGCAAAAGGTAAGTTTTTTTTCTTACTTAATAAATTCTGTGTGTAATTTCCATTTAAAATTGTATAGAATATTATTAGAACTACTCTATAATTGCCTATAGGCAACACAAGTGGGTATCATAAGTGCTTATTTTCCGTATTTATAGATATAACAAAAAAACTACTTATTTTCACATTTATAATCTTACATAATTTTTTCTTCCCCAAAAAAAGAGTTAAAATAAATAGGGGCAATGAATTTTCATTGAACTGTATTGAAGAAATAATAGGCCTTATCATATTTGATATTACCACGTGCCAAAACGCGTTGCCATAGTAACGGGATTGCATTGTTGCAAAAAAAAAAAAAAAAAAAAAAAAAAAAAAAAAAAAAAAAAGGGAGTCTCCGTGAGACAACAGAGAGACAGATGGCGCTGATTATTAACAATGAGAAGAGGGTAGAAGGGGGCAAAACGATTTTTTAAAGATGATGATAACATGAGGGGCGCTACCGTTTCTTCTATCCCTTAAAGTTTGGAAGCTTTTGCCCCGTGCCAGCAGGTAAAAGGTTACAGTTTTTTTATACACACTTTTGTGCCTGTCATCTGTTACATATTATAGAGTGAAAATAAAAAATAAAATAACCGTAATATATTGTTACTAAAACGGTATCAAAAACTAAAGTATATATTTTGAAATTCAATTTATTAAATTAATAAATGTATATTTTTTTCAAAGAATTTTAAAGTTTCAAATATATAAGTAAATTCCTTGAAACAAAGTGTGGTTTGTTGAATTTTTACATTGATATTCTTGTAATGCTTAAAAAAGTAATAATAATAATATACAAGTTTCTTTGAAAGAGAAATTTTCTTGGCTTTTAACATTCAAAATATACGTTTTAAGATATAGCCCGAAAAATACAACGAGTATATTTTTTATATATTAAAATAAGGAAGGACATTAAAATTCTACACTAAATCTGATTTAATCTATAAAAGAATTAAATGATTAAAATCTTTAATTTTTAACACCTAATATATTTTCATACAAAATAATAAAAAATATCGTCACCTTATAATGAAATCAATTTTGAAATCATATTTATTTTAAAGTGTTTATTTATAATTAACTATTTATAGTTAATTGTTTATAGAAAAAAATATTACTCGTTATATAGATCTCTTATCAAATTATTATTGTTTATATAGTGTAGACGATTTTCATTAAAGATAATCAAAATAAATTATCTAAAAATCAGATCATAATCAATTTTATAAATATCATCAAATCAAATTTATAGTTCATTGATCGCTAACTTTTTAAATATATACCAGTGCATTTTTTTTAATGTCCATTTTTTTTTCTTTTTTTAAGTTTGACTTATTAATTCCTCTCACGACTTTTCACTCTACTTTGTTTTGTTTTTATAAAAAGTTTGTTTGGGTGCGGGTATCACAGCTTCACCATACATAATTACCTTGTTCTGTAGTCGCTTCTTTTCTCAGAGATTCTACCTCGTTAGTCAATTTTCTTTAATAAAACACGGTTGCTTAAAAAAAATGTGTTTTGTAAAACAAATACAAGATAGAACCCAAAAAAAATATTATATATTAAATTTAATCTAATTCTATTAAAAAAAAAAAAAAAAAAAAAAAACTAACACACACACACAAGATTTTTCATTTTATTTTTTAACAAATTATAAACACCAAAATATTTTTACCTTCAAGATAAAATTTTCTTTAATAAATAAAGATATAACATATTTTTTAAAAAAAATTCACAGATTCCCTTTTCTATATACGACAATAAATTTATACCATTTTTTTTTTAAATAATAAACAATTAAATTTCTAGTTTAAGTTTACTTTTTATATATAATAATATTATTTAATGCTAATTATAATTTTCAAACATTTTATTGCAAAAATAAAAAGTTTAATAAACTTTATTTTTTTCCTTAGTTGCGTTTTTATTTTTAATTTAAATAATAATATATGCATTTACTAAAAAAAATACCTTGAACAGAGTAATAACTTATTTTATTACTCATAAAAATATGTTGCAGACCTATATTGCTGCAGTATGATAAAAAAAGGTATATTATTCAAAATCATGCGATGTGTATATACGTAAAAAAAAAAAATAATGATAGAGGTAAAGGTATGTTATTTTTAGATGCGCCAATCATATTTCAATTGTCGGTTTTGCTTTAAGGAAACATTACTCAGAAAGTTAAAGTATTGTAAGTACGTATGTCCAAGTTATATAGGCGTGGATTTTTGTGTAACATCTCACAGCAAAATGTGCAAGTTATTATTAAAGTGAACTAATTATAAAGTGTGTTTTTTTAACGATCACTTTTTTTTTTTTTTTCTTTTTTTTTTTTGCTATATTCAAACCGCGAGTAAAAACTTGTTGTAAGTTGTAATACAACCAGTAATTTATATAGAATTATGCTTTTTCTTTATCGTTGAATTGCATATTAAAAACTAAAGGTGCTTTTTTTATTATTACTTTAAGTAAAAATTTTAATGTGAAAATAAATTAATTTAAAAATGATTTTAATATTATGTTAATACGATTTAATTTATAATATTCACTTATATTCTTAATATTCTTATATATTTAATTTTTATGAGTGTTGAAAAAAAAAAAGTTTATTATATAGGTATCAATTACATCTTAATGATATATATTGAGGAAGATTTAAGTTTAAAAAAAAATCATAATAAACAAAGTGAAAATTTTACCTTGAATTTTTAAAACTAGCCAAACTTGAGTCAACCCCTCCCAAGGTTACCCCGTGATAAAATTAGTTTTCTCGTTGTTAGAGGGCAGCACAATGTTGTAATATACGTTAGAGACATCTGTAGTTAGTTCTATCAGGTTTTAGGGGGTTGAAAACTATTAAAGCGCATGATTTTGAATACAAATAGAAAAGAAAAAAAAAGTCATTATATTGAATATATTTTAACATATTTGCAACATATTTTAATTGAAAATCATTACAATTGAAGGTATGATTGCTAATTATATATTTATTGATTGGATTTGCGAGTTTGCTTGTAATTTTTTTTTATATAATAATATACATTGGTATCCAACATTGAATTTAATTAGATATTTTCAATTCTACAATATTATTTGTTATAATTATTCAATATTATTATAATTTGAATAGATGGAACTTTGGTTTGATTCTTACGTCTAACTGTAGTAAAACCCTTTATCAAATCATTTTATAATTAATTTAAATAATTGTTGGTATGTTGTGTATTTTTTATTCAATCTAATTATATTTTTGCATAACTTTTCAGTCAATGATATAATTATGTGATAAAAAAAATTATAATTAGATTTTTCTAATAATCAATTTGCAATTGATTTTTTTTTATTGTTAGCATTCCAGTCGGTATATAATATAGAGTAGACAAAGCGATAATCAAATTTTATGCTCTCTGTCTCTGTCTCTGTCTCTCTCTCTCTCTCTCGCTTTCATTTTCATTTTCTGCATTATAAAGAATCTAATGAAATAAAATTTAAGTTACGTAAGAAGCATTTCAGTCAACCGGATCTTCTTTATTATTTTGCGATTTACATTATAACACATTTTTCATAAGAAAAAAAAATTGACATTTTTATGTTTTTCAAGATTAGATTGCATGACATTGCAAAATTCAAATTAAGATAATAATAATAAAAATAATAGAGTATGATCTTTAAGTTATGAATGAAAATATTTTTAAGAAATAATAAATATATAGATGGAATTTTTTTTATGACTATTAAAAATAGATCAAGGGAAGAATATTTTTATAATGTAAATTACTAATTTGAGAAAATATTGTTTTGAATAAAAATAGTGTTATTGACGTCATAGTTACTTATAAAATCATATTATACAGTATACAACACAAACACAATATATGCTAAAGAGCAAAAATATAAAGATCATTTATTCTAGAATGACTATTTTATACCAACTGAACTCCATAGTCAAGTTTTCCTTTTAGAAATTTATTGAAAATGAAAATTGGCTCGCTTTTTTTAAATTTTGTAAATTTTAAGCGTGTGAATTACGTATAAGTAAATTGTAAATATACGTGTTACAATTGAAAAAAAAAATGTTATTACGCTAGCATTTAAGGCGGACAGAACTAAAGTAAGATTTTAAGTACATTGTATACCATTTTGTCTATACAGAATAATATTTACTTTCTTTGTTAATTGTTAAGTATAATATATTAAAGCAGCTTATGTATTCAGTTTCAGTTTCTTTATTAATCATAATACCAATTAGTACATTTCGATTACAAAAATAGTTACATAGGAATACATTGTGTTTCATAAAACTTTCAGTCATCATTAATATAATAAAGAATATATTTTTAAATATTTAATATAATTTAAATTATATCTAGCTAACATATTTTAATAATAAGTAAAACATTTTCATTAAATAAATAGTATAAATAGTATATTAAATTAAATATCCTTTTTAATTATACACATACAGTATACATTTATTATTCTGCACACATAATGTACAACATAAAAAAAAAGCAAGTAAGAATGTTAAGACTCATTAGTAGGGTTATATTAAGCTAATTAACTATACTTAATTGACTTAATTTAATTCACATAAACTTCCTATTTTTACTACATAATATAAAGAATGCACACAATAATAATAAAAAAAGAGATGCTATAAAGAAATAAGTGGGTACATTTGGAAAATAGTAAGAAAAAATAAATAAATAAAACTACAAAATTGGGACTTTATGTATAATCGATGTGCGTAGTCGATTTTTTCCCCCAACATTAATATCAAAATGACTAGAAGGCATGATGTTTTCACTCACTCGTTTTATATTATAATATAACGACATTCTTTACCAAAAACTTGTGTTCACCCTTGGGCTTTAAAGAGTGTGGCAAAAACTGTAATATAGTGATACACATATCAAATATTATACAATACATTGTGTGCTGTTTAGAGATAGAAAAAAAAAAGATAACATTTTAGGGGGATAAAGAAAGTATGCCACACATCTTCAAAATAAACTTTTTATGCTTTATCCAAGATAAAAAAGACTTACAAAATCGTTAAATATTTTTTTACTTTGCATGATGTTGCTGATAGTGAATAAGATGTATTTTTTTCTTCGTTTTTCTTATTTTTCTCTACATTTTGTTAGCTCTCCTTTAAGTGCTTCAAAAAATAATAGTATTTTGAAGCATTATTCTAAACTACATAGCTTTTATATTATATATATACATATATTATATTATAATAGGAAAGAATTGATGTATGAGCAGTGAACCTTTATAATTATCGTCCTTCGGAAACCAAGAAAAGCAGCGAGAGAGAGAGAGAGAGATTATTTAATAACACTGCATTCAATTATCTATTTTTTCATTTTAATTAATTAAACAATAAGATATCTTCATTTATATTGTGCATTACTTTACTAATAAAATAAATTCAAATGGTATCATGTGCAAACGTAATTAAAATTAAAGTAATATCAATAACTCATAATAATAATAATAATAATAATACACCATGCACTGCAGAACCAACTTACTACTTTCTTTTTATTGTTTTTAATAAAGGAAAAAAAATCTACAAAGAAGAAAAATGAGAAAAGTGAATAAAAATTACAGTTATTAAATATATATATATTTTTCTTTCTTTCTTAAATTTCAAAGTTCAAAGAAATAATCATTATTCATTAATGATGTTAAAAAAAAAGTAAAATATGAAATAAATTTTGTTATGATACAATTAGATAATTAGATTTTAGATAATTAGATTGTTGAAAATGTATGAGATACTTGCACGGTAATGTAATTTAATTTAAGTAGGAATAATATTACTATTCCTAAACACACCTATTTTACTTATTATGTATGCAAATAAATATGAACATTTTAATAGTAAAATTGTATTTTTCTATGGTATGTAAGTAAGTGTTGATTTTTTAATTTATAGTTTTCTCACTTTTATACATGAAACCATACCGTAAGAAGTATAGAAACAAGAAGAAGAAGAAGAAAGAAAAAAAAAAAAAAAAAAAAAAAAAAAAAAAAAAAAAGGGCAAGGACAAGGGATTAACATCATGAAGGTTTTTTGCTTTTCTCAAAACAGCATTTTGAATTAGTTATGATTTTACGTAATTTTACATTCTTCTTGGTATTTTTTTATTTTTATTTTTTTTACTCTTTTAAATTATATATTTTATCTTTCAGTTTCAGCAATGTTTCAAAACTTTATAAACTTTAAATTAAAAGCAAAAAAAAAAAAAAAAAAAAGCATGACTTTGATACTCTATTCCTACAACGTAATGATTTTATAATGAGAGACACAGAATACTCGTGGGCTTATGCATTGTTTTGATTCTGGCGGGTTTTCTTAAAAAAAAAAAAAAAAAAAAAAAACTCACATTTTTAACTTCCAGTTTTACTAAGAATTTCATCATCTTCTCGTTAAAAAGTAAAATTTCATTGATTTTTTTAAGTAAGGAAAAGGGAGCCATTTCTTCTTATATTCACTTTTCGTCTCGTAATAAAATTTTTCACAAATCTCAATATATCAAAGAATGACGAAAGGATATACAATAACAAAAGAATAAGAAAAGATATAAATGAAATTGGAAAAAATAAAAACTTGCATATAAAAAGGAGTCAAGTTACTGATATCCCTAAGCATAAAAATAAAGTAATATACAGCACGAACTGGGAATTTTCTCAATCAAGAGTGCTTCACAACAAATAATGCTGAAAAATAATACAAATACACTGAAAGAAAGTGTCTGTAGGTTTAACTATGTTATCTTAACCATACTGTACATCAAAGTTGCTAGTCACAGTTTTTGGTACAGTACGATGGAAAAATTGCTGTTTTACAACATAAAATTATAGTAACTTGTAAAACAAACTCTTAACAACAAAGTATTTAGTTGTAAAAGTGGCCTAGTTATGTTGTGCAACATAGTTTGTGAAATATATCCCTTTTTTTCATTACTTTGTTAGAATTTTTTTATTGCATATATATATAGAAAATACTCATTTCAATACTTTAGCTATAAATAAAACACATTATATATTTATTTATTCCAGCAAATAAAATTTAAAATACATAGTCAAAGTCAAATATAATATAAAGTACATAAAAGTACATTAGAAAAAAAGAAGAAAAAAATGAAAATAATCCAAATAATGAAAGCAAGGTATTAATAATACCACTAACACACGGTGTGTATAGCTTGCATTTGACATTTTTTATTATATCAATGGAACAAAATGATTAGTTACTTATAATAAGTCCTTCTAAGTTAAGTTCTTTAAATTTGAATGATGAACAGTCTTTCAAAGAGGCAGGCATACCAGATACTCCAATGCAATGTGACTGAATTCTTTAAAAAAAAAATCCATTCTCTCAACTATATCGTACAGCTTTAGTATAATAAAATATATAAATGGACTTTTTTAAAATCATTTCTTAAATAAAACTTTTTATATAAAAAAGAAGAAAAGAAAAATTGCGTAATTTTTGTTATGTATATATAAAAAAGCGATAGTTTGTGATTCATCATAAATGCTATAAAGTCGCAGCTCTGATGGTCACCACAATCCCCTCTTAAAATTATTTTGACGTGGTCCAGCAAGCTCCGGTCATTCGCGTTTGTGTGGCGCGTGCCCTGTTCGCTAGATTTTTTTTTATCATCTTACCACAGCATCCTCCGCAAGTGGACCACAAAAACCAGTGGCGCCACTCTATAATCCCCTTCTCTATATATTTCTTTATCATTTTTTTTTCTTCTCCTTTTTGTGACACTTTCTATATAAAAACACAAATCACAGTCTTTTATAATAGATAATGGACATTTTATTGGCAATAATATTTCATTATCACATGTTTTTATTATATATACACACTAAAAAATTTCGTTAGTAATCAACGGAATAAGTGTTTTTTTAACGGTTATAAGTTTTGATAATTAACGTTTCAAAACTCAACTCTTATTGTATTGAAAACTCAACGCTTAAGTACAATTTCACTTTAAACGTTGATTTATCAGCATAAATAGAGTTGATAAAAATCGTCAATTTTCAACGGAATAAACGGCCTTCTCCACCTAATTAGAAATAATATAAAAACTTACTTTACACAATTTCCTGTGTTCTATGCGAAAAATCAAAATATGCATAAGAATAAATAGTGTTTATTTTTTATTCTTTAAGTAGAATCAACGAAAAAAAAATTTTGAGTTTTTTTTTATTTCTGAGCAAAAAGTGCGTTTTTTTCGAAAAGTTACCAACCCGTTAGAAATTTTATTGCATTTTTGGATGTAACTCGATTTTTCATACCCAAATCGATCATCCAAGAATTTATGATACAGTATAACTAATTACCAGTTGAGTTTGGTTCTTTTTCATCTAATTGTAATTAAGCGTTGATTATAAACGTTTGTGACGTCACACGTAAGCGTTAAATATCTACGTTTAAAGCATGACGAAACTGTGTACAAGCTTTTCAACGTTTAGAACGTCGATTATACACGTCTATTTTTTAGTGTGTACGTGGTTGTAAGAGGTTTGATTTTTTTTATTACTCTTATTATTATTATTATTATTATTTTTTTTTTTACTTTTTCATAATGTTGTATAGTGAGTATGATATTGCCTTGCGTAGTATAGTTTTGCAATTTCTAGTTTACTACGAGAAATTTATATGAGTACTTTATAGAAAATCAATTCACGCAACATAATATAAAAATATAGACTTATGGTGGATGTGTGTGTGTATTTCCTTTAGTAAGAAGAAACATATATTATTATATAGATATTTGATTCTCTGCGATAAATTTGTAGTTCCTTATTTAATGATGTAGAGTTGCTTATTCTTATTATAACCTTAATTTGTTTATATTGCATGGTTTCAAGTAATTTAAAAACTCAAATTTTGAATTCAGTAAAGTTATTAAATATTATACGTGGTCATTATAATATTACAAATAAAGATTTACAGTTTAAATTAAATAAGAGCTCGCGTCCGTACTTTATAAAGTATGGTATATAATATACGAATACGGCCAACGATTCTATAGGTACGATTGGACACGCTAATATCGATTGTCAATTTTTTGGCGTAATTCCCTATCTTTTAACATTGAACAAATGACACGCGAAAAAAGTCGTTTATGTCCTATCGTACCTGTAGAATCGTTGTATATGGTGACGTACGAGTCGAGCGGTTTAGGGGTGTAGCCCTCCCACATTAATGAATATGGTATTTAAAAAATATAATAAATATAAACTATCAAATTCAAATGGGTTATCTTCAAATTTTATTGTATTACTATAATGTTATAAAAAAGGAAGAAAAACAAAAGCTTATTAACCATAATATAACAATGAATCGAGAGTAAAATATGGGCATGTTAACAAATTTTACATAAAGAAGACTTTCTCTATCACATTATGATACTCTAATGAGCAATATGTTAGTCAAGTAATAAAAATCAGTTCATACAATTCAATACAAAAAACAAGTTATTTAAATATTTTACACGAGAGTATAATATTAAATATATAGCAAATATTTAATTTAAATTTCATTGCACAGCAAAAAAATGTAATAGTTATATATTTTAAAATATGTAAATGCGAGGGTTTATTAAAAAATGTGCAAACGATGGTACTTTTTAATTATTATTAATATTTAGTATTTACATTATAACATGTATAACAAATAATAATTATATAGTCAGACTATTTGTTATATAAAAAGATAAATTTTTTATGATATTGTATAGTGAACTTGTCTTTTCGCTTCTTGCTTTTGCTTTTTATTTTTAATGTGCAACTAATAATTAAATAACGTAATTAAATTTTCCTTATATATATATTCTTATATATATATATATATATATATATATATATATATATATATATATATATATATATATATATATATATATATATATATATATATATATATATATATATATAATAAAGGTCGGTGGCTTTGTATAACACAACTTTAAGTTAATGAATAATGAAAGAAGTGTACTTTAATGTAGTTTAAAGGTTAAAACACACAGAAGCTTTTATACGACAAAACTCCCTTGTCTGCGTTTAAAAAGAGCACAGTTTCATAATTTCATGTCGACAAAATTAATGAAAATATACTCATTGTAATCTTTTTTATAATGAAATTTTAACCTTTTTATAAAGGAAAAATTAATTTGGAACCAATTATTTGGATTAATGTACTTTTTGTAAGAAAAAAAAACCATTAACGAATTATATTTTTAATTTTATCTTTGTGTCCAGTATAAAAAGGTTTTAATGCATCATAATTATACTTAAAATTATATGTTAGATGTAAATTAAATTTTATGATTGTTTTTATAAAGTTTTAATTATGAAAAAATTGCATGATTTCATCTGATATGAATTTGATTAAAAGTACAGTTTTTTTTTCTTATTATTAAATTTTATCTTTCATCGATACATATATTTTACATGGATTTATAGACAATCATATCATAATTTTAGTATAGAAATGTATTTAAAATAACATAAAATTTGTAACGTTAAAAATTTTAATCCTCGAAAAATCTTGAAAACTTATCAAGTCTTTCAATTTTTAAATTTGCTGTAATTTTTTTTTAACTTATATACTATATACTTGAACAGAGTTTGGCATTTATATTAGTAAAAGTACTCATTTTAAACAATTATTATTAAAATTTGTTTAATTCTTCAACAGTAAGTAGTAGAAAAATAAGTGAATATAAAGCACCCCTTAAAATCAGAATCTGTTAACATCAATATTTCAGATGATTTTTTTTATTTTAAATGACCCTCAAAGTGGACCTCAAAAATCACCGGTATAACTTTTATTGTTGATTTCTATTTACTTGCCCGCGGCCTGTAAGCACCTGTACACCAGCTGATGCAGAGACTGTGACAGCACGCGCCCCACAACCTTAATGATAAAATTAATATTTAAAGAAAAAAAAATGATTTGGAAAAGTATTGCAAATTTCAGCTGCTTTTTTTTTTTTTTTTTTTTTTTTTTTCCCCACTTTACACAGATCTGTTTTTTTGAAAGTCGGCCAGTGAATTAAATTTTTAAATAACTATTTATTGCTATTAATTTTAAATAGACTTTTATTTACTTTTCTAATGACAGTTTAATCTTATATATTACATCTCTATCGTCATTTAATGATATATACAATATAATATACTATATACTGAATGTGATATAGTAGTACATAATATAGAGCTCAACTCAATCTGCAAATAAAATTGTTTTATAAACGTTGCTTCTGTCACGACTATTAAATGTTTATTTATATTTATCGTTGAAGCAGAAGCGACAGCTCAATATTACTGAAAATAATGTATCTTTATTATACACTATTACTGTACATTGAAATACTGAACTGTTTTATTACATGAATTATCGCGATATAAGGTGTTAGAATGTAAGGTTAGGTGTAACGTGGGTTAGATGTAAGAGTGGGCCAGACATTTGTCAGGTCTAAACCTCGCCCTTTCAACTGTATTTTTTTTTTTAAATATACTTGAATAGAGTTGATTACTTTTTTTTTCGACATTGCTTACAGAAATTTTAACTAAATAGGTAAAATTACGGTGTATTATTTATTATTATTAGTTATACATTATTTTGAGTAAATCAATTCAGGCACTGTATTAAATTCAACTTTAAGATTTTTTTTTATTCATATATTTTTTAATAATTCTTGTAAACATGGCTGATTTACATATAGAATTGAAGTAAATTGCAACTCAAACTTTTAAGCAATATAATAATAATAATTAATAATAAAATAAATAAAAACTTAACATAACAATTTAGACACAAAATTTGATCTGTATGAAATACAAGTTTTAAAAGTTAAACATTATTATAGATTTTGAATTAAAGTTGTTAAGAACAAAACTATTTTGTAGTTATAAGAGACGTATAAAATTAAAGCTGTCATTTTTTTTTTTTTTTTTTTTTTGTTTTTGTTTTAATGTGAATTCTAATACGTGCTACATTTTGGCGTCTTTTCTTAAAAAAAAAAAAAAAAAAAAAAGACCATAGCGTCGGGGCAGCGACCTTTAGAACCCGCATAAAAAGTATGCTATCATAATGTCCCGGTACTGTACAATTTTGATACATACGGGCTAACATTCTTTTGTTGCTAATTAGAATAGCAATAACTTTTAGTTTAAAAAAAAATATATATAATATTATAATTGAATTTTCTTTCATTTCTAGGAATATAATATGGAATTGAATTTAAATGTTATAGTATTATAAATAGAAAATAACTTAGATCATGCAATACAGAAGTTTATCAACAATAATATTAAAAAAATAAAATAAAAATAACACCCTAAAAATCCTGAAAAATAATTATTTGCATTATATCATTATACATAATATATATTAGTATTTACGTAAAACTTGATCAAACATACAATGACTTGTGAGAGTAGAGCTTTTACCGTACGGTACATACAGCAGTTATACTTCTCAACTCAACAGAAATGAATTTATATTTATAAATCTCTCTATTGCACAAAATAGTAATGAAATAAACGCTCGTTTACAAATTACCATGAGAATCGCATATTTATGTTGTACACACGCCACGACTATGTTTTTACCATTTCAATTTAAAGCTTATTTTTCTCATAAAAAATATAGCATTTCAAATTTAGTACAAGTTTTTGAGTGGTAAAATATATATGATCAATCGTATGTAAGAGAGTAAATGATAAAATAATATCTTATTATAAGCGATATTTATATTATAAATTATATAGGATTTAATAATATTTAATAACTAGGCGTTATGTGAGTGCTTGACAGCTCTATTTTACAAAACCTTGAGCACAAAATTAACAAGAAAATAATACATAAGTAAAATATTTTGACAGCATTGTAACAGATAATAACGTAAATTAACAATAATAATAATATTTCAAACATGTACAGTATGTAATCGCAAGTAATGAAATTAATTTCATTATACATTATTCATTTCATTATTTCATTATTTGCTAATTTGTTAAAATGAACACATTATTCTATACTAAATAAAGTATATTATAATGTGCCATGATAATTTAAACATTTTTAGTTTATAAAGTATATTGTCTATTCAATTAAAAATATAAATTTAATTCATATACTTACACAGAGTTACTGTATTTTATACTGAAACTATATAGTATTATGTTTCTCTTTTTTTATTAAGATGTTATAAAGTTTTATTTTTCAGTTCATAAAAGTTTAATTAAGGATTTTTTTTTTTTTGAGAACTGCAATTAAAACAGTTCTTAAATGGCTATTAACAAGATTTACTATTCATTAAAAACTATTATCTTTTAATTGACTAAAATATTACTATTTCATTAAGTATATCGTTTAGATTGGATTAATTATTGATTTTAAAGTAACTGCTATAAATTTTTATATTGCTTTTTATTTTTTCATTTCGTTTATAATAGTATTCGATGTACGTCGATAAAAAATAACAAAAAAACAGCAATTGAATATATGATTGCTGTCATTGTTTTACATTGTTGACAAAATTAGCGATAAAAATGATAAATTATATCTATCCCTCTCCCCTCATGTTCAAAAACAAATTTTTATGAATTATTACTTTTACTTAAAACAATGACATATTTTGCTATAATTAAATTCAATTTCATTTTATGGCTTTATTTTTAGTGGTACGTGTTTCATAATATATCATTTTTCAATGCTTGATTCTGATTTGTCAGTAAATTTTATAATTATGAAATAAAACTCTTGCTTTTTATACAATAGCAATAATAATAATAATAAAATGTTTAATACGTTACGTAATATCATAAAATCGTTATGACTTAAAATTTAGGATGACTGAAGATAATGAATTTAGAATCATTCACACAAAATATTAAAATCAGGGACCGATCACCAATCAAGCATTTGAAATTATGAAAATTTGAATTTTCTTATTAATATATTTTTTTTAATATATTTTTTTTCTAAGTTTTAAATTAAACACATATTAATTTTTCAACATTTAAAACGTTAAGCATATATAAATTCATGTTTCATTGTACATTATCTAACGATGCAAATGGTTTTTACCTTTTTACTATACAAACATCAGCGCAACAGCACCAACCGTTCCACTAAATATTTAAACCATAAAAACTTGGCCTCTCAAATCAAAGTCCAACTAAGCTTATTATATACGTTCAGTATACGTTTACTATAAATTCGTGTGTATAGTCTCAGTTTTCAGTAGTCTTTTAATGTCGGAAGACGTATCTTCAAATACTACCATTATAGCTTTTATGTAAATTGTAATGAAAATTATTAATTATTGAAATCATCACATTGATATTTTTATAATGAACTATTTTGGTTACGCAGTTTTACTCACCCGTTTGCTGTAATTTCCTCTGTGATGTGAAAAGGTAAGAGAATTTTTATACTTTACATGATAACTTTTATTTTCATTGTGCACAAAATACGCACTATATATGTGTTTTTTAAATACTGTATTCAGGATTACTGATTATATTAATATACTTAAAAGTCCTGCCCTCACTTTTTACTGTGAATCTTGCAAGTACGAGTATTTGTAAGTGGCTGTGAATATCGTATATAACTATTAATTACAGCGTATGGAATAAAATAGTTTAATTGACATTTTTGAAACTCCAAAAATTGAGAATAATGCTTATTACTCCCATACTTTTAGTTAGTTAGTTTTTTTCACTAAAAATGGTAAACAATAATGCAGTAGTAGAGCTTAGAACTGCTTTAAGATTATCTGTAACACTCCCACGACACGACAGATATATTTTTAACTCAATCAGAGGTTACATTTTTTAAAATAATTTGTCAGCCCGGATGCACCCCTAATTCTCGGCCTCAGCTTGTTATCAACTACAAATATCGCTCATTTTAAATAGAAGTTTTTGGTTAAATAAACTATGACGTAAGAATAATTGAACAGTTATAATTCAAGCAAATTCACTTTATTAGTATCAACGTTAATTTCTGCAGATTTTAGTCGTATACACTTTTTTATTGGAAGTAAATAATAATAAACACGTTTCCACTGTGGATTAGATGATTCTAGTTAAAATTCATTAAAGCACTTGGGCTACTTAAACGCCTAGGCAACCTTAAAGCCATAGGCCACATCACCACATAAAACAACATGTGCTATTTAATGAATAAACACGAAATGGGATCTTCGAAAGTGTTGATAATTTTTACCAGAATGTTAATGTAGCCCCACGAGAGAGCGTGAAAATACTGTAAAGTATGAAATTTAAGTGACTATTCATGTTTATGACGTCAGAAACATGCAAAAGTATAAAAATGTCGTGCGGGTTGCATAAATCGTAATTTCCACTACTACAAAGCTACAGTTGGGTTTTGAGGCAAACTAGCGTTATTTATGTAAGTCCCATCAAGTGTTTTGTGATATAAATGCTTATATTTTTCTCTGGTCTATTCCTTCAAGATAGGGTAAGATTCTAGAAAATAGAGGATCTTAGGATGACTAACAAAGTGATATGATGAATTAAGCCCGAAAATATCTATAACATTATAGAGGTGTAATATCTTATCGTTAAATTGACGATTTGTTAATATATAGTTAATGTATTAACAATTTGTTCCAACGCTGCAAAATACGAGACTTTATTTTTCCAACCTTGAACTTTCTAATTATTTTGAAGGTGAGATGTAATAAAGAAAATATGTTTATTGATTTCCATCTACGAGTGTATTGTTTTATCTATATCGACATATATAGAGGAAATAAAATGAAGAAAAAAATATCAAACTTTATGATATAAAATAATAAGATTATATTTTGTATAAAATTCGCAACAAAAGTTTAATGGTATATTCCCCTCAAGGCTAATAACTTTTTATCCATTTTTGTGTTTCTGCAGTACATGGAAATTTACTTGCAAAAAAGTACAATATTTGAAGCTCTTTCTCTCTTTCGTTAAGAAATAAACATCTAACTTCTAAAGCATTGTAATTTCCGGACTGAAACTTTTTTTCTTTTTTTTTTCTATCTCTCCATGGGATACAAAAAATTTACACGAGTGGCAAAAATAAGAATAATGTTAGTTTAAGTGTCCATGGGTTAAAGAACTAATGTATATTAATATATTAAAGTAAATGAAAATTAAATTAAAATTTTTATAAAATGAGTCATATTTAGAGTGCTACACCACTTTTTATGTATATTCTTTTGAAGCCTATAGGTTCCATTTAAAAATTCTTTACAATTTGTAATTACCTTTTTTTTATGTAAACAAAAAGACAGAGTAAACATTAATTTAATTATACGTTTTATTGTAGTGTAATTCACAAAATAATTTAAATAATGGAACTCGGTTGGATTATTTATATATAAACAAACAATGGGCAAAGTTATGTTTTTCGTGGAAGTTATGAATATACATAAGGATATAATTTTTATTTATTTGGTTAGAAATGCAATGAAATTCAATTATTATGGTGAGACAGACAACAAACACACACGCGCACGCAATACAGAGAAAGAGAGATAGAGAGAGAGAGAGAGAATATTTAATTTTTACATGAACTGTTGAAGTCTCATATTAGAATAACTTGATGTTTCATGACTTTCTTTAAATCATTTCTTAAAAAGGTTAAAACGTTAATAAACATATTGGAACACATCCATTTATCCTCTTCAGTCCCAGTATAGTATACAATACAGTAGACATCAGATAATCCAATAAAAAATAGAAAAACAAATTTTTTGAGACAAAAATACAAAAATTGGACCAGAAAAAGCTCCTGAATTTACGACAATGAAATAATTTTTTAAAAAGTCGGGGACTGAAGAGGATACTCTAGAACAATAAAAAAATAAAGACAAAGAAGTTTTTTTTTAATTTTTTTATTACACATACAAATACAATAATAATAGTCTTTACATTTGGCTTTAGTGAGATTTGAAACGTTTATTTAATACAAATAAAGATTAAAGATACAAGAAAGCAAAAAAAAAAAAAAAAAAAAAAAAAAAAAGACAGTTTGGTACTATTTAGCATACAAGGTGAAACATTAAACTTTTAAGTAACGCAAATCTTTATAAATAAATAAATTGAGTCTTTATTTTTTATTAGTTAGCATGCAGTCAGGGCTATATAATGGATAATCAAATATTTTATCTAAGTTTTATAGTATTGCTTTTAAAAAATTGCAGTGATACATTAAATGAATATACATTTCTAAACACTATCATCATGTGACATTATAATACGTTTTGTAAAGTATTATGTATAGATGTGGTATGAAAGTTTTAATAATCATAATCACAGTAAAACAGTGAAAAGCACGTATAATTCGTGCATTGAAGATTTTGTATAAATAAATCGACACTCAGCAACTCATATCACGTAATATGTAATTTTTTATTTTACGTTAAAAATATAATAAAATATAATCTCATAGTCATATAACAAATATGGTATATAATAAGTAAATCACAAAATATGTAAATGATTTCTGTTTAAAACAAACATAAAGTACTTTTTGTTTTTTCTTAAATTCAAGAAATAAGATAAGATTGAAAGATTAGATTTATATAAACGTAACAAAATTGTTGTATATAATATTTAAATAATTTAAGCATTTTCAAATCATCTACTTATACTTTTTAATATATAAAACTTTTTTTTGTCTATTTCCAAATTTACTATAACTTAGTTTGACAGCTTTACCTGTTGCATTTAAAACTTTTTTTAAGAGGTTTCTTAATTTAGTATGCTAACCTTTTATGGTTATCTCATATTTTTTTATTGCTTTTAATAAATTTCGGTAAAGATCACAAATTGAAATTATAAATAACTTAAAAAGCTAGTTTTATATATATAATTTTTTTATCTAGAGCTGATATTTTATTGAATTCAATAAAATGTGTAGGTTTTTTATTGACATATTTATTGATAGGTTTCAGTTGAACTACTAAAAAAAAAAAAAAAAAAAAAAGCACAGATTATGAAGTTATATAAATGTAGAGAAAAGTTCTCTAGACATACATTACTGACAAAATAAATTTTATTTGGAGAAAAGTTTCATGATGACATTTTGCACTGAGAAAACGACTTGATAAAGACTAGTAGTTACTAAAACTGTTTGAAATATTCACTTAACATTTTCATACATTGTCCATATTATAAGTAAAAGATTATTATATTAATAAATAATCTATTTTTTATATTTTCGTATTGTGTTGGCAAATAAGTGATAGTAAAAGTTTATTTGCATATTATTATAGAGGTGCTCTTTTGTATGTGTCAAATAAGTTATGTCCAGTAAGCAATATGTGATGCGCTGTTTTTGCGCTACCCCAATGGTTTAATTTTTTTGCATATTGTAATGTTTTGTCTTTTTATTGTAATATTATTGGCTCAATTTATGACCAAGGTTCATGTAATATGTATGGCTGAAATAGCCCTGTATGCGCCTTAATAAAAGATTATTATTATATTCTATAATATATTTTGACGTATATAACATACATTTATATCATATGCTTGTTTATATTTACTTATTAAACATTTAATTTTGTTACTCTTTCTAACAGTGATTGTTTACTGATTAGTCTCATTACCATTGTATGGATATACTAATGAAATGGTAGAGATTATACACTATTGTTAAGCTATAATTATGGGTATGTGATATACATTATATAATATCACTTGTACTCATTATATTTGCAATGATATACTATAGAGTCTATACCAGTTTGAATGTTTGGTGAAAATTCTGAAAATACACTAATGTTTGAACACACATTTAATTCATTTTGTAGTTACTTCTATAAACATTTCTGTGTTGAGATTAAATATTTATTTTCTGAATGAAAGTTAAACACATCGAAAAGCTCGAATTTCTGTAAAGATTTTTTTTTCTCGTAGCAACCATGTATATAGACAACCCCAACCGTTATAGGGTCGAAAGAAACATGCTAACTCATACCGAAAGCACTCCTTGCGATATTCAAAACGCATACAATTTGCGCAATACAATAAAGTTATGCAAACGACCAAGTTTTTTTAAGTTTAGCCCTTCCCTGTGAACTGAGTAAAAAATTAAATAAAAAGCCTTCCAGTTTGAATGAGATGAAAAATTCCATTGGTTGATGTAAATATTTTTTCTACATTTTTTTTTTTGGCATCATATGCTATACCAACCGTATAATTTCTACTTTCAATAAAATAAAATTAAGTATATGAAAATATTAAATATTAAAATATTTTGATTCCCATGAATCAATCTCATGTCTAGTAACGCCTGCGGTGTGGATAAAAACGCTCAAAGTGTGGGCGAAAAATAAACAGAAGGATAGAAAAAACCAACTAATAATAACGTATCTAAACAACTTATATCTGTTAAGTGATTTTTATTTAAATAATTTGTTTATATAATAGATTTTAAATATATATATTTACAGAAGCATTTATATTTTTTTAATATACTTATTGTTTAAAAATATTATTATATATGATAATTTTATATAGGAATCCAAACGAAGGAATATTTTATGTAAATATTATAATTGGTAAAGAATTTATTGCTTAGAAAACAAACTGTGATCTTCATGGTATATTTAATATTTGCATAATACAAGATTCCGTTTGTTATATAGCGAATAATTTATAATAATAATAATAATAATAATAAAATAAATAAATAATATATATATATATATATATATATATATATATATAAAAACATCGATTTATAAAATTCAATAGCTTTAATATTTATTTTATATGTTTTTTTTTTTTTTTTTTTTTTTTTTTTTTCATCTTCAGTTCTGTACACATTTTATTGATTCAACACACAAATCGACATTTTTTTTACGAGTGTGAGTTTGTTTATATTATGTTTTTTACGTATTACATTCAATATTGATTTTTTAATAAAGAACAATAACAAACAAGGGATTTTTTTACTTTGTAAAAGTAAATATCAAAATACAAAAAAAAAAAATATATATACAAGCTTTTGTTTTTTTTTTTCAATACGAATTAATGTCAATTGACGCCAATATTGATGCTTATATAATGAAAATAAATTATTTCTATTTACTTTTATTTTTATAATGTTAATTTTTTTTTACAAGTGGTTTATTGTAGTATACAAGTTTGAATTATTTATTTGATTTTACATAAAAATCTGAGTGTCTGTAGTATTCCAATGGTACATACTGTATACAATATTAAACTAAAAAATAGTGCACCATGTACAGTACATGGTATAATTTTGAAGTTTTCATATACAATAGAAAAAATATATTAATATTAAATAATGTTTTAAGCTTTTTGTGTTGAAATAATTTGAATTAACAATAATATATAAATTGAAATACATTATTGAAAGTTTTTATTTATAACGCAAGCTATTACAGTTATTATTTGTTTAAATCGATATATTTATTGAATTATAATAAAATAAATTTCTACTAAATTCTAATTGTAAGTGTCGTTATGAATGAAGGGTTGATATTTTGTATGTGAGTGCTTTTGCTAAAATTTACTTGGAAAGCAGAATAATAAAGGAACTAATTTATTATTTTTAACTCTCTGTGTTTAGTTTGCTCATATATTCAGAATTTAAAACTTAACTTCGTTTTTTTTTTTATATCTGTATATAAATTAAAAATATATCGTTAAAAAAACCTTTGATGAAAATTTCAGAGCCTATGACTAGCACATACAGTAGGAAAAAAAAAATGCTATTAACATGAAACATTATATAGGCTTAAAACTTCAAAGGTTCGTAATTAAAAAGTTTTTCCGTGGTGACTTAATTTACTATATATTTTTAACCATGTTTGAATTTGTTTTATTTAGATATTCCTATCTTTTAACAACTTTTGATTAGCTCATTAACTGATTTTTAGACTTAAAATATTATTTAGTTGAGCATCTACTTTAAAACTTCTATACTGCATCAAGTTAGTTTATTGTGAATTTATATTATATATTTTAAATACAAAATTATGCACAAAGATCTTATAATACAGTATAGTTAACTTAAATATGCAAATTAAAGTATTAGTATTAAAAACCATCTCTTTATAAAGCTAATATATCATATTGTAAACAATATATTAATATTTAAATATATATTATAATATAAAAATAAAATTTATTATAATAAAATCAAACATTAAAAAAAAAAAAAAAAAAAAAAAACTTCATGATATTCGATATGCATAATGAAATGTAATATTTATGCATTATAAAAAAAGAATGCCTTACAGGGAATTTTCCTTCAGGTAAAAAGGAACTAATTTTTTCTCATAAAATAATAATTTAACTTAAAAAAATAAAGATTAATATCTTTTGTGTTTAAATTTTAAATAAATTTTAAATATATATATTTCATATAATTAAAATACTGTGAATTTTAAAGCTTATAATACTGCTACAATACATTACTTCTTCAATAAATATATCAGATTACAACAGTAATTAGCATAGAAATAGACGTTTTATAAAGTTGATTTTGATTTACACTTAAGTATAATGTGTCTAAATATAATATATATGAATATATTATATTACATGCACTAAATTATGTTATAAATACAACATTTCTAAGTTATAATTAGATATAAAAATTATATTTAAACGAAATTTAAAATTCGATTAAATTTATGTTGCCAAATATATAAAAATACCTTTTTTTCTTTTCTTTTTTAATTTATAATAAATCGAATAATATTTAATGTCTGCAATTTTTTTACTTACACTTTTTTTTTTATAAATACGTTAAGGTTGTTACCAAATTTAAAGCAGGATAATATCTACTGCATGTCAATAGATAATGCATAATGCATATAGATAAATTATATTTGAATTCCGTTTCAATTTACTTGTCTTGTAGTTATGCTTTTTAGCTACTTACACACTGTACTGTACACTGGAAAAACAAGCCAATCGATAGTATTAGTTTAAAACTAATACTCACTGTACTTTTGCATTGTCTCTTAGTATTCATGGTTATTTATCAAACTCTTATGCATAGAAAGTGTACCTAAAACTATCTAAAATTCGATATTAGAGATGAAACATTTAAAAAGCTTACACTGTCTTCCAGTTCAAGCTTATTCACTACCAGTTTATAGGTTCTTCCTTCTAGTAAAATGGGTAGATGGAGCCCATATATATATCACTGGTACTCATCATACTTGCTTGACTTGCTTGACTAGCCTCTACCAGTTTGAATGCTTAATGAATCAATTTTAAAGCCATAGACCACATAAAACAATATGTGCTTTTTAATGAATAAACAAGAAATGGGATCTTCAAAACTGTTGACAATTTTTACCAGAATGTTAATGTAGCTCCACGAGAGAACGTGAAAATACTGTAAAGTATGCAATTTCCGTGACTATTCATGTTTATGACGTCAGAAACATGCAACAATTAGTATAAAAATGTTGAGTTGGGTTTTGAGACAAACTAGAGTTATTTATGTAAGTCCCATCAAGTGTTTTGTGATATAAATGCTTATGTTTTTTTCTGGTCTATTCCTTTAAGGAGAAACCGATGTATTTTGTATAGGTACCCTTTAAATATTGAGCGTTGAGATTAAATATTTGTTTTTTACGTGTAGTATTGTGAGATATGCATTACCATATAGATCAACGTATGTATTTAGTCATGTATGACCTTATATGTAATGCTATTGTGCAATGTCCTTTTATCGTGCCGTAGGGACACAATATAGATTATAATAACTTATAACTACTTAGATAATTAGAAAATTCATAACAGAAATCAGCCACAGGTTATTGTATAATAATTATAATGAATGAGAATTAAATTGAAATCAAATAAAATATAAAAAATGAAAATATTATTTAAACGTAATATAGTTCGCGTCCCATATTGCACATTTTCAAAAATAGAAATATAAATCAAATATAACATTTATTTGCATACATTAATAAAATATTCACCTTATATAAACCAACATTTTCATTTATTTTTTATTGTATATAGCAGTAATATATTCATGTTGTAAAAATATATAATATAAAAACTTATAGTTATTGTTGTTTACATCATGAAGGGTTTGTATATAGGGTTTGCTCGATATTTTCCAGAATTTAGGAGTATAATATCTTGTATATTAATATTTGATCTAGTATTTTATTATTATGAGTAGCGAAATGTTTTAGAGAACAAAGCAAATTGCGTCTGATGGTCTAATACACAGATACACACTATATATAGGCGAATGATGTTACTGAATTATACGGCATGATTTATTATGTTTTGTAGATGAAGAAAGCAATTTTAGTGGGAATAATTACCTAAAGTATTTTATTTTCTTCTTTGTCTTAAGTTACTTCCCAAAACTAGCTTACATGTAATTTTTTTTATTGAAATAATAAGTTAGTAATGAAGTTATTGTTTCAGTTGATTTTTACTTTTTTTATATAACAATGAATGAAAATATTTATTATAAATAAATAAATATATATATATATATATATATATATATATATATATATATATATATATATATATATATATATATAATAAAAAATAACTTCCAAACTTTATTTTGCTTTCCAATACAAAAGTTTCGAGCTGTGTTCTATCAAATGAAAACATAAACGTTGAGAACTTTCAATTGCGGTCGATTCATTCACTCGAATACGTTTTGTAAACTTCAGCAAATTTTTATAGAAATATTAACTTAACACAACTCAAGACAAACTGAACATTCACCTTTTTTATTATTATTATTATTATATTTTATTATTAATGTTATATAAACATTTTTAGCACTGATCTTTATAGGGCAATAAATTTATTTTAATTATATATTTCAACTTTAAAACAAACAAACTAAAAGCAGCTTTACAAAACCATTGGTTTTCTTTTCTTTGATAAAAACATAACAAGAAAAAATAGAGGAGAGATTCATTTTTCTTTAATTTTTTTTTATAGTAAAATGCAAAGAAATCGTATATTTAAGTAATTCAAGTTTTATTTAGCTCAAAATTACACTTTTTTTTTCCACAAAATTAATAAGAAAGAAATTACAAAATATTAAAGTATATGTATTGATACATATAAAGGTATAGAAAACATGAAACAACATGTTCTATTTAATCAATATACACAAAATGGGATGTACAAACCTAATGATAATTTTTACCAGAATGTAAATGTGGCCCCACAAGGGAGCATGAAAAAACTATAAAACTAAAAATGCGTGAATATTTCTGTTTATGACGTCAGAAACAAGCAAAAACTAGTATGAAAATATTGTGTGGGTTGCATAAATCGAAATTTTCTGATCATTGCTACGGCGTTACAGTTGAGTTTTGAGACCAATTAATGTTATTTATGTAAGTCTCATTAAGTGTTTTGTGATGTAAATGCTAATGTTTTCATGTTGTCTATGCCTATAAGTTGATATATTAAGCATGAATCAGTTGAAGAAAAAGTTAATAATTTTAAATTGATATTTATAATGTTAGATCAAATATATACTTCACAATTACTGTCGTAAGAAAAAGAAGAAGGAAGAAAAAAAAAAGCGTTAGTTCTGTGACGTCATCTGATGCACTGATGATGTAATATGATTATGAAAAACACTTTTGTCTTTTCTTATCGCGGTTCTTCAAGTACATTAATTCAAGTCAAAGCCACCTGTGCTTGTCAATGAAAATAATCGTAAAAACTTTGTTTATATCGCATACATGTAATGTAATTTATTGACATTTGTTTTAGTATGTTTCTTGCTGCAATCTCATTTTTATACATTATTATGCAAAACTGTATAAAACACAAATTGTTCCAATGAAATTAAGCTATAAAAACGTTAGAAAGGTTATTTTCAAATGATATAAATTTAATGTGTTATTTATATTTACCTGCTGCGTAAATTAAATGTATTTTATAATAAACATAACTTTAACCATTAGTTGTTTTTTTTAACTATAATGTTTGACTTGCATATAAGTAATGATACTAAAAAATAAAATGAATCTGTGCATACAAAATTATATATAAAAAAGAAAAAAGTCCATTTATTATAAAATCAAACTTTTGAGTACTTTGTTTTTCTAGTAAAACAAATTAAATCAGAAAAAAGTAGAAAATAAAAATAAATCTAATTTTTATTTTCTAAAATGTTGTTTATTACAGTTGAAAAAGTTGTGAAACTTTTGCAACTTGTACTTACAAAATGTATCAGTAAGTTGTTGCAAATAGAACTGACTATATAATATTAACTGTGAGTAAGTAAGTGATATAGTAAGTAAGTATACAACCAGAAAAATTAATCTGGTATATTGTTTTTCCTTAGAGAATCAAGACAAATAGAACAAAAATGTGCATACTTAATACTTTGTAAAGAAAGTTTCTTGAAGTTCACTTCATCCCAACTATTACAAATAATAAAATTGTTACTTGCATAACAAAATGTACTTCAAAGCTTTTCAATTTTCTTATTTAGAAATAAAATTTTATAGATAAGTTTTATATTATATTCTCCTAAGTGTATTCTGATTGTGAGTGTAATAATATTCAAACTTCCATTTTATATATATTTAAATGTATATAATAATAGTATTTTATTTTTAGTAGCCCTCATTTTGAATATTGAAACAGTTAAGAATAATTGAACAATAATTTAATCTATATTGACAGAAAATGGGTGCTGAAAATATTATAATTAAAGAAAAATATTATACTTGGGGTCATAAATATAAATGTAATGAGAGAAAATGTACTGCATGGAAAATACTTTTAGGCCGATAACTTAATCCCTAAAAAATGAATATACCAATATTTTAATTACTTTATCGGGACTTTGAATTATTAATCTTATTTAAATATGATATCAGTGCCATTTATTAATATTATTATTAATTATTTATTTACTTTTTAGTATAGTGTATGTTACATATTATTATTGTTTACAGGCAGTATAGATATTCAAAATCCTAAATTAAGTGTGAAAAAAAAAATCCTTCAAATTATTGAGTTTTAAAATAACATTCTACATTCTATACACATTTTGACTACTATACCTATTTAACTAATTTAACATTTATTTTTTATATAATACTCAGTACAAATATTTACACAAAACATTATTGTTTAACTTTCACTATTATTTCAAATTATCAATTATTCACAGTCATAGAACCTTAAATTGAGAGTGAAAATGAGGAATTCTATTAAAACCATTACGCAAAGCTTTTATATATATACAACAAGTATTAAACACTAAAGTTTAAACCATTTAGTAATAGCCCATTAATTGAAATTTCTCTTCACTTGAAGCAGAAGTTATATCTAATTAAAATTTACAATAGCAGAAACGGACTCAATTTATATTATATCCACTTGCCTTTACGTACACACACACACACACACACACACATATATATATATATATATATATATATATATATATATATATATATTTATATATATATATATATATATATATATTGTATGAGAACTCAAGTAATTAGTTATCATATATATTGATAGTCTAATCAACATCATTTGCTCATAGTAAATTTTACCTATGGTAGTTCTTTAATACACTACACATATAGATATATAAATACAGTGCATATTTTTATATCTTAAATCTACGAAATGGTCATCGTATAACTTTAATAAAAATTAGAATCCGTATAACAACAACAAAAAAATAACCTATTTGATATGATTAAACGCTCTATTAATTTAGTATGTACTAAACCTGTAGTATAAGTAATTTATCATTATTTTTATCCTGTTTTCTTTTTATAAAACTATTACAGTTAATTGATTCCTATACTAAAATATAGTTTTTTTCTAATACACTTTGACTTACATATTTTATTTATTTATATTTTATATAATTAGAAATATGATACTAATATTTTGAAAATAAATTCACATTGAAGAGTTTATAAGAATTTCAATCATTGTTACAGTTATATATATATATATATATATATATATATATATATATATATATATATATATATATATATATATATATATATATATATATATATATATATACACACACATATATAATTGATTACTTTTTCATTGATATATTTTAATATTATATTACTAATAATATATTATTATCAACAACTTTTAATTGAATTTTAAATTCAAAATATATAATTTTAATACTCAGCACTATAAAAGTCGAATAGTTTAATTTATAATGTTATAAAAAGTATTTTCTTACTTATATTTAATATTAAATCTAACTTTATTAATTAATTTAAAGAAATAAGAAATAAAAGTTCAATAAAAATTTATTCTTTATTACTTTTTGTTTGTAAGATTGAATTGCACGTAAAAAAAAATAGACCATTTACAAAATAATGTTGGACAGCGTATGTTGTTGGGCGTCTACTGGTTTGACAAAATAATTAAGATACAAAGGTCAAAGGTCATTCCAGGAAAACTGTACCTGGTTGAACTGATAATTTCATGAATGATTTCTTATGGTCATATTCAATTTTCTGAAGATCTATTCAGATGGCTGCACTAGCTTTCCTTACTATTTTACATTGATGTAAAATATTTACCTTTAGTGGAGCATTATTATTACTTTTATGATGAAAAGGAACTTTCCTGCACTCCATATTTTTAATTCTCCAGTAACTTTTTTCAGTGTTACGTTAGATTTTCTTTGAGATATTTGCAAGTGAACATTATTACGTCTTTGTGTATATATCATAAGAAATAAAATTATAGCAACGTAAAATGGAGAGACTTAAATTTGTAATTTATTGTAAAGTATATTTATTTAAACGTTCAAAGCTTGTTATTAAATGTGATATTTTATATAGAGATAGAGCACGAACGAGTTTTATTTTGATTTGAATATAAAATACTTTATAGAAAAAAAAAGTGCATACAATCGAATATTTATGCAGTGAATACTTATGCATCGTTTTAGGATAATTCTAATCACGTATTTTCAATCACGAGCAGCAAAATGTGTGATTTTTTTATGTATGAATTGCATGTTTTTACTACGTGAATGTGATAATAAGAGGATAAAATCGCTTTTAATCATATTGGTACTGAAAGAAAACACATTTTTCTATAGAAATATGAAAAGTATTTTTATTTAATTAGTTATGAAACTAATATAATTAGTTTTTTTAAACTATGATATAACTTCATTCAAAATACTTCCACGATTTGATTATAAAATTAAACACCTTAAATTAACTCTTTTTTGGTTTTTAATTTTATATTTTTGAAACTTTTATAGTTTTTAAAAAGTTTCTTCAATATATTGTTAAAATAACATTTTATTTTCTTAATCCTTAGAAAGACGATAACCTTAAATTTGCTATTATTATAAAAACACACACAAACACAGAAGCTTTTTTTTTTTTTTTAAAGAAGTGACTGACCACAACCAGTTAATTGAAGACCCTCCCTCTTCTCCGATCTCATATATAATTAATTTTAGGCTACTCCCTCCCCTCCTCCTCCCTGTCCATTATCTTTGTTGAGTGGAGCTAACAACCTGACTATGCCCATAATGTGTTTGTTATGATGTTTGCAGTTACTGTGTGCGTGATTTTCCTGCATGGCGGTAGCAACTTTGGTGGTCTTTAATAATAGTATTGTGCGCTTTTATGTGCATTTAGTTTTAGTAAATTACACACCAAAAATCTTTATATTTTTACCCTTTTTTTATTATAACTATCCGGGTCAGCTTAATCTCATGACTTTAACATTTTTTTTTCTTCTCTCTCATCTTCTCTCAATCTACAGATTGCAGATTTTTCTAAAATTTTATTATGATATAAAGATCGTGCTTTAAAAATAAAAATATATATAATTTAGTTTACTTAACGTGTATTTTACGTTTTGATTTTTTTAATATACGTTATATATTATTATATTTTTTAAGTATGCGATCACCTTATCTTAAAAAAATATATTAATGTAAGTTTGTTTAAAATAAATTATACTTTAGATAAGCTACCGAATTAATTTCATGAGCTTTCATAATGTAAATTTTTAATAGTAATAGAACAAGTTTAAAAAAAAAAATTAAGTTTGAAATACATGATACAAATCTAGGAGTTTTAATAAAATAAAAATATCAACGTAAATATATTTTTATCAGTACTTCAAAAAGATCTCAGTCTATATAATATTTTCTATTACTATAAATTTTTTACCTAGCAGTTTTTTTTTAAATATATATTAAAAAACATTAACAGTTGAAAATATTATACTAAATATGTCGTTAAATCTGTGACTATGAATATCAAATCTAATTAAATCTCAACTTAAATATTTATCACAAAGATCTTGATGTTTTTCAATGAATATATTCTCATTTAAAAAAAAAAGTAACTCTTGTATATTTAGATTAAGTTATTTATAAATTTTTTCTCAAAGCTTTTTTTTTACCGCAAAGAAAAACTGATACCATTTTTATTTTCTAATTTGAAATTTATTAGTTGATGAAGTATATTTTTTTTCTTCCCCTTTTAATTCTTCATCGACTTATATACCTGTTACACATTTAAAATTAATTAAAAAGTAACCTAGATTGCAAAGTATCCCATGTCAATATAAAATTTAGTAGGGGTCACTTAATTGAAGTATTTTTTTTTTTTTTTACTTCTCTTATATTTATATTTATTAAGTAAACTAATATCCTATTGAAAATCTTCTCCTTTTTTTAAACTTAATTAAGAATTTTATTTCCAATATGAGATATATTCTTTGAAATATATCAGACCAAAAATTATGATGCACAAACCTAATTATTAACTTTGGCATTTTTTTTTGGAATGATTAAGTATCCTAGGCATTTTTTTATGGAATTAAAAAAAAATTGACTTATTTTCTGCTAGCAGGATTTTTTTTTCTAATTTCTAAACGGTATTGATAATTTTTTTTTTTTTTTACATTCGACCCTGAAATTATTGAAACTAATAAATTGTGATTTTGCGGCATGGAAACAAAATTTCAAATATATATATATTTTCAAATTTCCCTTGGGGTTTATATTGCATTACTATTTTAAATAACGGTCCTTTGACATTATACTGTATTGATCATATATCACATAACAGAGCGAGAAAGCACCTTTGTTAGAGTGTAACGCAATATTAGTAATTGTTCAATTATTTTTTTTTCATATTATCTAATGTTTTTCTTTTTAATTATTATATTATAATGTATATTCAGAAACTCTAATTACCATTTTTCAAATATCCTCATATTACTAAAAATGAGTTATGAATTCATTTAGTGGTCATAAGATTCTTAAGAAAACAACAACTTTGATGTACACATTATTTAACGTACATATAAATTTTGATGTTAAAAATCAATGATACTATTGAAAATCTCTCATCGAATTTAGTTAAGAGATTTTTAACAACACTTTTATTAGTTTTTATTTTATTTTATTTTTTTTTATAGATTGACATTTTGAGATCAGCTGATAACTCACCCCCTCCCCTTTCCTTTAGATATGTAATTCCATGTATTTATTATGTAACAATGATATTTGATAACTTTATTATTTGAGGCAGTAGAATAAAATTGCACAATGTCACTGTTTTTGTACCCTAAATTTTTAACTTTTATCCGTCTTTAAGTTCCTATCTCTTTAAAACTTTGACTGTCTACATTACATTATTTTCTTCTCTACATTCATATCATGTAAATTTTACATTATAGAAAAATGAATATATAAAAAACTTACAAGAGGCATTTACCCTTTGTAATGATTTTTACTTTGCTGTCTAAATTTAACCATATTAGTCTTTCTTAACTTCATTTTTTTTTTTACAAGATAAATATATATTTTTTTATTTATGTAATAAAAAAAATGAGTAGATAAAATTTATATTTACATACAATGAAAAAGTCAAAAAATCTCAGTAAAAAGAAGAAGAAGAAGAAAAAAAAAAAAAAAAAAACTTCAAACATCTTCATGAAATGTGTTTTTTTAGCAGAAATTGAGTTAAAGGGAGTAAGTTTGGATAAAAATCACACACACAAACAACTTTAATAAATTTCTTTTAAACTAGATTATTTTTTGTAATAACGGAATATTAATTACAAAAAAAAATCAAATGATTCTTTAGATAAATTTAAATCTATGGATCTAGTTGATGCATGAAACTATTAGTAAATTAATATAATATATAGAGGGAAAAAATCTCAGCGACCTCAATTACCCTACAGAAAAAAAAAGTATAAAAAAGTAGACAGAAATGGTGATTAATCTTTGTTAAAACTAGAACTGTCACAAATTATAAAATAAATGCAAATCCGATAACTTTATCTTCTTTTATTGTAAGCTATTAAATGATACTAATAATAATAATTACGATGGTTTATCATTTACCAAATAAATACTATCTCAATATTTAAGGATTGTATGCATTTTTTTATGATATTACTATATTATACAAATTTTTCTATTATAATACTTTTTTTAATTAAAAACATTTAAACAAGATAAGCATACATAACATATTGCCAAAAGGATTTCTTATCTATGATGAACTAATTTTCATTTTTCATTTTTAATACGATGATTTTTTTTAATGTATCGTTTTAAAGTAATTATTTAGAGTTAAAAATATGTATCGTGTTACATAGATGGTATAAAAACTGCTTCTCTTCTCTCTCTCTCTCTCTCTCTCTCTCTCTCTCTCTCTCTCTCTCTCTCTTCTCTCTTTTATTTTAATTTACCAATAAATTAATTGCCAAATTTTTAGACATACAATTTCCTTAAGGCATATTAAAAAGAATTTTTATTTGATATAAAACAAGTGTAATTTTTTTTAATTTATAGGAAACTAATATTTTATGAGTGAATGTACACATTATTTTTTATTCTATACAAAATAAAGTTAAAATTTTCAAAAAATATATATGCAAAATTATTAATTGAGTAATTAAATTTAAAATTTAGATTTTTTAAAAATATGAATTATGAAGTTTTTATGGTTTGGAAGAAATAAAATAGTACTTCTTAAAACTTTAGATATTCCTCTTGAGATCTTTTGCATCCAATTAGTTCCAACATATAACAGAAAAATACATTTTTAGCAGCATCTCATTGTAAAAAAAAAAAAAAAAAAAAAAAAAAAAAAAGTATTTACTGGAAGGGTTTATATATATTTATTTTTTAATTCATACGGGAGGAGGTAACAAAAATCATCTAATTCATATTTGTAATGTTTCAAATTTGAAGAAAACTACTAAACGTTGCGGAAAATAAAACATTTTTATATAAATTAAAGATATAGATTTCAATTTTACAATCTAAAAACAAAAATTAATGAAAAATAAAACTATATAAATATATTAGAATAGAAAAAAATATAGATATAATCACGGGATTTAAAATATAATCCTGAAATTTATTATACTGAAAGTATATTCATATAAATTTATTCATCATAATGAAACTGACAATTGGCTTGGGAAAATGACAAATGATATGATAAGATTTAAATATAAAAGTACTCAAGGGAGAGAGGGAGAGAGGGAGAGAGGGAGAGAGGGAGAGAGAGAGAGAGAGAGAGAGAGAGAGAGAGAGAGAGAGAGAGAGAGAGAGAGAGAGAGAGAGAGAGAGAGAGAGAGAGAGAGAGAGAGAGAGAGAGAGAGAGGTTTTGGGGGGGGGGGGGCAGTATTTACTGACGATCTTTTGTACATAAGAAGATTAATGGAAATGGAACAGCGATCAATAAAATGCATTTTTAATTGAATGTATTTGTCAATATTAATATTTATTATATTTACATTATATAAAAGTATAAAATTAGGTAGATGTAGTAAGTATAGAAGAGAGTAATGAGATTACTTTTATTTATGTTCGATAACATTTTAAGTTGTTAATGTAAAAACTTAAAAAAAGAATGAATGAATGAATACTTAATACTTTTTGTTAGCGTGTATTATGAGGAGAAATTGTCGTACTTTATCTTTTGTTTATGGCATTAATAAAGTATAAAATATTACTAAATTAGAACTACATAAATAATTATGTTGTTCAACATAATATTTATGCTACGTAACATAATTATTATGCATAAATACAGAAATGTTGCTGAAACTGTTTATTTAATTCGTATGTAATTAGCATATTTACATTATCCTTCAAGTAGGGGAATAAAAACATATAATAAAAGAAAAGGTTTATATAATATCAATTTATAATACTTATAATTATCAATCGATCATTCTATAATAAAGAAGAAATGAGCTAATTTAAAGTTATAATCAGACGTCAATACAGTGATGTTTAATGTAATTCTTAAGGCACTCTACATTAAAATACTTGCTACTTTTATGCATAAAGTAGTATCAAAATTTTTTCCTTCATTAAGTATATTACAGTAGCATTAAAGAGATGAAATAATAAAACTTTGCTAAAATACGACTTAGAATGAATAATAATAAATGATATTTTTATGCAGAACAATTGTTTTATTTCTATATTTATATTAACTTGCATATTATGCAAAATGTGATATTTGCATAAAGTATATAGCAATAATATACACTGTACATTATATCGTTCTATATAGCTCTGTGTAAAATAATACTTAAGTTTAGAAATAAAATAATATTATGCGAGCAAAAAAACATTTCTGCGCTGAATCTTAACTGTATAAAGTAAAAGCTTTTTAGTGTAAACTTCTTTATTCTTCAACTTAATCGGGCAGTCGCACAGTGAGTTAAGCAATTGCAGTAATTGCACTGTGCAAATTTTTCACTTACTCGCTACTGAATTTTTTTTTTAACTGAATACTATTCAATTAAACTACAAAATTGCATTTGATTACAAAAAGTAATAAATTTAAGTTAATTTTTTTAATTTCCATAAGATAAATCATTTAAATGACTTGAAAACCTAGTCATAATTTAAATATTTACAGTTCAAGTGATTTTTTTTTTGCAAAACTACTGAAGGGATACAAAAAATACAATATAATTACATTATACATCAGTGCATAAAAAAATTCAATAGCATTTACATAAAATTCTAAAAAAAAAAAAATGAAAATACGATTAAATATCAAATTTAAAAGTAACACACGTGGCTACTACATTTTAATATGTCTCCTTTAATATATAATTACTAAAGCATGGTATATTATAAAAAAATAATAATAATAAAAAAAGGTAATGTCAGATTATTTTAGTCCACATAATATCATAAAACTGCCAAGTAAAATTTTTATATGAATTTTAAAGTCAAATTATATTATACACCAACCAATACTTTACTTGTTATTTAATCTAATTAAAATAAAAATAAAAACACTTGTCATGTTAATTTCCTTTTTTATGAAATAATGGAGTTGTTCAATCATGACTTTAAATTTTTAAAATTTTTTAAAGTAATATACAGCTTTCTTGTATGGTATAAACTATACAATATTGAATAATAATGATGAAAAAACTTCTTTGACTTCGTGATTTCTATAAAGTGAATTATTTTAACTTCAATCAGAAAGCTGTTTGTTTGAATACTTTTACGATTGCTTTGCTTGATCATTGAATTCTATGGTACTGTACGTGCAGACAGTTGATTTCCACACATTGGCCTTGTGGTTTTGTTTGATGAAAATTCAAAAAAAAAGTTTTTTTTTTCACCCATTACTTTCAACCCATTTAACAGAATTTCTATTTCAATGAAGCAGTTATATAAAGTAACGTTATGCAAAGTGAATTAAAAAAAATCTTTGAAATAATATAATTTCGATCAAATATACTTTAGATTTTATTTCTTTATGTATTTAAAATTATGAATAATTATTATTATTGACAGTTATCGTCGTTATATACTTAAAAAAGATAATAATAGAAGCAGTAGGTTTTCCTGAGTAAAACTGTGATCTGCATTCAGAAACAGAAATAAACTTTCATACTATACATTATATTTGACATAGTAAATCATTGAATAGATAGATACGACATAAAATAAGAGAGAGAGAGAGAGAGAGAGAGAGAGAGAGAGAGAGAGAGAGAGAGAGAGAGAGAGAGAGAGAGAGAGAGAAGGGGGTAAAGTATGGGTTTTACCTTTTTTTAAAATTTCTTATTGGCTTAATCAGATCAAAAAGTTTGCCTAGTTTCCTTTCTTTGAAAATTTTTGGCCTCGCTGCAGTAGTTTTCTTGAAAAAAATATTAATAATAATAATAACACGCTAAAGATGGATGCTTTCGCAATTTCAAAAGAATAACTTTTGGATTAATTAATTGGGAACGCACCTTTGTCTACTATTCTATGATTGGATAGCGAGCTACGTCATTAAGAAAAAAAGGGTGGTTAGTATATTTAACCTAATTTTTTAACGATATTCTAAACTAATAAAATTTAAAAGAATTAATTTTCAATAGCACAGAAAAATATATAACATGCACTGCACTGCAGTGCAACATAGAAAATTACATGAAATACAAGTGAATCAGCAACTGCTGCGAAATAAATAAATACATAATTTAGCTTTCCACGATCAATTTATATTATCTTTTCATACAATCGTGATGAAATACCACATTACTCCCTGTGCACATAAATCATGTAAATGTATCTTAATGAGGATGACGTCATAAATGTGGAAGAGTCGGAGGGGATAACTGACCCACGTGGAGTATGCGAGTATGACCGCGACTCAAAACATTACACTGCTGACCAACATTAACTGACCAGTTACATTTTGTTTAGCCTAGAGCAATCTCAAGTGACCGCTCGACTTTTAATTTTTTTTTGCAAAAAAAAAATATATATAAAAAAAAAATAATAATAAAAAAAAAAGCCCTAGAGTCACGGACGCATTACGCACAAATAAACAAAAGTAAGAAAATCTCTGCTTTAAAGTAACTTTTTTTTTTGTACACCAAAAATCTTGTAATATTTTCAGTATATCTATTAAAGTTCTATTTATAATAATAGATATTCAGTATAATAGCATCTTAATGGACTTTTGAAAACAAAATAATAATAATGATAACTTTTTTTGGTATAAATATAATTAGTAGCTATAATTAATATTAAAATATTTAATTATGTTAATCTAATAAAAAAAATGTAAAAAAGGTATTAGGACATTTTTTTTTCTGCAAAAACTACTGTCTTAAATATTATGAAAAATATAGATTAAAAGCTTAAGTAGTAAAATTATGTTAAATATTTAAATTAAAGTTTTTTTTTTTTTTTTTGGTGTTCGCTCAATGTTTGGTTGGGATTAAGTGGAGAGAGAGAGAGAGAGAGAGAGGGTGATGGCTGATGGCTTGGTTACATGAAAGAGGTGTGGCAGAAAATAGACGAAAGATTTTCTGGTTACTTAGAATTATATATATATATATATATATATATATATATATATATATATATATATATATATATATATATATATATATATATATATATATATAAAGAGAGGTAGCATCTGCCTTTGGTTAAAAATGTGACACCAAAAACAAGAAATTTCTCACCGCTTCATAACACCACAATTTTGTCTAAAAAATATGATGGGAGATCAAAAATCCACAAACAAGTAAAAAAAAAAAAAAAAATAAGGTGTTGCTTCCTAAAGTCTGCATATATAGTGTCAAAACGTGACAGACATTTTAAAAATTTTACACTGTGATAATTTTTTGACATGGTTATAGTAAAAATAAATAACAACAAAAATAAGAATTAATTAAAATAAAAATAGAACAAAAGCATTATGAAAATTTTCTCCTCGCTTGATTTTTTTTTATTAAATATTATTTTTGTTATAATCTGCATAAAAAAGAAGAAGCTTTTTATCTTAAGTAGGCTAATTAGAATAATCGGAATATAGTTCTAGAATCGTAAATTAAAAATTTGACTTAATTTGTTATGAAAACTCAAGTTTTATGTATGTATTTTAATCAATGTCTCTAACGTTAAAACATATTTAAATCCAAAGAGTAAGTTTTGATATGAATCATATAATAAAATCAGTGTTCATTTTTATGTTGCAGCTCCATAGAAATTATGTTGTTGCACCATTTAATTTATATACTGTATTCTTGAGAAATCAGGACGATATAGCCTTTGCAAGACTTTATGATCTTAATTCCAGATTCCTTCGTCATAAAGTTTATCAAAGTCCTTGTTGGGCTCAAGTTGCATAAAAGGTTTATTCCAAATTTATTAAACTGAGAAAACAAAGTGGTAGAGGCCACTGGTTAAAAACTATATAGCACTTAAAAATATTTCATTGTATAACATTCATTTTTATTTTATGCATCAAACTCCAATGCATAAAGACTACCTAAAATTACCCAAAATTCAATGCTAGAGATTAAACATTTATAAAATATTTATTTACTCTCTATACCAGTGAATGTTTACTCACTGTCAGTGCGTGAGTACTGCCTGATTAAATGGGTATAGAGACTCGAAAGCATAAATTAATATTTACCAGTTACTATCCCTGATTTTCATGATATTTTTATCAACACTAGCCTCTACCCGTTTGAATGTTTAATGAAAATACACAGCCTGTTTGATGCACATAACCAAAGCATTTCGTAAAGATACCATGTTTCGTAGATAACATTTTTAACGTTGAGTTGAGACCAAACATTTGTTTTCGGTTTTCATATTTCGTAACGTTTAGGTACAATTATTGTTCTATATAATGTTCTTAAATTTATTGCAATGACTATTTGAAATATATTAAGTGGCTAAAATTATCAGATTTTACACTGTAGATAGTAAAGGAAAATCTTGTTCTATAGAACCTTGTTTTCTGATTATATTGAAAAATAATACAAATTAAAACTTATCTTTGCTTTATAATAATATAATATACACATAAAAATTATAAACATAACACTTAATTGTAATAAAAAAAATTCAAAACCAATAATTACATTCCCATTTAAAAACCATCATCAACTATTATAAAATCACCGTAACGTAAATCCGTTTTAGCGACTTTTTTTTTTTTTTTTTTTTTTTTTTTAACTTTCATGCACGCACTTTAGCTTGCTAGCACATTAAGTATGAAACCACACAAGAATCGTGTTTGTATCTCTCGCATTACTTGCGAAAAAACCATTTTTGTCTGCCTTAAGTGTTCAATCTTAAAAAAACAAACAAAACATTGTTTTTTTAATGTCTTTTAAAATCATCATTAAGTGTAGTGTTTTTCTGTATACTATTATAAAGCAATTTTTATAAAATAATTAAATTATATGACCTTATTTTTTATGATAAATAAAAATTAATAATAAATTACAAGGGATGGTTTATTGTGCTATATTCTTCAAACGGTATTTGTTAAGCAAATTACTTTAAAAAAAAAAATGTATGTAAGTGGTATAGTATTAATCAGAAATTATACCATCATTGCTCTAGAAGTACAAAAACGATCCATTAAAAATATATATAATATTAGCGTAACATATAAATGTATTTGTAATTACTTTACATTATACCAAGTTTGGTACATACTCAAATATAGACAAGATGAAGTTGTCATTCTTAGCCCAGAAATTAAAAATTCATATAATTTACAACTATTATTAATAACTTGATTATAATATGTACAGCAAAAAAAAAAAAATAAAAAAAAAAAAAAAATCTGGTGCAAAAAATAATACTGTTTATTCAAGGATATAATAAAATAACAAGAATAAGAATGTATTTTTAATTGTCAAACTGACAACAAAATTAAGATTATTTAAGTTAGACAATTTAATCATATAGGATTTGTATATAACTGTCTAAAATATTAAGTTGTTTCTTTGAAGTTTTTAGAGTATACGGTATATTATAATAAATAATTATTATTTTCAGTCTAATGTGAGAAGTAATTTTTGAAAGACGATTTTTTAACACCTCTCTCTCTTTCTCTCTCTCTCTCTCTCTCTCTCTCTCTCTCTCTCTCTCTCTCTCTCTCTCTCAATTTCCCTCTTTCTCTCACTCCATATTTGTAGTGTAAAAATGAAGTACGGTTTGCAATCAATAATATAGTAGTTATGGATGATCAATTGCACGTTCAACTAAAAAGTATAATTTAAAGTCAAAGACAAGGTTTACATGGTTAAGATTTAAAAGTAACGAGCGGTTCAGAATGATAAAACATTTTCAAACTATATTTCATGAACGTGTTCAGTACTTCAAATTTAATAGACGGATACAACGCGTACGTACGTATTTTTTTTATATATATCCTTAAAATATCATAAAATAAACTTCAATGGCGAGTTTTTAATATTTTACATATTATACTACTCAACACGAAGGAAAAAAAAGCAATATACATAAATAATACAAACGTTGATTGACAGCATAATTTTTCATAAATTCAAAAATGAATATAAGCTACGAAGTGATTAAGTTTGTATATTAAAATTCCTAAAACATCAAAAACATAAAAATTAAGTTTGAAGTAATATATTTTTCATCTAAAATTGAACGTTTTCACCATAATTCAATTAACTTTGTCACAATTTATTAAAATTTTCCATTTTGTTACCCTTATTTTTGTAATTTTTACTAGCATAAAATGAAATAACTTCTTAATTTATTTTTTTCCTGTAACTTACTTTTTCCCCCGTTTTTTTTTTTTTTTTTTCCCCTTTAAAATCCATTAAAGTTTGAAATACACTCTTGTTTTTTACCTTTTTTATTTATTTTTTATATTGAACGTTATATTTTATATTGAAAAATAAATCAATACGCTTAAATAGGATAATTTTGCATTTCATTTTAAATTTATACTTAATTTAGAATCACATAATTCACATGCATTAGAACTTATTGCAATTGCAATCCAATTTATAAGAGAAAGAAAATAATTTAAATAGTATTCTCTACAACTGCGACACTGCTGTAAAAATAGAAGAAAAAAACTTACACATACGTCAGTGACACAATTTAAAACATAAATCATTGCCAGAAGTATTGTTTTCTTATTTCTATTCTTTTTTATTATGTTTTCCCATAATAAATATAGAAATAACGTTGGATTTTTCTTCTTCTTTATTATCAGGTTATATGTTAAAAATAAATAAAAAGAAAGAATCCACACAAGTCTTTTTATTTATTTTTTCTTTCATTTCTGTATTTTTTCATTGAATAAAAAGGAAAATTAAATTAAAAAACTACAAAGACTCATGAAAAATTTTATAAAAAAAAAAATTATAATAATAAAACATAAAAGAAAGCGATGACTTTTTATTATGAAAGGATGTTTACAGAACTATTTTAACTATAATTTACTGTCAAAAAAGTTCCAAATGTTTGCTGTACATACATTGATGGAAAATTAGACAAAAGCAACAACATCAATAAGTGCGTTCAACTAAAATTCTATTTAATTTTTTTAAAGTCATTGCCATTATTTTGCATTAGTTATTAATTTTAAGGTTTATGGTTTTGTAATTAGTAGTTTAAGACGAAGAAAAAAAAATAATGCATTGAAGCATTATTATGGTAAAATCAAACCAATTTAATTAAATATTTATATTACAGCATTTTGAATGACAAATTTTACATCCTTTTATATAAACGTAGCACGAGTTTATTTTTCTTTCAAGTTGATTGAAGCAGGTGTAAAAAAAAAAAAAAAGAAAAAGAAAAAGAAAAAGAGAGAGAGAAAAAAAAAAGAAAAAGGAAAAAGAAAGAAAAAAGAAAAAGAAAAAAAGAAAGAAAGGAAAAAGTGGAAATCTAAAATAGGCACGTGCTTCTGGCTATATATGTATGTATACATTGTAAATTGAGATAAAAGTTTACAAGTGTTTGTTATTAGTTTTATTAATTTTAATTTGTTTATCGTATATGAATATATATATATATATACATATAAAATATATATATATATATATATATATATATATATATATATATAATATATATATATATATATATATATATATATATATATATATATATATATATATATATATATATAATATAATGCACCATATAAGAGAGATGAAAAAAAAAATTATTTTTAAACATGATCACATTATCCTAGCTTTAAGCACAATGAATTTAGAACAAGAAAGCAAATAAATATAGTATATATACTATAAGAATAATTATATAGTCATTTAAACACGTTGTTTCTTTATACATACTTGGCTTTCATTAAAATGAATTGTTTTTTATATACTTACTATATAATATGTAAATATCGCTCTTAAAGCGTTCTAGTTTGCTATAATAATTAAACTGTATAAGGCTAAATACTATTTATTTTATTTACTACCATAATATAGTAGCAATATAGCAAATTATACTTATATATATATATTTTAACGCTGCAGGTTAAGTAATGCCATATGCTCATTAATGTCGTAAAGAAAACCTGAATCGGCTTTATATTAATAATGGAAATATTTTTGACGTATCGTTACCGACAAAACTATTCTAAATAAAATAATTAAATTTTGTTTGTCACTTTACTGGTACTTAATATAACTGTTGTATTATTTCATATGTATTGCAAGGCAAACAGTAAATGGTGATATCACATATTGAATTTCATAAAACCGAGAAACAATGAAATGCCTATTATAGGGTAATAATTACTGCAGACTTGAAGGAGTTTTTCATAAATCTAAGGAACTCACAAAAATAAATTTTACAAAATTGAGTGAGGGTAGTTTTTGTATGAATATTAAGCCCAAAAATTGCAAAAAAAAAATAATAATAATAATAATAAATAAATAAAAATTTAGAAAAAGGAATGAAATTAAAATAATAATATGCTGAAGATTTACTATATATTAACAAGATTTTTTTAAACTTGATGTTTTCCCTGATCACGTATAACTTATTGCTTTTTTTTTTTGTAAAAAAAAAAAGTAAAAACATAAAAAAAAAAGCATTTCACACTTGAATTACTTTCCAACATAATTTTTTTTAAAGTATAATAATTTTTATTGTATGTACATTTAATAAAATATATACCACTTACAAAGGGTGTAATTACAACAGCTCCAAAAATGTATTATATATATATATATATATATATATATATTATATATATATATATATATATATATATATATATATATATATATATATATATATATATATATATATATATGCACACAGTATAATGTAGCCCAATAAATAAAATTTACGATTTTATTTTTTTAGTACTTGAAAAGTTGGCAAAAGTACTTAAAAAAATTCACTACAGTATGTACTTTTTATTATATTGCGCTATATAACGTATTGTATATATATATATATATATATATATATATATATAATATATATATATATATATATATATATATATATATATATATATATATATATATATATTATAATATAATTAATAGTATGTGTATTTATTTGATGAAATAAAAAACCTTCAAATGTATGAAAATGAGTAATAACAGGAGTATCGTTTCACGCTTTTGATTATTGAATACGAATTACTATCTCAAATTTACCCTAAAGCTATGCAACATTTTTTTTTTAAAATATTATATCATGCTTTAATAATAAAAGACACAAAAAAAGTATTGTTGTGACAAAAATAATAAATAGGTTTTATTCAGTAGATTTATTTGACATCGTAAACCTGTAATTAGACATTCTGCTGTTTAGCAGTGAAAACATCATATTATAAATCACATTTTAATATATTTCTTTTCTTCTTGTTATTGCTATACAATGAGTTATATTATGTGCCTTGCAACATTATTATGCAACTGTTCGATTTAAATCGAGTTTGTTGAATTTAATAATATCGATATAAAATCAAATTTTATATTGAATGTCATACAAGCTCATACCTAAATAAATCTTATAATGATCATTTTGATATTTTGAAGATTTTCATGTTCAAAAATATATAATACTATTTATTATAGTATTATACCATTTAAAACATGTACATGAAAATCTTCAAAATGATCGATATGATTTTTATTTTGGTTATTTTAATCCATGCTCCAAATGCTATAAAATCATAAGCCATACCTAATCTACTTCATCTTTACTTGTTATACTCACTCGTTTCCTCTTAAATCCTTCAACAACAAAAAATACAAGAAAAGGAAACTCAAAAATTTTTGAAATGCAAGTAGACTTGTAACACAATGAGAATGACAATTTTAATTGATATTAAAAACTTAAGGAAATAAGTTGTCAGTAATTGGCTTGTAAATCATAAGTTGCGGGGGTTAAATAGAGTATCATTTTTAATACAATTTATGACCAGTAACACAATATAAATTATACCTTTTAAAAATTTGCAATTAAAAATAAAACATTTTGAAAAACTTTTCATTGTTTATTAAAATTAGCAGTAACTTAATTGGCTGTATAATTTAAAGATAATGCTATTTTAAAACCCCAATTAACTAAAATATAATGTCATTGTCTTTCAAGTTTATCAAAACAAAAGTTAAAAGAAGCTTTTCATAATTACTTAATGTAAATTTTAGAATTTTCAGCTCTTTACAGTTAGATGTTAGCACATAAACTAAATTTCCTTACATTGCATAAAACTACAACAGCATCATTTTTTTTTTTTAAAGAATAAAAATGTTTCTTAACATCTATAATGCAATAAAAGTGCTGTATTAACTTCTAATCAAAAAGTTCAAAGTGTTTTATAATTAAATGAATTTCTGGTAAGAAGAAAAAAGAAAGGAAAGAAAGGGTTGTAGTGGCTCCAAGGCTTATACCTTGATCTTGAACGACCTTGGTTGAACAAAATTCAAGTTTGCAGCTTACTAACTTCCCTATATTATATACCTACCTCCAAGAACTAATAATGAAAATACTTGAATTTGTATCATTTTAGTTGAATAATTATATAATATTTTGGCTTGCATGAATTGATTCAAACAAATTTACATTTTGATGTAAATTTTGAGCACTTTATAATATTATATATTTATTATCTATACTTATTATTATTATTAATTTTTTTTATTCAAGGTTACCTAACTTTATAATTATTCACAACTTTGCAAGTACAATCGAATTAATTGAATTATAAATTTAAGATATTCATTATTTTGACAGAAGCGTACATTCAGAGTAACATACATACATTTATACAAACATATGGTAATAAATTCTTCATTCATAAAAATTTTCATTTGTACAAACAAACAAAAAAAAAAAAAAAAAAAAAAATCGATTAAATAAAATATTTTATTCTGAATTAATTTTTTTAAAACGATTTATTTGTTCAAAGAGCTATGTATAAACTCAACAAAATAATTGATGTAAATAAATAAATAAATATGTTAGAATTTATACATACATAGATGAGTTCAAAATCCTTTCTTAACCGATCAAGTTTTGTAGCAAAAGTAATATAATTTATTGTATGAATTGAAACTCAATATACTTGTTTTTAGAATCTCTTATAAATAAAAGTGTCTTAATTAGAATTATTGTTAATTAATAACATTATAATCACCAACAATACTAAATTATTTTAAATATACCTTAATCATTAATTATATAATTTATAAATAGATAATTTGCCATAATTATGTTCCTTCTAGTTTATATACGTATATTATATATTTTTAAGAAAAATTATTATAAAGTTTTAGGTAAAAACTAATAATAATAAATAAAAAAAAAAACTAACCGTTAGTTATAAAGACTTATTTATAGTAATAATTACACTTTCAATATTTTATCAGGTTCTTGAGTTTAGATAAGTTTGCAGGTACAAAAAAATATATTATATAGTTAGAAAAAAACAACTTGTTTTACATCTTAACTTAAATGTTAAAAAAATATCTAAAATTTTTATAACAAGCTATACTTTAAAAAAAAAGTGTAAAAAAGAAAACCCAAGTACATTGAGAATAACATTGTATAAGATGAAGCAATGTCATTAAATCGTCACTTATACTTTACTAATTGCAATAATAAAACAGACAACTTTTGATTCAGGTTTTAAACTGTAAATAATAAGCTGTGTACGTGCCATTTTTTATGTATATATGTATATGTATATAAAATAAATAAATTTATTACTTTTCTTTTAATCTGGCTCAGTATTAAAAAAAAAAAGTTAATAAGAAGTTTCATTTACAAAAATATCTTACAAATATATCTATAAAGTGAATTTTAATAAAATAAATGTCTAATCTTATAAATATATCTTCAAATATTAATTTTTAAGGATTAAAAAAAATTAGGTACTACTAATTAATAAACACAAAATCTGTTAAGTAGTTCAAGACTATTTAAATTAAGACATTAGTTCAATAATATATTTTATATATATATATATATATATATATATATAATATATATATATATATATATATATATATATATATATATATATATATATATATATATATATATAAATTTAAATTAAAACTGTAAAAAAATTAAAATATACAAGTTTTAATTTAATAAAAACATATTAAGCTGAGATTTTAATGTTTTTATAAATTAAAAAAGAATTTAGAAGTTTATTTTAAAATTATAAATTTATTGAAATGAATTCAAATACATTTTTTTATGTACATCATTAGCATAAATATTAACCTTCTAACCTTATAAAATTCTAATACATATTTTAAGATTTTTATGTTTATACATATTATATATTTATAACAAAAAACCATATATTTTTATGTGAGCCATGTTGTGGATTATAGAGCATGATTCCAACACACAAAATTACTAATTCTTGCTCTAACATGAACCGCACATTTATGTGATAACCACACTACGAGGGTGGCCACATCAAATTCATTTCAAATTACCACAAGGATTCAATTACATTCTGTTTACTATAATAACACTGTTAAAATAATACCTAAAAATATACTGAGCTTTACAAAATCCTTGCACTAAAATAGCTAACTAATCTAATCACTGCGATACACAAAATATATAACTGTATCTATGAATTGAAATATTCTATGAATGTTTGAAAAGTTATAATACAGTATAATATTTCAACATTAAAATGATACAGTACTTTTGTTTACAAAAATTAAAAGTAATAATACACATTTACAAAAATACAATCGAATCCTTCTACCATGTTAAAAAGAATAATAAAAGCTGTATTATTATTAAGTTAATTTTTACGAGTATGGAGAATAATACCCTTATAAGACTATTATATAGACTATATAAAATTCGTAATTTTTATCCAGAATATTTCTCGTTGGATCATAAATTATTTAACTTAAAGAGTTTTTAAAGAAAACCTATAATATAGCTTTATATTTAGTGATGATCTTGAAAATGCAGCTTTGACCTTTTCTTTCATGCCCTTGCAATGCAATACCACTAATATAAACAGGTCTTCTATAAATACTATTTAAGAATATAACGCAAACAATGGAAATCTAAAATTCATTAGTTGATATAGATTTTCAGAAATTGAAATAATGAATATGTTTTCAGTCCAAAAAGTTTTTACTTTTGTATTTTGTTGTTGCTATTTAGAAGTGACATTTACACCTTCTGATAAACGTGATCAACATAAAGACCGTCCTCTACTAAAAAGAAAGAAAGAAAATTGATGTAAAATTTACTGGTACAGAAGTAACATAATATAATGTATTCGCTTAGTAATTTATATGTATAGTAGGATTTAATTATGTTTATACTAGTAAACAAATCGAGTAAAATGTTTAAATATCATTGCTTTCCTTTTATTTACATCACTTGTTTGTCATCAATCGATTATATTTTCAATCAACAATTATTATCACATAATTGTCATTTATTTGATGGAACTTCTTTTTAATGTTTATTTGAAATTTGATATCGATAATAGATGAATAAAATATGATTTAATTAAATAAAAAATTTCAAAAGAAATATGAAAAGTAAACAGGGATTATAATAGAAAAAAATTACATAATATTACTTTTATACATCGATTAATGATATGTCTCCAGCAGAAATATACTTGATGATTTTGAGATTCATTTTGAGAGTTGTGTTGAATATTTTATATAGAATTAAGTTATATTTCCTTTTGTTTTTAACTATTACCGACATTACCTCATTATAATTTATAAATATAATATATAACTCTATGATTACTCTTGTTATTCTATGTATGAAATTTTTGTTGTAAAAGAAATAATAATAAAAAAAGAGAGAGAGAAAAGAGAAAAAAGAAAGATATAACATAACATAATACAGTGTAAAAATTATTTCTATATCTTTCATTCTCATTAAAGTTACAATAAATTACGAGTATAATGTTCATACTGTATGAGTTTCTCTCTCTCTCTCTCTCTCTCTCTCTCTCTCTCTCTCTCTCTCTCTCTCTCTCTCTCTCTCTCTCTCTCTATCTATGTGTCTCTCTCTCCCTTTTCAACAAAAATAATAAGAATTTTTATTGTATATTTTTCTGCCAGTCATTTTTATAAGATAAAAATTTAAAACACATCACGTATATACATAAAAATAATAAAAACAAATTTAATAAACTAATGATTTCCCTTTGGTTAGATAAATTCAATGAACATCAATGATTTTGTTTTATATAAATATAGAATACTAGTAGAATTAATTTTGCCTTAAGGGTTAAAAATATTAATGTGTATGTGATACTGTAAAATATATATAATATTATTATTAAATATCAATTTACTATAAGTAGTTAATATTTAAACTATCAAATTCATTGGTGGTCTAATTTTGAATGAGCCTGCAGAGATTTAGTCGATTTGTATAATAAAGCTTATTATTAACAAGGTGTAAATCAATTGAAGAATTTGTTCTAGTTTCACAGTTATATAGAAGAGGGGAAAAAAGAAATCACTGAAATTTTTACTATTAAAACGGTAATAAAAAAATTAAAAAAAAAAAAAAAAAAAAAATCAAGTGTTACAATTCTTATAAAATTTAATGTAATAATTTATTATTTAACTAAATATATATATTTTTTATATAAAACATGTAAAAGATTGTTTTTAAATATCTAATTATCTACAAATTACATTGAAAATTGGAGCAAAAATTTTGTTCACACTTTAACATTTGAAGTGATAATTATATAGGTGGCTTGTTTCCTATTTTGATGTTATTTTCGTAACAAGTTCAAAGAAGTAAAGAATTTTTTTTGGTGCATATCCTTCTCTCTCTCTCTCTCTCTCTCTCTCTCTCTCTCTCTCAATCTCAATCTCAATCTGAATTTCTTAAAAAATAAACTATGTAAATAATATTACAATACAAAAAAAAATGTACTGTCAATAACCCATTAAAAATAATTACATTTTTATAATTATATTATTGGGGAGTGTATATATTTTTAATTATTATTATTTTTTTACTCTTTTAAAATGACACTTTCAAGTATAAGTTGACATTAATTCAAATTTAGTACAAAAAATGTAAAATGAATTAATAATTAATATATGACAAACTAATAAAGTTAAAAAAACAAAAACAAGAACTTTAAGTTTTTACTTTATAATGAAATTTAAATTTTAAATCATAAAACAATTAAAATTAGTTATAAATTTCTTTATTAAGCAAATTCTTAGTAAATGTTATTATAAAATGCTTGAAATAGTTGAATGCTTGAAACAGTATAACATATTTTTGAAATAATGTAAGTGAAAAATAATGCAATGAAAGTTGAAAAAGACAAACTTTCTAGCATTATGCTATTTTATAAAAAGTTAGTATCATAAAAAAAAGTTTATAATTGAAATATTAAAATTGCCATAGCAATAAGTAATAAACTCATTATACAAAAGCATACCACGTTGTATGCAACGGTTTTCGTATATATATATACGTATGTAGTTCAATGAAGTTAAGCAACGTCCATTGTTGTTGGTAATTGGATATTTGACAGAGCTCATGTAAAAAGCTTTAACCCTTCCAAATACTGAGTCATGATGTAGGTAGGCCATTATTCATTATAAATATTAAGAGATAAAAAGGTGGTCCGGCTTTCACAGATTTTATAAATTAGTGATGGAAGACTCGTGTACGTACACGGATAAAAATAACTACGTAATAATTATGCTGGCTCATTTTTAGCACAATTTGTTTAATACAGCATAATTTATGCTATACTGCATAGTAAATGTTACATAGAATAAAATTTATTCTTTTTTTTTTGACGGGTCCGAACCCCTGGAATAAATATTATGTTGTACAGCATAATTCATTATGTTGTTTTAATTTAGCAATTATGCTAGAATGACATAAATGAAGCATAAATTATGTAATCTATTCTTTCCATGTATAGACCTGCTATACGTATTGGTAAAAAGTGATTTTGTTCTATATTAAATATTTTTTATCCTATATCCCTATATCATAGTGATCAAATCGAAGGTCGTACGTATGTTATAAATTTTCCTTTTTTATATAATATATGATCAATTTTTAAAGTGCTGCGAATGTTTCTATAATTCTCACGTAAATGACTTGTAGAACACGTTAGCTTTAGAGTAGTATTTTGTATGCAACATTAGGGGATTTTGGTATAGATGCAACCTTAACAAAAAGTATTTCTGTAAATCCATTTGAAACAAGCATCATACTCAAGATGATTTATATAAACCTTGCATCATACTATTATATTATGAACAAGTTAAATTTTAATAATAATAAAAAATATCTAATATATATAAAGTGAAGAATGACAAACATGTTTTAGCATTAGCAACCTGCCACATGAAATAAAAGTTCTTTTTTTTTTCTTCTACTTTATATTGAAATATTATATTTGAAATGTGTTCAAAATCTACTAATTGCTTATGTCAAACTATTTTTTGTTATCCTGTCTAACTGGAAAAGTATTTGGCACTTATGTATTTCATCTAAAATATGACAAAGCATTATTTTATGTTGATTTACATAATATATTTTTTTTATCAGCTAGAAGGCAAAGTAATAGAAAGATAACATTAAGATTTAGTGATCTGATAGTTGATAATGTTTTCATCAAAATTTCATCACATAATATTTTTTTCCTATGTTAATGCTTACTATATTACATAAAAATTAATGTAAGCTGCTTCATTAAATTTTGTTGTAATTCAGATTTTAAAAGAGATATAGTAACATGTATATATAAAAAAGAAGTGAAATCACTATAAATATGTGGTTTCAGCTAAATTATCTACTATTGTTAACTATGTAAATAAAATCAAATGTGTTTTTGAAAACACATCGTTACGATAGGAAATGAACTTGATATGATTAATCGACTTTATGTTGTTAATAATGATATAAAATTTTAGTACTTTGCTGAAAGGATTTATTATAATATTATTATTAAATGTTATATTTTATAAACTTTAACAGATATTATTACTTTAAAGTACGACGTATACATTGAAATGAAAAACTTTGCAAAACTAAAAGTATTAAAACTATCTGCTATACAAAAGCATATTGTGCAACTAGAAATCATTGCTACATGAATGATCATATTTTCATTTCACTAAATTAAACACGGATAAATAGAAATCATGTAGTTCATGCTTCATTTACGTCAAATATTGCATAAATGTTACCATACTTTAGAATTGCATTAACAGTTATCCTCTGTGCAACAAATTTTTGTCTGTCAGTGCTCAGTGCAAAATTAATCAACACTGCCATGCAAATATTGTATTGTTTTGAATAAATTTTGCTGGAATCAGGCTATTTATTATTGTACGGTCATTGCAATAAAAAATGAAATTCTATTGGCATATGGGAATAGCATGTATTTAGATAGAGTTTTCCGTCTACTGAAATCTCCATCTGACTGCATTGAAAGGCCATAAGCCAATACAATTTCATTTTTTAATGCAATGATTGTACATGAATACCTTTTTATAATAAAAATAAAAATTATTATTTCTTCAGCAGGAGAAACAACTAAAACAAATAGTTATGAAAATTTTATATTTATAAAAGTTGTAAAAGCCATAGGTGAAAAGCAATAACTATAACTAGAGGATATGAACCTAACTATTTGACCAACATAAGGTTGCGTCATAAATTTTAAGTATACGGTAACAGAAAAACGGGACAAATAAATAAGACATCTTTGCATTACCTTTCCTTAAAATACAGAATAAAATGAATGAATACATTTTAAATGAATACTAGCTAAGCACTGAGTCAATAGATGAATTAAAAATTTATTTTGAACTGAAATGTAGGAAGTATGAAGATAACATGGAGCAATATTTTAAATATGCAGTAAATTGAATTATATATATAATCTCCATATTCAAAACAATTAAATTTCCTGTATGCAATCAAATTTAAGGCATCGTGCTCCGTATTAATATTAAGTTTTCGAGTATACCATGCACGAAATTATATACAGAACCATTGTACAATAATATGATTATACTTTAATTATTATAAAACTTGTTAATTATATTTATTATATTTCTTTATGCAGCGCATCTGATGTACAATCACTCATTGGAATGACACTCATGTATCCAGTATCAGGAAAAATCAATATAGATAAATATCTTCTATTACAGCCCAACTCTACAGACTAATTCTTTTGTGGTTATGTGGTAAATATTTAGAAAAAACAAGTACAATTATATGAATGTTAATGTATATTGAAAGTGGACAGCACGTGATACGCGTGCGAGTAATGAAACTTTTTTTTTTCTTTTTAAAGAAGAACCGACAGGTGTATTTAGCTCTTACCCCCCACCATATAAGCAGGTGAAACATCAATTTTTCTTACAAATTATATAAAAAATTAATATTTTCAACCTTTTTTCCCCAAAAAATCTAACGCTATAAGAAAAATTATAGACAAATATAAAATTTTTATTATCAACAATAACATTAATTATTTTGTGTGTATTTGTAAATTTTTTTTATATATACAAATAATTTAGATACATACATACATACAGAGACATTATAAAAAAATTAGTTGATTAAATACAATTTTTTGTGCTTATTACAAGGAAGTGTACCACAAGGTGGTCAAAACCACCTGTGATCTCATTTGATGGTGACCATTCTAGTATATTAAGATGACCGCTTCACTGCCAGTGTTAATCTTACTGTCCAGCCAGAAGCCTTTAAAAAAAAAAAACTATATGCGAAAAAAAAATGCCTTTAAGGTGTTTACGCCGATCATCAAGTAAAAAATAATTTACCGTGAAATTTTTGATACTGGTATTTACGTCTTCACAAAAATTTTATGTTAAAGAAAAAAAAAATCAAATCACATCATATATAATCATCTTTTTTTGACTGTCTAATTCTGAAACATAAACCATATTATTAAAAATTTAACTCATTTTTTTTTGGTCTATTCAACATACTAATAACGTTCTTAATCATTATTAATTTTTATTATTAAAAAGTGCTAAAATAGTATTATTGAAAAATATAATAATATATTTTAATTATTTGAATATAATAAGATATATACATAAGGTATTATTAAATATCGATATAATAATATTTTAAAAAATCAATTAAGTTTCTTTAAAGAGCTTAACATAGCATTATAATTTTGTTTTATATTGTTTTAAAGGTTTATAAACCTTTATATATTTGATGTTATTGTTATGTAAATTTTACTAATTAGAATAAAATCTTTTGTGTGTGTGGTCGAAAAACGTGATGTTAAAAAAAAAAAAAAAAAAAACTCACGAGTTAGCATCGCAATTTATTTATACAAAAAAAAATAATAAACAGAACAAAGTTGAACGGATATGAATAAAAGAAAAAAAAAAGTAATTGTAAAAGACGAGCACACTAATGTGTACTTATATATTAAATAACTGCAAAAAATAAAATAAAAATACAATGGTAACATATTTTCATTTTAAAATATTGGAATGTTATAAAAAAATGGAAAAATCGTGTTTTTTCCTATATTAGATTATATTGAATGAAAATCAATTGTCATGCCAAATAATAGATATAAAATCAATGGTTTTTATTGACCACAGCATGAAACTGTGCTTATATCTTATATTATATAGATTTCATTCTTAAAAGTAGTCAATATTTCAAGATTTACAATATATAATAGTAGGATGATAGGTATATAGTGTAAAAACTTATGATCATGGAAGTATTCTATTTTTTTCCACAGAGATAATTTATTCTAAGAAACTATGTGTTAATATTATGGACTTTGGTGTTCGTAATCATATCATATATATTAAAATTATAATAAATTGTGGCTATGTCATTAGAAGTGTTTGTAATAAGTATACCGTGAAATAAGAACTTTTTATATATTTTTTTTTATCTGCATGTATATCATTTTCAAGCTGCAATGAGGTATAATGGATCACCAAACATTATATCTACTTTAAAATACATAGTAACTTACTTATACTATGCAAATTACAGTATAAGTGACTTTGCAAAAACCTTGTTGAAAATTATATTATATTTTTAATAAAATACTGTGGATATATTTAAAAAAAAAATGGAGCTAAAATTTTTAAAGAATACATATTGGCTGAGTTTTTTCTCTCAATTAAAAAATTGACGATACGTATGTATATGAATGTATACGAAACGTTCAAAGCTGTATTTTCTACTCAAACTAATTTTTGCTTCTTTTATTATTATCGTTGATTGCAATTAAAAATTATATGTACTTATACGCACACATTAAGTTACAAAGCATTGGATATATTGAAAAATTGTAAATGTAGCAACATAGCCACAAAGATAACACAGGTCAAGGTTGAGAGCGGGTGGCAATATATACATTGAAATGTTGCCTTTTACTTCCTCTGTCTGCAAATTTATATGTCCGTATAGTTACATAATACTATGATTCATTTTGTTTTACGGACATCTTCTAAGTAATTGGTACATTATATTTGTATCAATTAGTTTTTCATTACTGTATACCAGTACATAAAAAATTGAAAATATAACAAGACAAACTTTTGGTATAGCGTCGTGTTACTACATTTATACTGTATAGCTTACATAATAAGCTAAATCGAAGAATATTAGATATATTATTATTTATCATAGAATTTTTCTCTTTGCTATTTGGCTTTAAGGTATTATTTATCTATTTTTAACATTATATTATTTCAAATTAAATTACTTATTGATTTTTCAATAACGATATTTGTAAGACGTATCTTGAAATAATAATCAAATAAAAATATAAAATAATTAATGATAATGGAAATAAAATATCCTTTATTTATAACCAATTCTATTAGGATATAATTATAGTCAAAATAAATTAAAATCTAACTCCGATAAAATAAAAAAAATTAAAAAATCCATTAAAAAATATTAGTTTAAATTGCGACTAACAATAAAATGTTCTTCTTATCTATATACTATATATTATATTACAGGACGAAATCGTTTCAAGTATACTATTTGTACATTACTTTCTCTCTCTCTCTCTCTCTCTCTCTCTGTCTCTGTCTGTCTCTGTCTATCACTATCACGTGCTCATAAAGCAAAATTCATTTTCTATAAATGTATTATTACGATCATAATAATATGTACTTATTGACAAGCTTAAAAACCTCAATTGAGATGAGCTAACTTTAAATAATTTGAGCTCAATACGAAACAACATCTTGCGTGTACTTCTATTATATTTACATGTATCTATATATATATATATATATATATATATATATATATATATATATATATATATATATATATATATATATATATATATATATATATATATATATATATATATATATATATATATATATATACATACACGTAACATTAAAATGTCAGTAATCTTATAAAATAATTTGATTGGCATAAATGTAACTTAAAGTCATGTTTAATTTTTTTTAAATTACATCAGACAGGTGAATATTTAATTGAAGTAAAATAAATATAATTTTTTTTGTTCGGTTAGTTACAAAATTCATCACACGCAAACTTTGAATAAAGGTGTGAAAAAAATTATAATTTTTCATTGGACATTTTGTATATATAATAAAATTACATCTCTTACACGCTAGATAATTGTTCTTGGGTTAATAAATATGTAATAAAATTGAAATGTTGTTTAAGCAAGTGTATTAATGTGCATGATGTGTTATATTTTATAACTCATGCTATGTTTCTATATTAGACTTTAATAATCAAATGTTAAAACTTTCAAGTATATAAATGTGTATAATATATTATGCTGAGTGTGAAGAACGTGAATCCAATACAATGCGTGTTTACACGCATTCTATTACGACGCACAGTATTCTAGAGATACATGATTGATGTATATGATTGCAAAGACCAGCCTGCCTATAGAAGTTTTCACGGTTTCTTTAAAGGCATAGAAAACATGAATACATTAGCATTTAAAGCACAAAACACTTGATGGGACTTACATAAATTACGTTAGTTGGTCTCAAAACCCAACAGTAGCCCCGTAGCAGTGATCCGAAAATTTCGATTTATGCAACCCGCACAACATTTTCATACTAGTTTTTGCCTGTATATGACGTCATATACAGGAATATTTACGCAAATTGCATACTTTACATTTTTTTGAAGCTCTTTTGTGGGGCCACATTTACATTCTGGTAATGATTATCATCAGTTTTGTAGATCCCATTTCGTGTTTAGAACATTTTGTTTCATGTTTTCTATGCCTTTAAGGCAGTCATGTCAAAAGTCGTGCTATGTTTTAAGGCAATGTACTGGCCCGTGTGTGCGTTTCCATTTTACCTATTCAAGACTATATTTAAAAGTATATAATGGCAAAGTTTGTTGTAAAATAACTATATAATATAGCAAATATATTATTGATAGATTACCAATAAAATGATTGAAATATTACGAGAAAATTATACAGAAAGAAAATAAAAATCATTTTGAAATTCAAATTCCACATCACAATTGCTAATTTTTAACACATAAAAAGCTATTATTGATATCAAATTATATTAAATATAGACCACACACTGTTAAATGCATTTTTGGCAATAAAAAATAAACTAAAATAAACCACTTGGATGTTTCAATTATGTAAATCTTGACTATTATGACACAAAAATTAGTCACGCATATCACGAGCGTTTTAGTTTGTCTTAAAAATAATAAGTTATGTTAAATTTAATATATAAAATATATTGTATAAGTTATTAAAAATTTATAGAAAACATTTCTAACATTTTAGGCAAGATTTTTACCAGCTATCGCAAGGTTATCATCATGGTTCTACCCTGAGGTTCACAAATCATTCAAATATTTATGCTAAAAATTCAAGTTTTTAAAAGAAATTTGTGTTTTTATCGTTTTATTAAATAACAGAAAAAGTAGAAAATAAAATTTTAACACTTTCATTTTTTTATGTTTTATATATAAAATTTGTTACATTAAAGTAATGTCTTTTTGATATTACATTTTTACATGAATGTCAAAAGCTTCTTGCAATGTTTTCATGCGTAAAGCACATTTTACCATTTTTTTTAAACCTTTATACATCACCATTCAACTGAATATAAAAATGTCATTTTTTCTATGTGATAGAAATTGTTATATTCAGCAAAAACAAATATTATTTTTAATCAGCTTTACTCCATATTGACTTAAAATTTGATGGGTATTGATATTTACGCTACTACGTTTTCATGTAAATGCATTTTACAAAATAATTTATATATGTGTAAAAAATGTATAATTATATAATAATAATAAAAAAAAAGCTTTATTTTTTATGAAAAATTCACTGAAGTCATTTATACTTTATATTTTCTTGTATTTTGATAAACTTAATTTGACACCCTTATCTTATAAGGACAGTTTTTATTATGTGTAACATCATAGTAATCAGTATTAAAAAAAAACTATGTTTTTCTTGCTCTCAATCATAAGAATACTTATCACCTTCATTTTTGTGATAAAACACTACTTTTTAAGTGGCAATTTTATAGTTGAAACGTAACAGATTGATGAAAAATAAAATCGTTTCTACTTTTTAAGAAAGATGTCAATCAATGTCGACTCAAAGAAAAATAAAATGTTTCAAAGTTATAAAATAAAAGTTTAAGATGTCAAGAAAAAAATAAAACATAGAATTTATTGACTTTTCTGGATTAACTTGTATCTTTTGAAAAAAAAATAAAAATAAAATAACTTGTTTAGTTTCTTAATTACACTACAATTAGGAAAAAAGTTATGAAGTAGAAATTTTTATATTTCCAGCTTTTAAGATTAAAAACTATGATGTAGAAATTATAAAAATGTGAGAGTATAATCTAGATAATATTTTATAATGTTGCTATAGTCTTTTTTTAATAATAATATTGTTCGTGCTATTTTTTCTTATATTTTACAAAATTATATTTTCTCGCTGTTAGAAACGTATTATTATATAGTAGAAAAGTGTGAAGTTATAGTAAATCAGCTACAAAATCATCTATCATCAACATCTAAGATAAAAGAAAGAATCAGGCAAACACTATTTTTTTCATTGATTTAAAGATAGTGATATACAAATATACATAATTCACATATTTCTATGTAGGTTTATCATACTTGCAGTAACACTGATAGTAATCATATAAAAATATGTTATAGATGGAAAAAAAAAAAAAAAAAAGGTTCATAAAAATTTATAGATATTATATGAATACAGTTTGATATTAAAAAGAATGGAGATGGAAAAGTTTGAGTAGTGAAAAGAAGACGCCTATTTTCACGGTAGATTTTTTTTTTTTCGCTTGCGGTTATTAAGAGGGATGGGGGTCAAAGCCGCCGTCTCGTAGACTTGGCAAAGTTATCTGCTCGCGGGCATCAGTCACCACAAATCTATGCGTATAAGATAATAATTCAAGCGAGTCAGTGCAAATGTTTCACCACACACAATATACATAATTTAAATATACAGAAGCAAATTTAGTTCTTGTATTATATGAAATACTATATCATCGGATGCAAAATTATTGAAGTTTCCTATTTAATCGATTACCTTTATATTATATAATAAGTAAAGAGTTATAATTTTTTTTTACATATAACTGTTAGTCACAAGAAAGGAAATCTGGCTTTGTGATAATGACAATGTTTGAGACAAAGTAAAATTATTATTGTTAACGAACTAGGTGGTCTGAATATAATATGATAATATGATATCTCTATCATTTTCAAATTATTATTTCTATGATCATATTTTCAATTTCATTTACTAGACCACGAAGAACAAAAAATTCAATTTGTGTATATTAAAGCAAAAAAAAAAAAAAAAAAAAAAAAAAATTCAGTTAATTAATATCTAATTCAATAGGAAAACTAAAAATTGCGTCTAATTATTTCCAATCACTTTTTTGGTAATTTGTTGGTAATTTTATTTCATTTTATTATAAATGTCATTTTATTGGTAATTACATTTTAATGAAATATATTTTTCTTATGTATGGCTGCATTTTTTTAAAAATGATATATATATGACAGTAAATTTGTACAAACATTGCTATACAGAAAACTTTGGTTTCAAGATTAAGTTTTTCACATTACTTTATGGTGAAAAAATCTCATGTTATTGTTTTCTTATACTGTGAAGTGTTGCTGAAATATTTTGACCAAGAACACGCTACATGGCTGAAATAAGTGCATGCTTATAATGTTTCTTAATACAATATAATCCATCATCTTTATTTTAGTAAAATTATTAAAAATTGTTGAAAATAATGAAAATATACAATACTATTTGTATTAGTATACATATGAATTCGATCCACATTTTTTTTAGGGGTTTGAAAAATGGTCCATATTTTAATATCATAATCGGGTTAAATTTGTGACAAAATTAATTATTCTAAAAATTATTTAATTTGCTTATTTAGTTCATAATTACGCAATTAAATCTTACATTAAGTATAACAGATAACTTTATTACAATTTACTGATCCTTATATTTAATATACAGTTTGTTAGGTAAAAAAAAAAAATAAATAAATAAAAAATAAAAAATGTGAGAAATTGTAATCAACTGTATTTGTGTCACATTTGACCAAACACACATTTAAAAAAATGATGTTATAATAATATGCAGAATTTTGTTTTGTCTCATGCGTCACATTTGTTATTTTCTTTTGAATATCTATGCTACGCCAATGCAACACGCAATTTGAATTTAGATTTCTCATACGTTGCACGTTTTTCTTAAAAAAAAAAAAAAAAAAAAAGAGAGAGTGAGAGAGAGAGAGAAGAAAAGAAAAGAAAGAAAAATAAATAAATGTAAAAAAGTACAAAAAAATATCTCAAAATGGTTGCGCTAGATTCCCAGCAGATGTCACTATTTACTTCAACTATTTTTTTTTATTTATATTCTATAAATCGTGCAAGTTGCATAACCACAAGGCGTTTTTAGAATGCGAGAGAGAAAGATAGAAATATAATTAATTTTCTTCTGACTTAAAAAAATAATAATAATAATAAAAAAAATACTTCTTTGCACGTTGGTTAGTTGTTGCATGTATAAGATTTATTCAAAAAATTCTAGCTAGATTTGCAAGAGATAAAAGCTGATAGTATATGGTTACAACTTAATTTAATAAGACACGCAATTCAAAGATCCTTTTTCTAGTTTTAATCGTTGTTGGAATGATTTTTTTTTCTTCTCTTTAGCAATATAACAAAGAACAAAATTGTAGACTAGATTCGTACATTTAAAATGTAATTATATTAAATTTAATTAACCGTCTGTAGAACACAAAAGCATGTTATTACATTTTTCTTGAAAAACTAGGTTTTTCATGATAACAGTCTAGTCCACTCTTACAACTCATCCAATGTTTCCATATGACTAAATACACTTTATAGACAAGCATTTTACACATTTTTAAGATTAAAGTTAGAAGAAAAAAAAAAAAAAAAAAAAAAAAAAAAAAAAAAAAAAAAAAAAACATGAATACATGAAAAAAGCTACAATAAATGTATACAAATAAAATACTGAAACTCACAAATGCAAAGAGTATTAAATTAATTTTGCAAAATACTTTTCAACAATTCTGTTAAAAATTTCTCTTGTTACTGCATGACAATTATCTAAGACTTTTTTTTTTATTATTTTTTTTTTTTATTTAAGGTTTGCATTCATTTGTGTGTTTAATGCTTTGAGCTCATAAGGTTGTCTACAAAATTTATATAATATTGGACAAACTGTAGTTCTGCAAAATTTTTCAACAACAGAAATAGCTATAATGTTACATCCACATTATGTTGCTATATGTAAATACACTTTTATAAATTAGTTGAAATTTAAGTGATTAATAATACTGTATTATATACCATCGATAATCAATACGATATTTTAATACAAATATTATGATCAAAAATATAAATATTTTAATTATACAACAATAAAAACAGTTTATATGTACAAAATATATGGCTAGACATATACAATTAATTTATTGTTATATCAACCAATAACAAAAAGAGTAATTACATATATTGTTATATTTTTAGTATGAAAAATTAATCCTATTATAACTGTAATCAAGTTATCCCTGATTAAAATTTATTTGTTTATGTATATTTAAAGTGTTGAAATTTATTTATATTTATTAAAAAATATTTTAATTTAAATAATAAAATATAAAACATTTCAATAAATTGGTATATCAACTTGGGTTTTAACGACCAAATAAAAAAAAAGAAAAAAAGTAAAAATAATCGCAAATAGAAACCATTATTAGGTTTAAGTGTATACCTAATTATACTCCACCTTTAAAAATAAAATAAAAGTGTTTATCTTTATACATTAAAAATGTAAATCTAAACAAAATAATCCTTTTTATATATTATATAAATTAAAATTTCAACACTCCAAAATAGAAAAATAAATTTAAAAATCTTCTTCAGTGTTAATATTAGTTTTAGTTAAGACATAAAATTAAATAGGTATCTTCTTCTTTTTCTTTTTCTCTTATGTTTAATAAAATAAAATAACCAATCAATTTTTATTTTAATTTTAGTAAAAATTTAAATAAGTTCAGGGTCATTTCAGGTTAAAAATATAGACAAAGTTTCAACTTTGTATTAGAAACACGGCATTCAAGCATAAATATAACTATAAAACATTTTTGCCACACGTTTGTTAATATTAAGAGAGCGAGTTTGAAATATAAAAAAGTAGTTCTTTTGATGGACTTAGTTTTTAGATGACATTTAAATGATAGAGAGAGAAAGAGAGAAATAAAAGCGAGAGTGGCGAGATATTATTTTAAATTAAAACTTCTCAAAATATGGCGTGAAAATACAAAAGATTACTTCTAAATAACCGTTAAAGTATTCATAAAAATAACATAAGTAGAAAACAAAAAAAGATAAAGTAGAAAAAAAAAGGATATAAATAAATAATTTAATAAATATAAAAAAAGCAATTAATTGTATTTAAGAAATGCATTTTTGATAATGCTTATTGAACATGTCAAATTCATAAACAATATTTCAATAGATTAAAAAAAAAAAAAAAAAAAAAAAAAAAACTGGCTTTATAGTTTTGCACCTTGACAATAAATTAGAAAAAATATATAAATATAAATACACCTTTCTCTAATCTTCTCATTGCACCTTGCATACGGCTTTCTTCCTAATATACATTTTTTTTACTTCAAATAGAAGTTATTTATAAAAAATATACTAGAAATTATTAATAATAATAAGAAAAGAAAAAACATATAATATTAATAATACAGGTGGTTGACTAAATATCTGGTTATTTAGAATGTTGCGTGAAGATAAGGACACAGCGAGTGATGCTCACGTCTCGTCACGGTAGGATGGACCACCTATCTTTTAATAGAGAGAGAGAGAGAGAGAGAGAGAGAGAGCGTAGTACCTCGTTTCACAGTGGGAGAAGCGTGTCGGACGCGTGGAACCCGCCAAAAAATCCACCTTGCTCACAAGAAAGTAAAAAAAAAAAAAAAAAAAAAAAAAAAAAGAGGGAGATAGTCGCACGAGTGATCTGGTCCTTTTTCAGCTGCTAATCAAGCTCCTCCTCGAGGAAATATTTAGCCCTTAGCATCTCTAATACCCATCAGTTCAATGAACTCCCTTCTTCTCTCACATAATTATTATCTAAATATATATAAAAAATTCTCTTTAATATATATATATATATATATATATATATATATATATATATATATATAATGTATAAATTATTATTTATTCGCAAGTTTTTTTTTAATATTGATTATCTAGTACATGGTAATACAAAGTGTTAGTATTATTAAATAATTTAATATTTAAATAAAATTATTTGAAAAAAATAATGACGTAATTGGGTAATTGGTTTAAAAATAATAATAAATTTTAATTAGGTCTACTCTAGTAATTTGACTTCTTAATTTTTTTATTTGCCTTAATAAATTGTCTTCTTTTTTTCTTCTAATTTTTCGTGCGTGCTTTTTCAAAATAAGAAGGTTTATTATTATATTGCTTTCTCTCTCTCTCTCTCTCTCTCTCTCTCTCAACTGCTTATTATGTCAATTCAGGAGTTCATATAAAATTGTTGGCTCCTTTCCTTATTATAACATTCTCTTTACCCCTTCACCCCCAATAGAAAGTTATAAGATGTACACACGATGACGATTGTGATAATATATTTTACTATTCAAAAACTCGCGCTACATTTGCAATGTTATTCTTATAAGAAAAATACGCACTTGGTTTGATTGGTAAAATATATTATCTTCATCCATTGTACTTGATAAAATTATTGAACTGCTTTGAACTAATGAAAAGGTATCAAATAATAAGCTGTATATCACCATATTCATAATTTTATGATTTTAATTTATAAAAATCATAAAAATTGAGGCTTTCATTACCTACACTTCATAACTAAACAATTTGCAAATATTATTTTGTATCAGTTAAAATTTATTGTAAATTTATTTCATATTGGTGTAACAAATAATTATAACTCAGTAAAATAATTAAATGAAAATATAGAACTATATCAAATTAGCTTAATTTATTATTACTTAACTTACTTGTCTTGATCTGTGAAAGTATTTTTTTACATTTTTTATCATCAAATTTTATATTCTTTTGTATTTTTTCAATATGTTAATGAATCAAAAACTGCGTGGCAACAAGCTTACATAGCTCTCACGAAAGCTTTTACAAAAGTTCGTCGTGCGAAGCTACGAAAAAATTATCCCTTTGCAATACAGGCATGGTCGTATGTCTGATATAGATGGATTGTTCATTAGGTCTAGTAAAATAGTGACACAAAATTTATTTAGTTATATATCAGTATTAATACAAAGTACTTTTAGTTCTTTATCATATTATATACTTATATAAATATAATATACATGTAGTGTATTACTGAAGTAACCGTGGACAAATAAGCCCCTTCGCCAAAAATGGGTTAATATTTTATAACACTGATGGCACAACGACAACAATCACAAACCTATATGTCGAGCTAACAAAGTAAAATCCAATTTATTTATTTGTCAAGTACAGTAAAAAGCTATTTTTGAGAAAACGTATGCAAAATACGCTATTACCCACAATCACTCTATTAAAACCTTAATATTGATTAAATGATTATAATTGCTTACGTATATTATATACACATATAAACTAATTGTTGTTATTCATTTCTCTTTAAAAATAAACACCATTAAAATGATATATATTCGTATACAATTTTTTTTTTCCATTGTCACATAAAATTATTTAAAAAAGAAAAGAATATATATCCGTATGCATGCATTATAGTACAATGCCAAGAATGCCAAGTTTTATTTCATCATATCGATTTTTACTGTAGCAAAGATTTATTATTATTTTAAAGCGAAGCTCTCTCTTTTTTCCATGCATTGATAATAAAGGCAATTTTCCACTATTTTATTTTTTTAATAAAGAATAATCATTAAAACACCATAAATCATTTATATATATATATATATATATTATTCTGTATTATAAAGCAAAGCCAGCACATTTTAAATGCTAAACGTAACAATAAATATATAAATAAATATTATTCCAATTTTTCCTTTACTGTTGTGAGATTTTTATATAATATACAGTATACACATAAAAAATTATATCTATATGAAAAAAACATTTTACTTAAAAATGACAAAAGTGAAATATTTATGTGCAATTTTACATGAGATTTGAAAATTTTGCACGTAATATCTTATTCTCGCTTATATATACATGAGTTGAAATTTGATATATTTAATGTTTTCAATTCCAAAGTTATTCAATATTTTAACGTGCAACGTTATATGTTACGTACGTATACATCATGTTATTAATTTAAATATGCTGGGCAAAAAAAAAAATAATAATAATAAATAAATAAAAAAAAAAAAAAAAAAAAACATTTACACACTTTTTTTTATAATACCACACGTTATATATAAAATATAAAATTAAAATTAGTAATGAATGAATAAGCAAAATTTTATGAATAACGTATAAATAACTATAAATTTTCATGCATTAAAACAATTAAACTTTTTGTAACAATATAAGCTAGCTTATTATTATTATTTTTTTTTTAAATAAAAAAAATTCTACTGAACTTTTATATTAATTATAAATTTTCAATAAATCAATCACTTCATGACTTTTTTTTATTAAAATATATTAAAAAGGTAATTTTTCAATGATGAAAAAAAAATATAATCAATTTTTGTAATGATTGTTCAGAAGAGATAATGTGTAATAATGTTTTAAAATTATTCCCAGCATTATTGAATTTCATAGTTATAATTTGCATTACTCTGCAAAATAATTTGATATGGGTATAAGCAGTAAAACTTTGAACATGACTTTAAAATTAATTTTTGTATAGTAATATACTCTTATATAATACATTATATTTATGTATAATACTGAAGATTAATTATATTACTTTATATAGTTTGGACTAATATCTAGTACGCTTGAAATATTTTGAAAATTTAACTTTATCGTTTTAGATAAATGCATAGTTTTTTTTTTTATTGTTATTATTTTTTTGGCAAAAGATAAATTATAATATAAAAATTACACAAGACTTCACGCGCGATAGTTATACTATTTCTATTTCACTTAATCCTTTCTCCACCCAAAAATATGTTGACTTTTTTGGTTTTCCTATATATGATCCCATAATCTCTTTTGAACATTAAAGAAATTTCGTTATTATGTATTTATTATAACATAAATGTTGCTATTTCGGAACTTCATAAATAACTTTGATGGTAAATATTTTTTTTGATTGTATTTTTTTTATTATTTTGCTCGGCAAATTATTATTCAAGGTGTATAGTTTTACGTTATAAATAAATATTGAGGCTAATTATTATTATGCATTTCGTTTTGTCCTAGTATATGTACAGTAAGATATTACGTAATTTATGGTGCATTTATGTAATTATAGCATAAATGTTGCTAATTTTGAAAATTGTAAATAACATTGCTACATTGAGTGTGTTATGCAGAATAATATTAATTATGTGATAATGTTGTTTAAAAGAATATAGTATAAGTCGTACGTATTTTTTTTTGTACAGTACTTACGTATTGATTTTCAATGTTTGTTACTTATTTATTAAACAATGCAAACAATTTTCATTAGGCAATAAATTGGTTCAACTCTCTACGTTTATTATAATATCCTTCTCTGAAAAAACAAGAGTGGGTAAGAGGGTTTGGTAGAAGATCAGGGTTCTTTTGTATCTTACTCAGAAAAATTACAAATTTTTCATAGACTAAGTAACCAATAGGAAAGACTGAATTAAATAATGAAGTCAAATGTAGTTTTTTAAAGTCTACGTTTATTTATTTTTTATTTAGTCAAGTCATTAATCTCTATGAATCGTTATTCTTGTATACAATTGTTTCACAGATAAATAGGGTAATGAGCATTTTGTTAATTATAAAACACAATAAAAGGCTAAAAGTTAAAACGTATATACATAAATAAAACGGATTTGTTCTACAATTATATCAATTTATAGTTATACTACTATATATTAACACAGATATCTAGAAAAGTAATTCATTAAAATGTGTGATACTTAATTAAAACGTCATGTACTTTCAATAAAAACATTACTCATACAAAAAACTGCAAAACCATATTAAATTTTAGTCACGTATAATTAATCACATATTTGCTTTAACAACTTTAAATATGCGAAATATCGCATAAATGTCACATAATAAATAACATGTAAAATTTATTTCTAGATTAAGCTTATAATTTACATTATTTTTGATTTTTTTTATACATATATTTTTAACAATTTATTATATTTTCATGTTGTAATATCTATATGATTTGTTACTTTGCTAAATTAATATCTGATTACATATTTCTGTGTCAATTTTCATGCTAAAACATATGCTTAGCATATTTTATTTTTTGTGTTAAATGAAAATAAAACAAGTATTGACGTTAATATTAATTTGAAGGCTAAATTGTATTTCAATAATATACACTCACGCACAATATTCTACGTACTGCTATTCTGTATATTGTTTATTTTAATATTTAAAAAAAAATATATTATTTGTATCAATTTTTTTAAAACAATTTTCCTCTGCTAGAATAGTAGTATAACAAGAACTCGTCCTAAAAAAGCATACAAAAAAAGAAGAAAAAAAAAGAAAAAATGATCACAGGTTTATAGTTATATTTACTCAATCACCAATTTAATCTATTAAAAAGCTTTATTTTTATGTAGCCGTTTGTATAAATAAAATACCAGATTGTAAATATTAATGAAAAAAGAAGCCCCAGAGAATTTTACATACAATCACCTGTCCATAAAACTGTTATTCAAAAAATATAAAGAGTTATAGAACGAAAAATAATACAGATATCATATAAGAAGAATAATAAAAAAAATATAATTATTTAAATTAAAATTGATAAAAAATAATATTACGATGATGATAAAAAAAAATCATCTATAATTGGTTAAATAAAAATGTTAAAATAAAAATTATTTTTATTGACCGTAAAACATGTTGTTGACGTATATAGTGTTTTTTTTTTTTTTGCCTTATTTCTTTTTTTTTTACCTTCTAAAGTTATATAAAATTTAATTACTCATTCATTTTTTTTTTGTATAATCATTATAGATATTTTATAATTTTAATAATAATAAAAAAGGTATTGATTATCAAACAAATTATTATTATAATTATTTTTAAAAAGTTGAACTTGTAACTGTATCTGTTTGCCAAAAACAATTCAGAAAGTTAATTACCGAAGGTCTCATTACTTTCAATTTTTTTTTCTTTGAAAGAGTGTTTCACCGATGATTATTATATTATAAAGATGTTCGTTACATGAGTCCCTTGTACAGTATACACGGGACAAAGTTAATTTACTTGAGAAACTAATTCTGTAAATAGAATTATTAAACTATGGAAATATGGTAGTCATGTAACAGTATAACACCTATAATAATAATAATATTAATAGTATGTACCTTCAGTAAAGTATAGTTTACTTCCATAAAGTGAAAGTGTAATTTTAGAATATCATACTTCTAATTGCAGGCTACTCTTTACTGCAATTGTGTCCTTTGCCATTGTATTCAAGTAACTCTGCTTCTTTGCACAAGGTTCTTCCATAATTTCTGGTTTTCACTGATCCCACGAAAATAAGTAATATATATCTGTCAAAGAGAAGTGAAGTGTAAATGTAAATATATTTATAAACTATGATTTA
>OX439131.1:16163188-16355971 GCA_949318235.1 Ecdyonurus torrentis
TTTATATACTATTTAATTACTACTAAATTAAGACACTTAAATTCCTTGTTTAGATGCGGCATTAGAAAATTGATCAAATATTTTCCAACAGGTTGTTTGAGAATACGTGTGAGAGAAAGAGAGGAGGCCAAACCTTTCTGTTAAATATATTCTATATTTTAATATCCTAATAACTTCTAAACACGTAAACAAGGAAAATTAACTACAATATACCTAAATTAAATAGGTAATTAATGTGTGTGTTTTTTACGTGATAATAATATGTAGAGGTAAAAGAGCAATTTCATAATGAAAAATTTTTCCCCGTGAGAAAAGACAGTAATTTTGATATTGTTTTGAAGCATGATGCACAGTGATAAATTATTCACTTTCATTATTATTCATTACATTAGATATATTCTAAAAATTGTGTTCAAAAGCAGCTAAATATTTATGAAATGTACTAATTTTATATAAAACTATCCTAAATAAAAATGACTAATAGTTATCACTTTTTATAATGCACGTATATTTATGTATGTACAATGTCTTTTTTTTTTAATCAACATGTACCAACTGGTATTTAAATTAATAAAGAAACTGAAAGTGAATAGCATGAACGTGTTAATATTAATACATTATGAATCAAGTTTGTTATAATGATATTTAATAAAGGTAATTTATATATATATTATGAATAATGCTTGTTAAAAGTTATCAAATATTTACGAACTTAATGTGAAAGTTCATAAAAAGTTACACTCATCTTTTATTTTTGTTTTGTTATTATTTTAGTAACCCCTTGCAATAAGGGTTTAAAACGTTTATAACAATGTTAAATTTATGGTCTCTGTCTAGACAATTTTTTTTATAGTAATTTTATATATATTTAGGTTTATATATATATATATATATATATATATATATATTTAACTTTAAATACTTATACAGTACCGTTGTATGTAAAAATACAAGCTTGTAAATTTGAAGTCACAACCCTAAAGAAAAATATGACTTTTATGTTGAAAAAAAAAATCTTTTATTTTATTATCTTATTATTATTATTTTAAATTTTTAAACAACAATAAGAAATAAAACAAGTCATTTTTATATTATTTCACAGCTTGTAACTTGTATGAACTAAAAAAAAATATATATAATAATGATAATAATAAAAATTGCATGCAGCTAAAGTATAATAAATTTTTGTCTCACTGGTCATTTGAAATCTTCATAAGATGAAAAAATATAACCCTTTGGGCAATATTATTAAAGTTTTTCTGAACGGAATTGAAAAGAATCTTATTTTTCGTAATTATTTTAGTTTTAATGATATATTTAATAATTTATTTTTTTATAAGAATTGAAAAGAAGTTGAATGTATTATTTGAAAGTTCAATTTTCAGATTATAATTTCAGCTATAACTTAGAAGCAGTTATATTATAATGAAATATATTTTTAAAGTTAAATTCTTTATAAAATACACAATGTTCATTCTTTAAGGAGATAGGACATGCACCGTATACAGTATAGGTGGCAGAACAGTGTAATTTTCGTTAGTAAACAAAACTTGAATTACTACTAAAGGTATACATAAAATCCTGTAAGTTTTAATACGTAAATATTAACCTGAAACAGATATAATACAAAATACAATAATAATAATATTGATTTATTGAGCAAGACAATTTTATAGACAGTATACAGTCAAGTCACAAAACATTGAAGTATTGCTCAAAAGGATAATTAAAAAGGCAAAGCCCATCAAGTTAATTATCCATAAAAGTAAAAAAAAAAAAAAAAAAAAAAAAAAAAAAAGGTAAAAATACAACAGATTAGACATTATACATGTTTTTGAAACAAAGCTGCTGACATATCTTTTTTAATGTTACAATTTAATAAATGTAACCTATTGAGGTGAAAGGTTGATCTATACAGTATAATCTAGGTGAATCACACTTTTAGGATAGATAATATTTCACATGCATTATAACTGTAGTGAATACTTCGTCCAGCAGGATAATGTTTCCCTATTACAATTTACAAGATTTATGTACCTAGTAATAGTAATATTTTTCCGTAACACCAAGGGTCACAAATTTTCCTAAGTAAAAAGTCAGTCAAAGTTAAATATTAGTTCGTGTTTTTCTATCTGGAAATACGTATCATGCCGGCATCACCTCTTTAAATAAATCTTTATACATCTATAATCATTATAAAAAAAAAATTAAAAAAAAAAAAAAAAAAAAAAAAACAGCGAACATTCTTTATTTGTGAATAGAAATACATGACAAATAAAACTACCTGGCGATTTCATGATATTAATTACAATACGTAGAGAATAAATTTAAAGCAGAGAATGTTATTTACAGTATTATTTAAAGTGTCTGTAGTTTTGTGTTGTATAAAACTTATAGCATAAACATTTATATTCTATACTGTATTGGAAATATAATATACGTTAGTATATCATGGAAATACGGACCATTGGTCAAACAAAAGTGAGCCAGACAATATAAAACGGAAGTTATCAATGATGCGTGTTAACTAATCCAAACACCGTGTCAAATGTAGAGTGCAGTACAAATTTTCAATTGTTGTAGACCGTTTTTTTTTTTTTTTTTTTTTTTTTAGTGAACTAATACAATGACAAAATACCTTTTTAATATTACATTTGAAGTGCTTTAAAATCAATATTCATTTCTTGATAACGCTTACTAGGCAATGTGTAGAATTTAATTATATAGTAACCCTACCTTTTTACTGTGTTTAATGAAGAAAAAAAAACAACTATTAAACAAAATTTCTACATGAAACATCATAATGGAATTATTCTATTAAAGTTGAAATAATTACTTGAAATATGTAAACGCCATCTTAAAACATAAAAAAAAATATATATTCAATTAAAGCTGCTTTGTAAAGTAACATAACAAAAAAATATAATGCATTACATTAGAGTATAATATATATAAAAAAAAGTATTTTGCGTCTTATTACAATTATGACTTAATTTTGCAATATAACAAAAATTATTGTAATAGAAAAATTATATTTATATTATGTACAATTTAATTTGAAAACAGAAAAAAAAAGCTTTATTAAAATTATATAATGGAATTAAATATACTAGTAGAGGGGAAAAAACAGTGTGAAAATTACATAATGCTGTAACAAAAGTTTAAATTAAAATTAAAAAGTGTAAAAAATATAGTAAGTATAAGGCCACACACGTTTCAAATACAACAAGAATAAATTATAATAAAAGAAAATTAAAATATTAAAATACAAAAAAATGCAACACGTAAATAATATAATGTAATAATGTTTTTGCGTATACATTATTATAAATATAATTTTATTACGAAAATTACAGAATATTAAATTACTTTATTAATAATGTATAATAAAACATAATATTTTATTATACATTATTATGCTTTCTTTTTCTTTATCATGTGTTGGGGAATTTATAAAAGGTAATAACTTATTTACGGTAACATGAAATGCAAAATATTAAAAATTAAAATATTAAATACGTAGGTAAATAAAATTGCATATTTATATATACATGGTTATTGCCCTATAAGACTAAAATCCCGATGAACTTTTATATTTTGTTGATAATAAATCCACCGTTTCACTTTATCTGACATTTCGTGAATTAAACACTTTTTTCTCTCTCTCTCTCTTTCTCTCGCACGCCAGAGACATTAAATTCTATTTGAAGTTGTTGAAACCGCGGTTTGCGTGTGTTAATGGCGAGTACTTGTCCTCTGTAAATCACACCTTTGTAGCCACATAAAGGTAATTTATGTATCTACTGTATAGTGTTTTTCTTTTACTTCTGCCGTACCCTTAACACTAGAATATATATTTTTATTTTTCAAGTCCGAGAACGTTTATTTTTATAATAAAATAAGTAATTGAAAACAAAAACAATATACTATAATCCCATATGAAAAATGCTGCAATGTAGATTATTATTATTATTTTAGTTCGAAGGAAATCTTAGAATCAGCATTTTTAACTTCAATATTTTATACTGCTTCAAGTATATAGATATTTGCACTAGTGTTATGTGCAAAAATAGACGAACAAATAATGTAAGCTCTCTCTCTCTCTCTCTCTCTCTCTCTCTCTCTCTCTCTCTCTCTCTCTCTCTCTCTTGTTATTTTCTACTTGACTTTTGACTATAAGACAGTGAAATTGTAAACGTTTACATTTCAAACATTTATTTATTTATTTATTTTTTTTTTTTTACAATTCTTAAGGGTGCATGCAACAACAATTACGTATTTTTGTTTTCTTGCCAAAATACTCTTACTTTTGTGATTATTAATATATTTTTCTAGCTTTATATTAAAATTAATTTCTTATTTTCTTTGTTAATACAGTATAGTATTTAAATTTCATAACTCCTTTCTTCAAAAGAAATGTTATATATATTTACGTAAATAAAATTATTTTAAAGTATACTTTACCTTTAAGCTATACAAACTATAACTTTAAATCCGATATCACTAACAAAGATATAAAACGACAAATTATTCTATCTTTGAAATGTATTACTATATTTTATAAATTTTTAGTTATAAACTAAATATTTAAGCTATATTCTAAACTTTACTAATTATAATTTATTACATTTTTTTTGCTCTGATCTTATATCACTCTGATTATAATATTTCAAAGAAATTCTAAAATATTAAAACACATAATTTAAACAAATATTTTTAAAAATTTTAAAATAAGTTAAAATATTAATTTTTTTCTGTCAAAATATTTTCTACTAAAGTAATTTTTTAAGTTGCTAAAAATATATATAACATAACTATATAGAAGAATTTTATAGATCCAGTTAAAATACATTATATCTATATATTTTATAACGTTGTTTACTTCAAAATTAACATTCTTAAAAATCATATAAAATTGTGTGTTTGATAATAATGATCAGTTTTTATTATTTTTATATTGATCACCAAACGCCTTTTAAAAATTTATTGTTTGTTATTTCTCGTAACTCTGTGACATCCAAATATTTTGGAAGTTCGTATAAATAAAAAATTCAAAACTGACCATGAATAACTATTTTTAATATAGTTTTGTTATATATATATATATATATATATATATATATATATATATATATATATATATATATATATATATATATATATATATATATATATATATATATATATATATATATATATATATATATATATATATATATATATATATATATAATATTGAAAATTTTCATATATTTTATGGTATAGATAAAACAATTTAATTTAAAGTATATTATACAGATACTGTTTTATACTGACGTAAATAATAAAAGTACTAAAGTATATAAAGTCAGTTTACATGAAACGTCAGCAGAAAATATTATAAAGCTCACACATTTAAAACCACTGACGTTGCTGTATTTATCGATGTCCAGTATAATATTCAGGAGAACATTTTATGATCAAATGTGATAAGTGGTGATCGAGAAGTTATATAGATATCACTTTTTATCATTTTTGTTGTTGTTGTAAAATTCATAAAATTGTGTTACGGTCATTAAATTGTATTCTCCCTTTATAAAATATTAGTTTCTTAATAATAATAACTAAGTTTGTTATTGCTTTAATTTTTTTTTGGTATATTTTATTTTATAGATTATTTGGGTAGGTTTAATAAATTTCAATATAGGTTTATTTTTACTTTATATGTCTTAGAGTTAGTACTTTTTTTCTTTTAGCTTTTTAGACGTATGTTTACTAAAATTAAGGGATCTTTTACCAAAAACAAAAACAATAATCGTAATTGATAAATTACAAGATAGAAGCTTACATCTTTCTGTAGCGCCTCACAAATTGAGAAGAAAAATACGGAAGTATGCAATTTGCTTTACAATTTCTATTGTGTAAACCTGGATTTCGTGACGCTACAAATTCCAAAAGTTGCCTACTTAGCAATTTTTTTTTTACCTCAGTTTAAAAGAGTATAAAAGGGATAAGACTAAAGGATAAATAGGTATTATGTATGATGGTCCTATCTCATATTTTTATCATTTTGTTTTGAGTTCAAGATCTCTCATTTCACTATCAAAATCACCCATAACACTGCAGCATTTTACAATGTACTGATGATACAACATTGTATGCTATTGTTGTATAGAAAATAGAAATACAATACATTTTTTACTTCTAAATTTAATCTACATAATATATTATAGATAAAATGGTTAATCAATGAATCAATACAATACAATTTTATATCTTAGACACCTTGTTAACGAAACCCAATATAAAGGTTTTAATTTTCTTTACCTCAAATAATTGCTCAATTGTGTGTTTCATTTTTTTATTTTTGTTTAGAAGAGTAGTAATAACTATAAGACAAATAAAATCCTTCATGAGGATTATTTAAATTCTTGGACGCTATTGGTATGAGATTTGCAGCTTTTATTTTATTTTTCCACAATGGGGGGGGGGGGGGGGGTAGAATAAGACTTTGTACTTTGTAGACAAATTTAATTTCAATAATGAAATTAATTACAACAGTAAAATCTCTTTTAAAACAAAACAACACAATTATATTCTTTAATAGTTTTATTTTCTTTTATTTATTTTTATCAAACTTTTTTTATTTGTAAAAAAAAAACTTTTTTTTAAATCCTCTATACTAAAAAAAGAAATTTAATTAAAAAGTTTACCAATTATTTATAGTTTTTTTTATTTAATATGTGGTTATATACAATGAAACTTTTAGATATAAATATATTGGTAATGTTTATATTTTTTCCCTTAGTACGGTTGCAATGTAAAAAAAAAAGTGAATAATTTGAAGCTATGCAAGAGAAGTGTTATAAAAGAATGTTAGCATGTATATAGTTTATAGTTTAAACTTCATTGCAAACCGACCTGTTTGTGGTTTCTGGGTTTCTAAAATTTATATATATATATATATATATATATATATATATATATATATATATATATATATATATATATATATATATATATATATATATATACCTTTTTTTTATGTCTATAGAGAGATTGATACAAACCTAGACTTTACACACACAAAAAAGTTTTTGGTTTATTTAAACTTAATTTCATTATATTTTAGTTCAAACAATAAATGAGCCTGGGAATTTTTTTTGTTATTGTTCTAGCTTTTTCAGACAGCTATATAACAATCTTTTTTTTTTCTCTCAAGTTAGTCATTGCTAAAACAGATGTACTGTACATCCTTCTGTAACATTACAATTTTTAATGGTCATTGCCACGTAAAATTAGATACGAAACTAAATATAATATTTTTTCTGCTAAATTTTTAGAAAAAAAAAGTCAATGAAATGTTCATTATTAAATATTTGTCATTAATAATCAATATGTATAATTCTAAAATGACACCTGATTACCGTTAACTCATCCCCTTTTTACTAAACCATTGCTTTCAAAAATTATGAAATAAAAAAAGCTTTATTTGCAATACAATTATCAAAATTATCCTAAATATGACAAAATTAAAACACTTGTATGATATTAAGTGCTAAAATATGAAAATAAAGACAAATTTTTTGATATGAAATATTATATTGTATATATATTATACATAATATAAAATGTATGAAGCCAGAAAAATAATGATGCGCGTACAATTATGATATTTTTACAATTAAGAAAAAAGGTAAATAAAAATAAAACAAAAGATAAAAGTATGATTATGATTTAGAATTTTGTGCACAAAGAATTTACTCCTATTTACTCATACTTTTTTACTGGTGATACTTTATTATTTTTTTTTTTTTTACAAAAAATAATTCTTCTGTCACTTGAAATTTATATCTTAATATATATGTCATGAATAATGAATAATATATATATATTTTTTAGTCGTCTGTTATACATGAAGCAATATCGTAATGACTTTATCTGACTTGAAGTGAGTTGGTGTGTGTGTGTATGTGTTTTAGTGAGAGAGAGATGAGTGTGTGTGTGTGTGTTTGAGGGAGAGAATAAAAATTCAAGGTGTATTGGTGCGGACTGGAACAAAATCACAGATCAGTCTCTAATCGTCTGTGTGCAGTTAAAATTAAACAAGTTTCATAAGATTTGGTCTTTCAACGCATTTAACAGGAGAAGTAAACGGATAAACTTGGAGTTTGAAAAGTGCAGACACTTCATTTTGAGTAAAAATTATTAAGTGTATAGTTTGCTCACTTTGACGTGAGGAGAATGAAAAGCAGATTGACTTACAACATTTTTGCTTTCAAGGAACCAGCCTATGTTTCTGTTTAATTTTCACAGCACAAAGAGCCTTAATTTAATTTTAGCATTTTCACAACAAAAGTATATAAAAAAAAAACGATATTTGAGAAGTAGTATTATAAACAGGAGAAATAAAAATCTGGTCTCTGTATGAATAATGTAAGTACTATGTACAGTACAGCTCTGAACAATGTTTCAATAGGCAGCGTATAGGAAACCTTCATTTTTATCATAAAAACAGCATTGATTAATGATTTTTGGGACAGTATTTGATCACATATATATTTAGAAAGAGTATAACTAGTAGATTCTATTGAAGTCAACATTTACCTTTATTAATTACATTCCAGTAATTTATTCATGAATAAAAAATGACAGCAACGCCCCTTAAAAGTCTCTGATGTCATTTTCCGTCGCTTGTTTGTTTGAATTTGCAGCGGAGTTCTATTTTATTGTGCAAATTTTAAAAAGAAACGAGTAAATATTATAATTTGCGCAGTATTATGTTGCATTAAGCTGGATGTATAATATATAATTGATACGATTTGAAAAATAAAATTACACTAAAGTGTCTCATTTTAAAGGAAAGTCAATTTTGTATTTCACTAAAATACTCGAAAATACGCTTGCACATTACTATGCAACTCCCGATCACTTTTCACTCCCCCCCCCCCTCCCCCTTCCCCCAAATTACATTCAATTTAAATTCAACCCAGCTGCATGTGTAAATTAGTTCAAATGAAACGTAACAAACGGTAAAAGTTTTGCGTGACATTTGTTACGTATTGGAAAATAGTGTACACACAATTTCGATATAATATTTAAACTTTCACAATCTCGCGCTTTATTGGCAAGTGTATTCTAAAGAGAAAAACACGCACTAAAGTTGAAATTTAAAATGTTCTGTATTAACACAATCGTGTGTAAAGTATGGTATCAAATTCAGCTATTTTGGTCATAGTCCGCCCCTTTAAATGTGCTGTACAGTATTCAGTGTGAAGGGAATGGCAAACAGAAAATGAAAAACACTGCTTTTGTATTGAAATGTACAAGGAAATTTTTAAATAATGTTTAGAGAGAGAGAGAGAGAGAGAGAGAGAGAGAGAGAGAGAGAGAGAGAGAGAGAGAGAGAGAGAGAGATGTATATGATTCATATGTGTTAACACTTCAATATTTCATATTTTTTGCTCTTTTTACTTTCTTGTGCAAATAATATACCTTAATAAAATTCACGGAATAGGAATATGAAATAATATTCATTTCAAATAAAATCTAAACAAAAAAATGAAATATTACATGAGCATGTTATGAAAGAGAGAGAGAGAGAGAGAGAGAGTAAAGCTCTATAAATATAGTCTTTTTATATATTATATATATTATCATTATATAATTACATTATATTTTATATTTTGAGAAAAAAAAACTCTATACAATAGTTTCTACATTATTATATATAAGAGAAGTGTAAAAATGTAATAATTAATTAAGTTTTTTATTTAGTATTTTTTTTATGAAACTTCATTTATGAAAAATAATGATTTAAAATAATTATTCATGCAAAAGAAAAAAAAAGTTAAGAATTAAAAAAAAGAAAAGAAGTTTTTCTACATGATTTTTGCACTATTCATGTATAATTTTCATCATCGTTATGTTATAACAATAAATAAAAAAATATATATATATATATATATATATATATATATATATATATATATATATATATATATATATATATATATTATATATATATATATATATATATATATATAAATATATATATATATTTTCTAATTTTAACTTCTGGTAACAAAACAAAAAATTTATACAAATATAAAGAATTTTTTGTCTATAACATTTACCATTTCACTGAACTATAGGGTGGTTTCATTCATGTTAAAGTCGACGCCATACGTGAGTATACTAAATAACATGAGCCAGTATGGGAAAATGGCTCATTTTATCTAGTTTAAAAATATTTTGCAATATTTCTGAGAACATTGATACTGTTAGCAGGTTGAATTAGTTTTTCAAGTATGCAAGAAAAGTAATTAATCACAAAAAAATAGCTAATTTTCCAAAGAAATTAGCCAAAAATTACGTTTGTCCTATGCTGAGCAATGTTATTCATTGCTCAAGTAGAGCATTGAAAAGCATTCAGAATGACGTCATGCGTACACACGTAATAACTTATTCATCAAATAAATTGATTCAACACAATTAACAATTTAAGATTTATTTATTTTTTTTAATTTTTTTTTTTTTTTTTTTTTTGTAATAAATTTCGCTCATACTATTATAAATTATAACGAGCTCCTTTCCTTCTATTTCATTTTCTTTTTCATTTCATTTTCTTTTTCATTTTGCAAACATAACGGGAAGAATAATTTATAGTATTTTTTTTCTTTAATATTTCTTACTTTTACTTTCGTTAAACTAACATTTCACTATTTAAAAAAATACAAATTATTAATTATTTCAAATACAAATTTTATGTGTTCTAAGATCAAAAGTTCACGTTACAAATTTTTAATAATACGATACCTTAATTAGACATGATGTTAAGACAATATTATGAAAATGATAGATTTCTTTACATGTATTATAAGTTTACTTTTTTTTTCAGCTGTCTTGTATAACCAACCAATCAGAATTCTACTTTTTTTTTTCTTTTTTTTTTTTTTTTGGTATTAATGACACCGTGAAGATGTGCCATGCTTAAATTGGTCCAACTAAATTCCGTCACGGCTATTAAAACAATTTTTTGCTTAACATTATAAAAAAAAAAGTAGACAGATGGATTAAGTTTTTTGAAATTTATATGTATATATATTTTTTTAGTATATTATACAAGAAAGGGCGGAGAGAGCGAAAGAGAGAAAAAAAAAGATGAAAGAGAGAAGAAGTTAAACTAGTATCTAATATTGCAAGTTATTTCATTTTCTTGTTTTATATATAAAAGTTTTATATCTGTATTGCTAAGAGCAAGAAGTATTTTCTTTAAAGATGAGTTAAGAAATAATGAGTGTTACCGTGAGCATTGGAGAGAGAGAGAGAGATAGTAGTATAGTCACACAAATGACTCGAAGCGCGCGCGCCAGCCAAGGCAGGTGCTTCATTGCCCCCCCCCCCCCCTCCGTTCCCCCCGACCTCACTCCCCCCAATTCCAGCCACTCGCCAAAAACCCCATCTTCATTCTAATAACATAAGAAACAAGCTTATAGATGAAAAGGAACAACATTTTTCTTAAAATAAAAAAAAGTAAAAAGTAAAAAAAAAAGTAAAAAAGTTTAGAGAAAGAGTATAGAAAAAAGTTGATATGTAAGGTACTTTGACACAAACATTTTACTGAGAAGGTCTATGACTTGTATAGATAGTTAATCAGTTAATAATATCTAATTTGCATATTATATATATATTTTTTTAGGTTTTATAAATTTTGTTTCCATATGAAATAAAAAATGTCATGTATTATATAATAAAAAATATTTGTTTAAATCATAATATATAATTTATTTATTATTAATTAAAAAATTAGTTTCTAATTTAATAACACATTTTATAATATTATAAAGTAATTTATTATTTTTTCAATATATATTTTGTATTAAATTTATTTTATGGTAGTGATGGTAAATTTGATACAATTTAAATAATATTTTAACATTTTTTTATTATTATTATTATTTACTATGTTTACTTGCCATATTTGTAATAATTATGGCCCACACAAGACAAATTCATTACTTAAATAATGTTTTAAGACCAGTTTAAAATATATAATGCAAATTTATTAAAGATGCTAACACGATAATGATTCTATTTAAGTTTAAGTAAAGATATTATATAATTTAATTTACTTTATCAATTTTGTGTTTTAGCTTCATGGTGGTCGAAACATGGAGCTGAGGTTTCATTTTGACACAGGATAAAAAGGTTGTTTGAGGAAAGAGATTAAAAATAAAAATAATAAAAATAAAAAGATAAGAATAGTTTTCATGCAAATTTATTTCACAAACGATTAGCTTTTGTTTATGATCATACGTCATAACACAACAAATTTTAAAATGACAAAAAATAATAATTATTATTATTATTAATCGCGTTATTAGTTTCGCAACTTTGGTTTTTGAAGTTGAAATAGAAGAATTGTACGTATAAATTTCTTTAGATAGGTAATCCAAAGAAAATTATTGTTTCTCAATTTTCTCTTACTTTTTATTTTATACTGGAAGTTATATTTTTGTTGCCCATTTGATGAATGTAATTTTGACCGGCAATAAATGTCTCTAGCTGACCAGTAATTTTCAGCGGGAATCCTCTTTGGAATACATAAGTTATCTACTTACATTAATTGTATGTATTATAGACAGTTTAATTAGTCAATGTCTTGACTGGCACTGGGGATTGGTGTTGCACGATAACACAGTATGACAAGAAAAAACAATTAGGTTTCCTTACCTCTATATTATATATATATATATATATATATATATATATATATATATATATATATATATATATATATATATATATATATATTAAATACAATCCGAAGATAAAATTAAGTTGGATTGGATATCTATTGTCTGATAAATTTGAAGTTTTAAAATTAATTTTTTTGCATAACTTTTGTATAGTCATTTTGTGTTTTCTTATTTAATGCAGTATTAACATATACTTTTACCTATACTTTTAACTAATTACAGTAATTACTATAGTTTATTGTCTGGCCATATCCAACCACTTTGATCAATTACTGGACTGCCCATTCATACATAGATATATTATATTAGCATGATATTCAGTATTATGCAATAAATGGTTATCACATTCAAAAGATATTTAGTTTTATACAACAACACTATGCAGATACTTAATTTATGTACTTTTTAATTTATTTTCATTCGAAGAACGTTTTTGTTCTTAATTTTTTTGTAATTTTCCTTGGTTTTGACTATCATATAAGTTGAATGTTCTTATACGTATGTATATATATAAATATTATACGTTAAAGCTGCTGCATCTTCCGTTGGATTAAATCAGTCTCTTAAGAAGTTCCGGTTTTTTGTATTTTGTGGTTCCCATTCCCAGACAATTATAGATAGAACAATGTGACGCGGGCCATCTTGAGCTCGCAAAGTATTGTTTTGATGGTGCGAGATGTTCAAAGCACGAGTGAGGCACGCGTTAAGTGACACGTGACTCATTTCCGGTCCTCGGTTCGATGTCCCGGATCTTCCTGAACGCATCATCTTTAGGTGAGAGCTAAATTCCACCTGTCAACAAAGAAATTAAAAAGAAGTTTAGTTTTTTTTTTCTACATCATTATTAATATTTTTAAACAGCTGAAAGGTTAATGTATTATATTCTTTTTAACCATAAGTTTGATTTCGAATGACAATTCTAATGTTTTAAATACTTTCTGCGAAAGATAAAGATAAACAAATCAAATCGCATACAACAAATTGAATTGATGATAAGAGATTTGGAGAGAGAGAGAGAGAGAGAGAGAGAGAGAGAGAGAGAGAGAGAGAGAGAGAGAGAGAGAGAGAGAGAGAGAGAGAGAGAGAGAGAGAATAACGATGCGATATAACGTCACAATTTTATAAAACAAAAGATATAAGTACATGCAAATAAATATTACCCAGTTTCTCTCATTGAAATCGATTTTTGATAAATCATAGTTTGTTTTTATACATTTATACACATATAGGAAGCCTTATCAACTTGACTCCTAATTTTAATAGTATAAAATTATAATTATACATAAAATTTAATATTTTGTGTAAATTTGAGAGCAAATCTTTGAAGTAAAATATCAATATGAAGTTTTTGTGGGAAAATGTAAATGGCAGATAATGATTTGCTACATAAGAAGACGTATACTATAAACGATTACGATATATTAGAAACGATATTATTGTAGAGATGAAAATAAATTAACTAAAACATACTTATTGTTAGAAATATGGAGAAAACTTTCAAATATTTCCTTGTATACTTACTTGTAAGAAGTCAAACAAATTGTCACAATGAAATTATATTTTGACAATTTAATAACAAGAACTTATAAACTATATATTTTGAGTAGCTCTAAATAATATCATATATAAAATATAACAAAATATTTTACTATTTTATAATTTTAGTTCACCGCATTTTTTTCAAATGTGGTATAATTTCAATGGTATAAAATATACTATAATCATATTTGTACAGTTATATAATAATTAATTATTTATATTTATGATGTAAATATAAAATATATGAATCAAAATAAATAGTAAATGGGAATTATAGTAATATGTGTGTACATGATGTATGTACGTTTAAATATAATAATGACAATGACACATAGATATTTGCAGTAGACAATGTTGTATTTTATCAATAAAACAAAGCTTCGTCAAACAACGTGTCGCTATAATTTATGATAATCATTATTATCAATACTGCAGATAGTTTTCGATGCAGATTACTGAGATTGCTGCAGATATTCAGAGAGAGAGAGAGAGAGAGAGAGAGAGAGAGAGAGAGAGAGAGAGAGAGAGAGAGAGAGAGAGAGAGAGAGAGAGAGAGAGAGAGAGAGAGAGAGAGAGAGAGAGAGAGAGAGAGAGAGAGAGAGAGAGAGAGAGAGAACTAATTTCATGGCAAGTTTATGATCCAATAGAAAGAAACAATATAATATTTTATATTTCTTAAAGCTACAGACTACATGAAACAACATTACATGTGCTTTTTAATGATTTCATTAAACACAAAATGTGATCTCCAAAACTGCATGATGACAATTTTTACTAGAATGTAAATATGGCCACATGAGACAGCGTAAAAATACTGTAAAGTATGCTATTTGCGTGACTATTTCTGTTTCTGACGTCAGAAACAGGCAAAAATTAGTATGCAAATGTTGTGCGGGTTGCATAAATTGAAATTTTCTGATCACTACAGTTGGACTTATGTAAGTCCTATCAAGTGTTTTTTGATTTAAATGTTTATGTTTTCTTGTGGTCTATGCCTTTATAAGCATTCAAGTATGATAAAATATTTTTTTTTTTCAGTTATTAGTATGGGTTTTCAATTTTTTAATCTGTTCACAGATGCAGATATTTTGCAATATTATAAAATCAAAAAATTTACATTAAAAGATTCTTATTTTCTTACTATGTGATTGAGTAGTTTATGTTCAAAGTAAACTTATGGATTTTTACATTATAAAATTTATTTTATATATTATCTTCATATGTTTACTTTTAAGGTATTGCATATTATACTGATAGTGTTGCGTCAAAATGTCTTAACTCAGTTTGTAAACCTAATCAATTAAGTTGTTAAAATTTTAGTAATGTATGGCATTTCATTGCTACTTGTAGAGGTGGTTAAATTGTACTTCCAATAATAAGACTATTTTATGTGTATAGGGTGGTTTCATTCATGTTAAGTCAACCCCATAAGAGAGTACTAAATAACAAGATGGGCCAGTGTGGGAAAATTACACATTTCACCAGTTTAAAAATACGTAGAGGCATAGAAAACATGAAACAACAAGTTCTTTTTAATCATTAAACACAAAAAAATATCTACAAAACTTATGATATTTTTTACCAGAATGTAAAAGTGGCCCCACAAGAAAGCGAGAAAAAAATGTCAAGTATGCAATTTGCGTGAAAATGTCTGTTTATGACGTCAGAAACAGGCAAAAATTAGTATGAAAATGTTGTGCGGGTTACATAAATCAAATTTTTCTGATCATTGCTACGGCGCTATAGTTAGGTTTTGAGACAAATTAACGTGTTTATGTAAGTCCCATGATGTATTTTGCAATGTAAATGCTTATGGTTTCATGTTGTCTATGCCTTTAATCATTTACTTGAGGGCATTGATGCTATTAACAAGTTGAAATAGGTTTTCAAGTATGCGAGAAAAGTAATAATGACAAAAAAACAACAACTTATTTTCCAAAGAAAATAGTGAAAATCCACGTTTGTCTTATGCTAAGCAATGTTATTTGTTGCTCAATTATGGCATTGAAGCGCATCTATTATGACGTCATGCGCACACACCCTATATATAATACGGTTAGCTGTTCATATAGCACAAACAAGCTCTGGTCTCGTCTTATCATTACTCTGTCTATTTGTGTACTGTATACCGAAATGAAAATGAATATCTTGCAATTTTAGTGTTGCATTTCATTCTATTGACTAATAAAGGAACAACTGTTTTGATGCTGAATATAAGCGATTTCGCTCACATCCGCTTCCGTTTCGACATATCACGCATGCGTAATAACTAGAAACGGAAGAGGATGTAACTGAAATCACTTAAAGTCAGCCTCAAAACAGTTGCTCTTTTACTATAGTCTTTTTTATTTCCGTGCGTTACAATCAGCATTTTTTGTTGAATATATTATTCCAGTATTATAACTTATAACACATGTTCATGACAAAGTCAATGCTACACTTAAAATGGATTTAAACAGAATTCAACATGATAATATGTTTTTCTTGTGGTGGAATAAGAGTTATTTCAATTTCATCAATTTTGTTATTATTATCATCGATAAAGCTTCTACAAAGGGGTCACAATACCAAATTATCAATATTGTGAAATACCTTACTTGAATGGAAATATTATAATTCGACCACTAATTCAAAATGAACGAAATCAATTCAGTCTTATATCTGAAACAGTGTCGATATATATGTTAATATATTATGTTCTATTTATAATGCAATTTTTATGTAAAGAAAAAAAATGCATTCAAGAGTATGACCTTAATTCCATATGATTTCTAAAAGAATTTCATTTGAATATACAGTACATTCATGTATAAATAATGTGATTCGATAGATTTTTTTTTAAAATATTATTATTCAATTATTTTGGTTTATTATAAAAAATAAATATGATAAAATAATACAACTTTGTAGTGTATATAAAATGAATTTGAATACTTATGCATAGTTGGTTAGCAAATTACTGCACTTGCAAAATGCATTTGACCTACATTTTGCACAATAAAAACTTCTTCAGTATATATTTTATATTTATAAACTGTAACATTACAAGATAATGAGATTGCTTGGAATTAAGTTCCATTTCAATTAATTGAAAATAGAAAATCAAGGCAAATAATGTATTAAATATTTATTAAATAATAACATTATATTTACTATATTTTGCAATATTATATTGAATCAAGATTATAAAATAATATAATGCAAATAAGTTTTTTTTTTTTTTTTAATTAAACCTTTAAGTTCATATCATACAATAGTTGTCAATTTGATAAGAGAGAAAATAAATAGACTTTAGGAAATTAAAATTTTTATCTCATATAATTACCAGCAAAATATTATATAACGAAATTGGGAGACTTACATTAATTTTCATTTTGAGGAGATATTTACATGTCCAATATTATACAAAAAAAAAAAAAAAAAAAAAAAAAATGATTTTATTATTCTAGCCCATTTTCAGCAGCACTTGTTCAATACAGCATAATTCATGCTTTATACCTTATAATAATTACGTTACAAAACATAAATACGAAAAACACGCAAAATTAATAATAACACATGAAATTTCTATATATATAGTTAATACAGACTGTACAGTAACACACAGGAGGAATGTTAGTACAGCCAGCATAAATATTTTTGTTGTTTTAATTTAGTATCATTTATGTTATGACATTAATGCAATATAATATTATGTAATTTATACTTCCCGTGAAAAATATTCTCGTTATTAAAAAAAAATGTAATAAATAAATACAGATTACATATATTTTCAATTAACTTAAAAAAATTACTATATTTATACATTTTATTATAATGTTCTAAAATTATAATATTAAATTGAAATGTCATATTCCGTCAGAATCAACTCTCTATATTACATATGAATCAAGATACGTCACATGTTTGTTTTATCAAATATAAATCAGGTAATGTTGACAATATTATTTAATAATTTATATAAATATGTTGAATTTAATTAATTTTACATCATTAGCTGCAGTATAGAATTCTATTAAGAAAAAAAAATTCAGTATTTATTATACAACTCTTAAATGAGATACTATATATAGTATGTTTTAAATTGATATTTATCAAGAACATTTCTTTAAAAAACATATCACGTACATTTTAAATTGCTTTATTTTTTTTAATTGAAATGATATATAAGTTATTATGTAACATAAAAATATAAGGAATTCACTTCACAATAAGATTGTTTTGTTTGAAATTTCAAATGTGCTAACAAACATAACTTGCGTATTATACCAAGGGGTAAATTTTACGGTTGCATTAGATATAGAAGCAAAAATCCCATGAGAATTACATAAATACTGTATCCCTCTGGCGGATAATACTTTTTTTTTTTAATGTATAATATTTTTGTTCTTTCACCTTTGCTTTTGTTAAATATGTCCGGAGGTATATGAAAATTTTAAGTCTGATTTCTACTTCCATGATTTTTAATATTATATAAAAAAAAATATATAAAATACATAGGGATTATTTGCATATTTTAATTAAATGTTGATCCCTTGAGAAATTATTTTTATACTGTATATACCTAAATACAAAATTTTACGAAAAAAAATAAATTAAGTTAAAGTTTATCTCCTGCGACACTGACAATGCGGAATTATAAGTTTAAATATTGTTAATACTATTTAAGTCTAGAAAATTGTATTATAAATCTTGTTATTTAATTTGTCTGTTACTTAAATATACGCGGAAAAAAGTTTATTATTTCAAAATTTCACCAAAGCTGAGATTTTTTTTTTTAATAATTTGATTAACAATTATATTAAAATCAGAATGTATTTAAATAAAGCAATAAATTATAATATAAGGACAGACAATAGTACGCAATAACTAGTTTTAAATGCGTCGGATTTCTCAATTTTTGTAATTGAATGCAGTTAGATATATGTTTGCCTGTTGATGACACAGGAAATTTAATATAATACAAAATTTATTAGCATTTTTAAAATTATAATGTAAAAAAATTGATTTTTTTGAATAAATTTATTATTGTTTGCATTATACTCGAAGTAAAAGTTAAAGTTTTTGATCCTCATTTTCTGTATCAGTTATATGAAATTCAGTGGTCAGTGGTTCTTATTGTGTGTATAAATTACTAGTCGCGTGCGGTGTGGGTGAGAGATCGGTGTGTCGGCGCGTGGCTGGCTGAGGCCACAGTGTGATGTGCACCGTGATACTTGCCGCTGGAGGAGGCGAGGAGGGGCAATTACATCACTCAAGAAGATAGAGAGAGAGAGAGAGAGAGAGAATTTTCTCGTGCGAAAGGACAGGTTGCACCTGCCTATCTGCTCCACTCGTCCTCTTAGCTAAAATTTAACAAGAGAAAAAGGCAAAGTGCCAATTTACATTTCCCCTCAGAAAAAAAAAATGGGTAAAATTTTGCATAAAAAAAGAACATTGGAAAAAAAAAAAAGTTAAGGGCTTTTTCCTAAACTAAAATCGTCATCTCAATCATTAATGATTTTACTACAGTATTTATTTTGTTTTAAGATTAATAACCAATTTCTCTTCAGATTAGGAAAAATATATAAGTAAATAACTTTTAGAAACAGAGATTAAGCGTGCTGTATCAGAAACCTTTTTATTAGCATGCAATTTATTCCGTCTCTCTCTCTCTCTCTCTCTCTCTCTCTCTCTCTCTCTCTCATACTTACTTTCAGCATTCTATCAACGCTATATTAAATTTTTATTCATGCGCGTAGCACAACTTTCAGTATCATCCCTCACTGATCAGTTTAAAATATCAATACTTTGGTGTGTTAAACAGAATAAATAACATTTTTTACTTTTCTTATACGTGATTCTTTCAACAAGATGTTCACACTTTTTACAACCAAAATTACGACCAGTCATTTACGTTCGCATAATTTTAATATTGAAAAAAAAAAAGTGTTTAGAATATGTTAATATGAATTTGATATTATATAATAATTTTATACTTTAGTTTTATGAAATAAAATTAGGATAAAATATGTTTTTAAATGTTAGAAAACAAGTTTATGAGTTTTTACCATGCTTATAATACTCAGTATAATACAACCTAAAATATTTTAAGTTTTTTCTTTTTCTCTTTTATAATACGATGAGTACTTGTCTTTAAATACTTTAATCTTTAAAAATAAAAGTAAAAAAAAATATATATATATAAAATATATAGTTTTTATATAGGCACGTGCTTAAATAGTTATTTTTTATACATTTAAAACTTTATCCATAGAGGTTATTTAAGTAGCATTAAATTTTAAATTCTTTTTGTGTATAATTTATTAAAAAAATTACTAAGATTTTGCTACGTAAGTAAAATTTCATGCAAATGGTATTTTATAATGTAAGTAGATAAAGAAGTACTTACTTTTACTGTAATATTAAGATAGACAATTGTATTATATGTTATTGCATACTTTATACACTTACATGAATTATTTAACAACTTTTCCTCTTCTTTGAGGTTTTGTTTATATAAATATATACATTACATATATATGAACATTAAAATAGATTTAATATAGTTAAGCATGTTCTATATGTATTATAATTCAATGTGTATATATATACTTAACTAATTGAATACTAAGTTTTGCTTTTATGTGGTTTTCATTATTTTAATTGGACGAGTAGGTGTATCACGGAAGTATACAAGTACAAAATTTAAAGATAAGAGTTAAATAATTTTATTTTTTGAAAGATATAAGATAATTAATACTGGAAAATGAAACATTTTTTGAAATTAAATTTCTTGGAAAATAATTTCATTACAAAAACAACAATAATTTAAAAATTATTAAAAATATACATATTTGAAATAAAACGAATTCAGTTAATAACAAGAAAATAGAATTTGAGAGTAAATGTGAGATAAAGAGGGAGACAGATGAGTAACATTAAAATCTTCTTCTTCTTCTTCTTCTTCTTTTTTTTTTTTTAGTAAAATTGTTTATTGATAATGATAATTAATTATTAATCCATGGAATACACATAAAGACGTATCTAATTTAATTAAATATGTTATAACATTAATAATGTTAAGTGTAAAATACTATGTAAACATTATATTAAATATTAACGCTGCAAGGTAGAATAATAATAGTTTTCATTACTATGCTACTATTTTGTGATATAGTTCTATATTAATTAAAGGCATAGAAAACATGAAATAACATGGTCTTTTTAATCATTAAACACAAAATGGGATCTACAAAACTGATGATAATTTTTACCAGAATGTAAATGTGGCTCCAAAAGAGAGCGTGAAAAAACTGTAAAGTAAGCAATTTGTGTGAATATTTCTGTTTATGACGTCAGGAACAGGCAAAAACTAGTATGAAAATGTTGTGTGGGTTGCATAAATCAAAGTTTTCTGATCACTGCTACGGCACTACATTTGGGTTTTGAGACCAATTAATGTTATTTATGTAAGTCCCATAAAGTGTTTTGTGATGTAAATGATAATGGTTTCATGTTGTCTATGCCTTTAAGATTGTGATAAACTAAAAGCATTTCAGTTGATTTTTTTTTTTTAATGTTACTGTGTTACAAGTGACCGAATTTGAGCAAGGATTTTGTTCGGACATTTTTATATTTGAATTCCCCTGCGATTTAGGCTTACGTTTCAGCACATGTTGTAATGACATGAAAACACACTTGGATCGTAAATCTGAACACTGTGTCAAATTTTATATATACGTAACTTTAATACCTACGTAGACGATTTCTTTATTATTATTAAAGTAGAACTTTCAATGTTTAATGTTTGAAGTTGCCATTTCATTACCTTTGCAAAATTTTGTTCTATATATTATAATCAATACAGACTATACAGTAACACACAGAATGTGCTATTCAATGAAGTGTTGTTATGCTTTTATAGTTTTTTTCTGAAAGAAAACATTGAAGTAAGTCAGTGAGCTATTATAAAATTCTATTTGATAATTAATATTTTTTAAATTCAAATAGATGATTTTAATTGATAAAATACGACGGGAAGAAATATTTAATATTATCCAAAACAACATTAAAATATCTTCAAAATACCTCATTGCAAAGTATTTTTAATGAATATATAAACATTGAATCTTGTACAAAATTATAGGTGGAAAACTTGCAGTACAATAACTCCCCCCACCCTCCTCTATTCTGTTCTTAGAAGAGTCAATAAAAAATCCCGTAAAAATTGCATTATGGTAGATTTACAACCGTTCTTTTTTTAAGTTTTGGAAAGAGAGCTATATTTTTTAATATTTGAATTGCTACCATAAAAGTAAAGAATTAATGAAATACTATTGGTTTTAATTTTTCAAAAACTATATTTTTCCGAATTACAATTATCAATGAAAACACAATTATTTGGAAAATTTGGTGATTCAAACACAACAACGAAAATATTTTTAATAATAATGAAAATACAATTTTATTAAAATTCTATTCACTAATTTGCATATTATCTAATTTAATGAACAAAACATACAGACAAAATAAAATAAACTTTTAATAAAGAACAAAATATACGTGTAGCTATATAGTGTAAATAGCATAAACATTGTTATTATAATTTAATTTTTTTTTTCCGTAGCCATATAAACAGATACCAAATATTTCACGAATGTAGATAACAAAAGTTCAAATTTATAATTTGCATTTAGGTACTCGTATACTCATAATAACATATAGCTTTAATGAAAGGAGTACTTCGTTTTACAGTGGTTACTTTAACATTTTAATGTGCCTTTTACCAAAAAAACCTAAAACAAAGCCTTTATCTCTACTATAACTAACACATAAAATGGTATAATAAATGTGTTGTTGCATTAAAAACTACCTTTGTTTTTCTGTAACTGCCTGTTTTTATTTTTTTTTTTTTTTATTTTTTTTTTTTGAGGTATATTTCAGACAGTTGTTAAAACAGTAACTAGACACAAAAGGTTCTGAATTAAATACAAGATGTCAACGTGACGTCATTCTATACAAAAAAAAGGCAATTTACCTCTCATATGTAAAATTTGTATAGTCAGTAAATATTATATAAAAATAACGTTATACAAAAATTTGGAGACGATAGAGTTTGTTGTCTGACTAAATATTATTTCAATTTTAAATTGTTATTTACATGCATGCTAACTTACAAGATTAAAGTTTTACTCTTTTTGAAAACTTTGAAAAAATGCATCAAAACTTTAGATTAAAATAATATTAAAACATTCAGACACACACACACAGAGAGAGAGAGAGAGAGAGAGAGAGAGAGAGAGAGAGAGAGAGAGAGAGAGAGAGAGAGAGAGAGAGAGAGAGAGAAGTGAGGAAGGAAGGAAAAAATTCACAAAGCTTCTCTCCCAAGTTTATTAATCTTTAATCTCATATAATCCACAAATAATGCAAAGTTTCTAAAATCATAATTGCTTCATTTTTTTTTCATAATTTTGGGAAATTTTATTTGTTTATACCACTATTGTATTTAGTGTTAATATTTAATTATATTTTAATATGGAACAAATTGACTTCCTGACAAGTTGACAAGTTGACTTCCTGACCGAGGTTTCTATGGTTTCCTCGGTATGTAAAGGCGAATGCCGGGAACAATTTGCCAGGCCATGGCCGACTCGCCATGGAAGAACCCGCGAATCTTATGATAGGGTTTCGGAAGTCTCGGGAGTGTAAATTCAGTATAAATGCAATGTAAATAAGTAAATAACTAGCATAAGTTGTACCTCGCCTAGAGGTTTGATAGAAAAAAAAAAAAAGGAACAAATTCTGTGTGTCGCGTAATTGGTGTCCACAAAGTCTTAAAACAGAGGTAAGTAGTGCTACGTGTGACAGTATATTAGTGACTGTGTATCTTTGAAAACACTTTATGTATGGTATTTCTTTTCTTTTTTAACAACAAATACCGTTTTAATTTTTGTTTGATTAAATTTGATTTTTTTCCTACAATAATTTTTGTATCGAAGACAGAGGGAACGTTTGGTTTATGGAAGTTGGAAGTAATTATAATTCAAGTTATTGATTGAAAGTAAACTGTATATAAAAACGTAAAAAGTTTAAAAGTATTCCTGTTTTCCCCCTTCCCCCCCCCCCTCTCTCTCTCTCACGCTCTGTACAACTCTACTGAATACAAAAAGTAAAATAAAAATCTCCACAAGTAATTGTTATACAGGATTACCATTAATTGCGATCACATTCAACCCGATTTTTTTCCTATAGTATTAATTAAAACGTTTTTCCGTGCTAGTGAGTTCAAATCTCCATTATAAGCTAATCCAATATATTTACGCATCACGCAATATATTTTCATTAAAAATACACTTTTTCAATTTTATTTCACTGACTATCATTATATTTAGCTAATGAATGAGAAAATGATACTTTAAAATATTATATATATAAATACATAATATATAATACACTCTCAAAAAAATAGGGCGTACCCATGGTGTAGTCAAAAATCAAAAATCTTATGATCAATATTAAAATAGTATAAAAATAAATCACCAGTAAATGGTGTAATTTCTCTCTCTCTCTTTCTCTCTCTCTCTCTCCAAAATGCAAAAAAGTTAAAAATTGTAACATTAATATAACAAGAAGTAAAAGTTATAGTTTTGTCCACTATACTGTTAGAAGCTTGTATAATAAAGTGGCCAAAAAAATCTATAAAAACAACCTGTAGCTATCTCTATTACCTTCACTTCTGATCATATCTTCGTAACATATCTCTATTCAGAAAAACATAATACTTATATATTAATATTCTAATGCTTATAATAGTAATATTACAAATAAAAATAACATATAATAAAATTTATTATATATAATATTTTTAAACTTTTGTATTCATCGTATATATATATATAATATAAAGTTTAATCAAATTTATTACTGAAATGAACATAAAGGTTATTTAGATAATATTTTTATATTATAATAATGTTCATATAAAAATGTTATTCAAAGGAATGTATAAGCTTCTTGTATTTATGTAATCTGTTTTAAAAGAAAAATAAGAATACTTTTGGTAAAACGTACAGTGACAGATCATGTTTGCAAGCTAATATATTTTTTTCTTTCTTTTTTCTTTTTCTTTTTATTTTTTCGTTTCTTTTCTTTTCTTATCTTTCTTTCTTTTATTTTTATTTATTTATTTTTTTCATTTTTTAATTTATATTAAAAGTTATAATTTTGCTCTTTAATTCCAGATAAAAAGTGTTTAATTGAATAAAGTTTTACGTTTAATAAATCACGCCAACTTTTTATAGTTTATTATATTATATAATTTAGGCCTTTTTTTCTGTAAAACTTAAAAACGTAAATTTGAAATACTTAATATTAATACAGTAAAATTAGAATTTTTTTGGGAAAAATTGACTACTCTTATAGCCTATAATGTTCAAGTTCTTTTTTTTTTTTTTTCATTTTTTTCTTTTATATCTTTGCAATGTAAAATTTTGCATAACAAGTTTTGAAATCAATTCGCACCAAAGACATGAACGATACTATGGAATAGATAATAATATTGTATATTTTAGTTAATTAATATGTTATTATGTTTGCTATTTTTTAATTTAATCTTAACGCGTGCCCATTTTTTATTTTACTAAAAAAAAAAACGATTTGAAAATGATATAATAAATTAAGTGATTATACGATTGACGATAATATTGACGATGACCATTTATTTACTAATTTCAAAACTTCTCCCCAAGTTTGAAGCTTATTTTATTATTGTTAGTATTTCTTCTTTTCATATAAGTTTCGCTATAAAATATATAGCTTTTATTTTGTTTCATAAAAAATGATACAACAAAAATACCAATATTAGTAAAATATACAAAAACGTAATATATTATCATCCTTTTTCTGAATGTTCCGAGTTTTCAATATTAAGTACCTGAGGCTATGAGCGAAGATATTAGATATGAATAAAAAAAATCACTTTTTTTTTGAACTCTCATAACAAGCAAAAGTTATATATTATGCTACAAAAATGTCTTATACACAATTTTTTTGAGAATTTTTTTATTTAAAAAAAAAGTAATAACAAGGACGAAATAACTCAAAGATAACAAGAAAAGACAAAAAAAGTAACCTACAAGTATTATATATATATATATATATATATATATATATATATATATATATATATATATATATATATATATATATATATATATATATATATATATATATATATATATATATATATATATAAAAGTACGCAATTAGATTTTGAGTTTTAATGTATAGATTTTTGAAATAACTCAAACGTTAACGAGGCCAAAATCTGTAAAAAAAAAAAAAAAAAAAAAAAGTAAATTCCAAATAAAAAAAAATATATAAAATTAGATTCCCAGTTTACTGTTCATGTTAGTATTTGATTTTGTGTTTGAGAAATCACCTGACATATTTCATATTACTTAATTGATATAAAAAAATATTGAATGACTATTATGGAAAAAAAATCGACTTAGAGATTTTATAACAAAGATTACGATTAATTTAAAGTTTGTGGGAAAATAATATTTTGATTTTTTTTTTATGTGTGTGTTACAATTAATTTTATTTTTAACTGGATTACATACTTTGTCCAAATCTTTTGTAAGTGCCGTCTATTGCTTATCCAATTTAATAACTCTATACTATAATAATATCCAGTTTTTATTTTTCTTATATTTATATACATAAAAAATTGTTTAAGGTTTTTTTACTAAATTACGTGAGATTTGAAGTATGAGGATTTTTTTTTTGCTATGTATTTTGTTCTCGTATTTATTTATATTTTTACCATCATTTAGCAATCTTGACTAAAACTGATAAATGTAAAGGTGCTTTGCTAACTCAAAATGTAATTATCATATTTAAAGATTAATTTAAAAAAATGATTTATATGCATAGAAGGAATATAGAATTTAAATTTAAAATCCAAATAATTTTTGAAAATATATATTGTCCAGAGATTCAATTCACACACCTCTGACCAAAAAAAAAAAATTGTCATGTTTCAGAGGTTAATATATAGATTGCAAATTATAATATTTTATATCTGATTGTTGATTAAAATTCCATTTTCTTCTTCTTCTTCTTATTTCCATCATCATTGAATGCAATTCTGTGTAATAAAATTTGTTCACTGTGGGAAAAAAGGATGTAAAAAAGTGATGAATTTTAAGATTTTATTTTCCTCGAATAGAAACATAATTATAACCAAATTTACACGTAATTATTTAAATAATTTGCTACCAGATGATAAAAATATTTTTTATAATGATGAGACAAATAATATATAATAATAATGGTAATAATCAACCTTATATATTAAATCATAAATCAAATTATAAGTAATAATAATGTTATATGTATTATAATGTAGTAAAAAATTATATAATTTATATATATTTTTCCATATCTATATGATACAAATATTCGTATAATAAAATTATAAAGGTGAGGACCGTCTTTTTTTTTTTTTTTTAAGGAAAAGTACAGCAAGTGGTTTTAAAAAAAAATAGTAACAAAATAGTAACACAATTTTATAAAATATTATTCACATGAAAAAAAAGTGATTATGATTAGTATTTTAAAAACGTAAGTTTGCATTAGGCAAACTATAATTAAAACCACTTCAAACTCTTTAAGCCTGTCAAATTACATTTCTGCCTCAACTTTTAAAATGTATAATATATAAGATAAATATCTTAGTTGTATACGCCTTATAAAGCCTGAAGTTCTATATGATTTTAAGTTTGTAATTCGTACATTTTTTTTTCTTACTATATATAATATACAAACCTCTTCGTCAAATGTTATTTACTTGAAATGTTTTCAAGAATCTATCGTTTCCATCAAACACGTGTAATAAGAAGTGTGAATAAATTTAAAATTATAGTAAAAATGTTTAGATTAGTTTGGTTAGATCGGTCCTGTATAATATTTAATATGAAGTATAAATTAAAGTTTATAAAATTGCTTCTGTGTACTACGTAAGCGGAGGTATAAAGACAAGAGAAAAAAAAGAGGTGTGATGTTCAAAAAGCATAAATATTTAGCCCGGGGGTTTTGCTAACGAGGTATGAGCCAAGGGTGCCAAACTATTACGTGATAAGTATAATTATTTTGGGTGTCTGATTTGAATGCCAATTGACACGCAAGCTACACATCACATTCGCAAGGTCTTAACATTTCTTTGAATTTTTTTTTCTTTATAAACAGTCATTTTTAAAAATAATTATTTTATTGTGAATCATGACAGTATTATTTTTTTTTATTATTATTTTAACCCGAGTTTACTGGACTGGACCAATTAAATATTTATATTGATAGCCTCTATTTGTTTCCCTTTTTGATTCCATAAATTTAATTAAGATTTCATAAAAAAAAATTAAAAGGTAGAAAATCATTATGCCTTAATTATGTAATTTATAATTTCTAATGCAAATAACACGTTTTTTTTTAATATGTTACAGTAAATATTGCAGAGCTTTTACAATTGTGTGTGTGTGTGTGTGTGTGTGTGTGTGTGTGTGTGTGTGTGTGTGTGTGTGTGTGTGTGTGTGTGTGTGTGTGTGTGTGTGTGTGTGTGTGTGTGTGTGTGTGTGTGTGTGTGAGAGAGAGAGAGAGAGAGAGAGAGAGAGAGAGAAACAATACATAACATAATAGTTTTAAACAAATTGTAAATGTTCATAATGTTTTCATTCTTAACAAGATTTTAACTTTAAAAAAATATATAAGCATTTTGTCAATAAAACTTTAGTATAATATAATATAACGGAGTTCAAACTTTCAAACTTTTAATGATGTTAGTATTTCAACCATTATTGTTTTTTCCTGTATTTAATTATAACTAAAATATACAATAGATATGATTTGGAACCAAATAAAAAAAAAAAAAAGTTTAGTTAGTATTAAACAAATAAATAGACCAAATAAAGTTTTAAAAAAGCAATATTGACAAATAAAAATGGAATTTATAAATGGCTTTAGGAAATAAATTGTTATAAATAAATATTTTATTTAACATGAAAAATTAATAAGGCAATTATTTTTCGCCATCAGTAAATAACTGAAATGAAGAGAATGAATTTTGATGTATATAGCTTGCAGTAATGACATTGTTAGGTATCTAATGGATTTTACTGGAACGAATGAAAAATCCGTGTTGTGTAAAGTTTTTTTTGTTTTATTCTACTGCAAATTATTTCACTTTTTATTTCAAATTTTCTTTGTACGCCAGTAGCAACTATCCAATATTATGTGCTTTGGTTTTCATATGATTATATAATTGGTTTTTGAGGTTCCCAAGCTCCCCTCTCCCTTTTTTCTTAACCATTAGAAATTGCAACTCTCAGCACGGAGAATCAGCTTAGGCAAGTGTATTAAAGTCACAAAGTAAAGTAAATTTAAATATAGCAACTATAATCCAACTTTTCTAAAGTTGATTGCATTTTAATTCATCTAAATCATTTAAATATAACTAAATCAATTATAAATAGCCAGTATATATAGTTTTATTTGAAACAATTTTAATATTAAAACATATTAATATGAACTAGAATATTTGATAAATAAAATTCTTTTTAAAAATATGTCAATTCAATTTCAACTTCAATGTCCACTTCAATTTTGCAATGTGATACTTTAAATATTGAGTTAAAACCAAGTTAAATAAGTAAATTAAAAAAAATTAAAAAAACTTAATTTTTATTATTAAAAAAAAAAGCAAGCTAGGACCTGTAAGCTGACGTGTAAAATATTTATTACTATATATATATATATATATATATATATATATATATATATATATAATTAATATGTATAGCACATCAAAAAATTACATAAATATTTTTCTTAAGATTATTATATATTATTAATGATAATAAAAGGTGAAAAAAAGGGTACCCTAATGATGGCTTAATATTAAAATAAATTTAAATATATGAATATAAAATAAACAAGGTAACATTTAAAGTTTTTTCCTGTGACAAAAAATACTTAACTTTGGTGTCAGATAATTAGTCAACTATGAAAAATGACTTTAATAAATGATTAATGTGCTAAGTTGTAATAATACTAGAGTTCTAAAGAAAAATAAAATTTGTATTGACCGATGGTAAGAGTAACAAATAATAAGGATTAGTTTTGTATAATATCTTATTTTAATACATAATACCAACAATTATACAAAATATACGCATAATATAGGAAAAACAATTACAGAAGTTATACATAAGAATTAGCAACTTGGATAAGAACTATGGACCTTAGAGATTTTTTTTTATTATTATTATATTGTTATTATAATTATTTTTTAGTATCTCTTCCAGTGAATAAAAAAGTTATTTGCCATCATATACTTAATTTCACTATATTTATAATTTTATTCTAATTTGTAAATTTGAATGTTCTTTAAATTTTAATCATAATTTTAGTCAAAATAACTATAAGTTACTAATATTTTTCTTGTATAACAGTGGTGTTGATTCAAAAATAAATATTTACATTGCATATTTAATATTATCCAAAAACAAATTATAGTACTATAAATTATTAAAATTAATAACTATATTGGTTTATCTAATCTGTGTAAAATTCTAGAATAAAAATTGATAACAATTTTTATATACCAACCACACAGTCTGAGAAAGAATGAAATTACATGAAATAATATACTTAATTCAAAAAACAAAAATAAACATTTTATCAAGTTAATGAGTCAATAAATTTATATATACAAAAACGTACCATCAATGAGTTTTTTATTATTGATGATTCTATTTGTAATTAAATTAATTGTTACACAAATATTTACAGTATAATTATCTCAAGTCACCTATAACTAACTTCATCATCAGATCACTTTTGATACAAGTTTTAATATTGCTTATCTATTCAAAGCTCTTTACAGTAATGTAATATACTTTAAGAATTAAACTTTATCTTGCCACATTTACAGTATATTGGTATAAGAAAAAAATTTACAAACACGTTTACAAAAATTCCAAAGATGTGACTTGAAAATATAATATATATAAGTAATGGCGAAAAAAATATGATGCTTTTACACTGATGATAGTAAAAAATGTATGTAAAAATGACCAATATCGTACAGTTTAAATGGACAATTTTATATAATTCCCAGACAAGAGTGTACCGAGTATTTGGTATTCAAACTAAACGGTGACTAGTTTTTTGTTGCAAATAGAGACTCAGTAAAAAAAAAAAATAATATTTAATATCATGATTTTAATATTTGATGTAGAGAGCAATAAAAATATTACTTACTTTTTATTATATCTTTGATGGATATTCTTTATAAAATATGAATGCCAAATCATATGAGTTAAAAAATGAGAGAGAGAGAGAGAGAGAGAGAGAGAGAGAGAGAGAGAGAGAGAACGCGTTAAAATTATTCCTTTCATTTCATATATTTACACATTGTTTGAATTATTTATTGAAAAGAAAAGTTTACTCAACTGATAATCCTTTTCTTTTTTTAAATAACAATTGATGTGTTTAGCCTTTATTCTTTGAAAAATGTTTTGAATTGAAACAAAATCATTTTAGCGTCAAATATAAAAAGGAAGAGATAATAAACGACCAATGCTTTACATGATTGTGAAATGTTTAATTAATTTATATATTCTGTAATTATTACGATTTAAACTTTTGTAAAATGAAACAATAAATATTATATCGTTATTGATATATTTAAATTAATTAAATTGTACAATTCGTATCAATTCCATAGGGTATATATCCATACTCAATACCAAATTTTATACTTTGCCATTCAAACAAAATGCAAGTCTGTTTGGTTTACAAAATATGTAAATTAAGTACAGTATACTTTAGAAAACGTTTCACATGGCTAAACCTATCTTTTTAGTTTTATAAAAAACAAACAAATATAATAATTTTTATATTTAAATATTTTCTTCTTCTTCCTCTTCTTCTCCCCCCCCCCCTTTATTATTTTTTTAAAGCTTTTACCAAAAAATGAACTAGAACGATACTTTTTTTTGTTAACTAAATTAATATTTATTTATTTGTTTTACACATTTTTTATTCTCTTTATTTGATTAGAAAAACCACGAATTTACATAGTTTACACGTTCAAGTTAAAATAAATAATAAAAAAAGTTTTTGTTTTAGTATTTTTTTAAACATTTTAATTAACAAAATGAAAACTTTTATTCATATACGAAATTTTTTTGCTATACAATTTTTCAATTAAAATATCTACATACATGCAGACATTACAAAATTTGATTGTTTGTGAGATTATAATTTAAAAATATACATTATTGTATAATGCTCAGAAATTTTACAGTTAACATCAATAATAATAGTAATGAAATAATTTTAATAAAGTTTTAAGTGGACCTGTCAGACAGCCATACAATACTCCCAAATATAAAACTAATTTACAGATGTATGTGAATACATACCATATTAAGTTAGAAGCGAATAATTATTATTAATTTAAGAAGTCATTCATTTTTTAATCAAAGAGCAACTTTATTAAGAGCACCTTTTTATAATGCTATTATAAAAATTTATTAAGAACAAATTTAAAAAATGCATTTTGTTTCATAATATTTAGTAAATAGTTATATTAAGAGAGAGAGAGAGAGAGAGAGAGAATTACGTTCAGAATAGGGACCAATTATACATTTCAAATAAAATAAAAATGTTAAGTTACTTTTTGTTATTTTTAGCAGTTATGAAAAAAAAAATATATATATACAACTGAAATTAAAATTGGGTTCATTTTTTTTAAAATCAATTTTTTTCTCAAGTTTGTACAAATACGACGAATGTTTATTTTTTATTTATACATTCAGAAAAATTCATGAACAAATTTAAAATTTCAGAAAATATTTTAAATATAATACATTTGGATTATTTTTCCTTTTTTTTCCCCTCGTCTTATTTATGACGAGGCATTGTTTTAGACAAGTCGTTAACAATCGTCATGGTGTCTTTAGAAGAACAACTTCGGCTTAGCTTTAAAATTGCTATATCAAATTATTATTATTTTTTTTCTATTGTATAACATCAAAAAAAAAAAAAAAAAAAAAAGTAAATTTTTTATTTTTTTGAAGAGTATTTTGTTGATGAAGAAAATTATTTTAACAAGGTTTAGTTTAAAATTTAGTGCAGAAAAGTTTAATTATATACTTCAATATATATAAATAATATAATATATTCAATGGATACCTATAGCACGTAACATAGATAATAATACTTTGAAAAATTGTATTGGATGAAATCCCATGATAATATATAATAAATAGAAAATTTGCTATTAGATAATAATAATAGCCCCCCTCCCCCTTATACAAACTTTTCTACAATAAAAAGTTAAATATTTTTTTCATCTCTCTCTCTCTCTCTCTCTCTCGAATAAACTTTCAAATTTAATTCGGTTGACCTTATGATCTAACATTTTATTTTATTATACTGTTTTTAGTATTATTAAGTAAAATAAGAGATAAGTATCGTTAAATTATCTAAATTACTTATAATTAAGTGCAAAATACCTTAAAAAATTAAACTTATATTTCAAACACTTCTTTTAAATAATAAATACAATTTCCTTTATTTTTCTATACACAATAAATATTTGTTTCGTTTTTAATATACATCTATAACAATAGTATATAAATATAATATTATTTTGCGTGTGTGGGCTAAAATATGAAATTAAAAAGCAATTATTTTTGCGGTAAAGTGTTAATGCGTGAATCAATTGAAGTAATATATATAGTAGCCAAGTAAGCTAATTTAAAAAAAAACATAAACCAATTACAAAAATAAAATACAAAGTTAAAAAATAATCCCAGGTATACATTGTATATTTTTTCTACTGTCATAAAAAATAATAATAATAATTTTCTTCTAACATTAAAAGTACAATGACTAGTAGCTTCGTCTCTCTTTATTATTTTTACAAAATTATTTTGATTATTATACTATATTTGATAATATAAAATCACATTAAAATATACGGTAATAATAATAATGATCTAGGAAAAATATATAATATATTAGAATAAGACAATGATAATTTATAAAAATGTAACATCAAAGTTTGTATATCACTTTAATATTAATATATATATATTATATATATATATATATATATATATATATATATATATATATATATATATATATATATATATATATATATATATATATATATATATATATATATATATATATATATATATATATATATATATATATATATATATATATATATATATAATGTATATGTGTGTATAATATATAAAATATATATATATATAATATAAGCGGTAAAAGATAATAGGAATATGTTATTACTAAGAATACAAGCGTGAAAAAACATTACTAGCTACCAGATAATAAAATCATGACTAAATTTTTGTTTGAAGTAACCCGTGACTGGAAGAAACAATTGGCATGTTCGCTTGCAGAAACAGTTGCTGTGAATTAGTTAAGTCAAGGAGGTAGGCGCGAAATTTTCCTTCAGGCAATTATAAGAGAAGTATTTACACGAAGATTGTCTTTTATATTGTTTACATAATTTTATACATAAAATGACTGTGTACTATTTAATATCATTAATTATTTTAATAATTGAAAGATGTAACTTGAAATAAGTAGAATATAAAAAAAAATTAACTGTGCTCATTTTTAAAAGAACATTAATAACAGGTTGATACTATAATATTAATTTTTTATTTGCATATTTTTTATTGAAATATTGATTCATTGATTTTTTTTAACTACATTTTGTTTTCATTTCGTTCTAGTTTTGCTTAGTTATGTCCAAGATCTATATATATATACATCTTGGGTATTCCATAGTTTAAGTAGATTTTATGGCAATGCCAAAACTAGACCATTACACTTCATTTTACCAATGTAATCATCTTAAAAAGTTTACTATTTAAAGACATCTGCTTGGGAAATAAATGTAAGTTTATTTTCTACATTATCTACAGTATATAACACTACAATTTATATGCATTTGATAAGTATTTAAATCATATTGCTTAAGTAATTAAAACTTTATTATTATAAATTTAAAAGATTAAGTCAATTATATTTTAATTGCTCTCTAAAAAGTGATTAAACTCTTGTACATTCAAGAGCCAAACGATGTTCTCTTTACGTCTCCCAAACTTTATATACGCGAAATCATGCTTTAAATAAATAATATTGACCTTTCTTCAACACTTTTTTTTTTTTTTTTTTTTTTTTTGGGTGTATAAAACTTTATACCAAAGTTTTATTGCCAGAGTTTTATATAAAAATTTCATGTAACTATATCTATATATATTTTCGTGCTCCACTTTTTTTAGTTTTGTTATATTCCTTGATAACTGTAGAGAATATATTTATATTAGCCTGGCATTACTAAAAATTTAAAATCATTGTTATATATTATGCGATATCGTTTGTTATAATATAATATATATGAAAAATATCAAATTTAATGATGTGTTGAAAATAAGGTAGCGTGTGCTAAAAAAACAAAATCTGTCTAGATTTTTATGTGTATTCGTGTAAAATTATTGTTCATATATATCGTATAACACAAGTACTATATTAATATAGTACCGGTGTATTAAAAATTTACCGATTTTTATGACAGCAATTTTATCCAGACTATATATATATAGGTAATTAATTTAATACTTTGACTTAAATTTGAAACTTCCTCTTTATTTTGATTTATAATAGTACTATTTATATATTTATTGTTTTATATTCCTAAAGTACATTATTGACTGTGTTAAGCTGTATAAGCGAATAGAGTAATATAAAAAAAAAATTAATTAAATACTTTATTTTCAACTTTTATAATTTATTTAATATGCTATTTCCTTAAAGACATGAAATAATTTTAATTTCTATCCAGGTAACAATATATTAATTTTAATTGAAAAAAACGATAATTATTGAAGAAATTAAAAAAAGTTCTTCATCTACAGTATACAACTAAAGATGAAAGAATAAATTAAAGTAACGATATAAAAGTACTATCATGTGTGTCAAACAAAGGTAATTTTTACTAACCTAATTAAAAAAAATCGATTTTTTTTTAATTATTTAAAAATATGTAGAAAATTTAAAAGTGTACTTAAAGTAAAATTAAAAAAAAAAATTAATTGACACAGTATTATTGCTTTGTTGTTGTTGACACGTTAATGCAAGTTTATATAAATTAGTTCATTGATCAAATATTGCAACTTGTCTGTCTAAAACAGATCAACTGATCAGTCAGTTTAGACGATCCGGTCTTTTTATACTTAAACACAAAACAAATCTTACATAACAGAACAAATTAAAGAACAAAGATTAAACTCAATACTTTAGTTTTTACATCGTCTATGCATAATTATTTGTCAGAACAGAAGTTACAGGGAAAATGTCACCTTTATATGTAAAGTTGGTTTTAGATTTCATGTATATAGGTAGGTACTGAATTTCTCTTGTTGACCAACCTCCTTCATAGCATCATAGGGAAAGTTATATATATATATATATATATATATATATATATATATATATATATATATATATATATATATATATATATATATATATATATATATATATATAATTTTACTTTAGACTATTCATTTTGAAATTATAAACCTATTTTTATCGAGATGAAATTCCATTATTAAAGTTTAAATTGTGCAACAGCTTATTTAACCCTCAAAACCTCCTAATCAACGAGCCCCTAATTGTGACATCACTTGCAACAATGGTTATTTTGTAGAGCTGAATCAACGATCATGCTAAAATTGATTTTCATATGATTTTTTTTTTTTTTTTAAATATGATATATTTTTATTTTATACATATAATATTATTATGTTATGATAATTAAAAAAATCATAAATGTGGCATTACATTTAAGATATAGTACATATTTTATATTCCTTTTTTTTAATATATGGTTTTTAACAGCAAGAGTAATAAAGAAATGTAGTTTCGTAAAACAAAATAATTCATTTCTTTGTAAGAAGGTCACAAAAAGAGTTATAAAATTTCAAGTTCACTTATCACTTGAAAACACACACACGCACACTATTCTCTATTTACTGCACCGTAATATGTAAAAATTACAGCACAGGAAATAAGAATAAAACGTGCTTCACTTTTTTCTATGATAAAATGAGAGTGAAATTATAATTATATAATACATTCTTTCCTCTTTTTTATAGTTTTTTTTTATTGTTTTAATATTATTATTAGTTTCTTAATAATATTAAGCTACCATATTTGCATTCATAAAAAAGTAAGTTAGCAGTGTTTATTTTTTAATACATAATAAATTTGCATAAGTGAAAAAAAGAAAAAAGTATAAAAAGGTTGAAATAAAATTATAAAGTATCATGGCCTGACTTTTTAATTGTGTACCCATTATGATGGATTCCTGATTGTCAATAGTCAATGTTCAAAGTCAACGATTCACCAGTTTGAAATTTAGCTACTACGGTGATTCGACTTAAAGGGGGGAGGATACTATTTTAATTTTCAAATTATAAATGTTATTATATATTATGTCCCTCATGTTATTTCAACAAATTATTGTTTCCCTTATCTGATGGTCATAGGTATTGAATAATTTACCATAGTTTTTTGTTTTTGTTTTTTGAAATGCTATAAGTTTCTAGCTATCCTCGCGTCAGTAATAAATTTCTCTGACTTTGAGAATTGAAAAAAAAAAAATACAAAACTAAAGTTATTATTCCTAAATATACATTTTAAAAACTTACACGACATTGGAATCACAATAAATCAAATAAATAAATAATTTAAATAAGTTTGATACTGATTCCTTCCGTTAATTGAAAATAATTATAAATGTAGTATTAAGTAGGCTACATGACTTGTTATTATTATAACCTTCTTATACAAAAAGAAGCTTTGTGAATAATGTTTGTTGAATATGTTTGTAAACGAACAATATAAGAGCAAGTATAAAGAGAATATAAAGAGCTTATCTTATAATTACAAGATACGTAACATCTTTGTGTACAAAATTAAGATTTGATGTTGGTATAAATTATAATAACGTCTCAAGTAGATAATCTTATTTACAAAAGCTTTAATTATACATAAACTTAAGATTAATAAAATTTGCATGGTTCACACAATATTAGTTTAATACTAAATAATTAATATGTTTATTGATGTCAATTTGATAGGGTTTGTAACGTTCATGAAGAAATAAATTTTGGTAAATTTTTTTTCTTCTTTTTTTACAGTAACTTTATAACAATGGTTACATAAAAATGACTTAAAAGCACACACACACACACAGAGAGAGAGAGAGAGAGAGAGAGAGAGAGAGAGAGAGAGAGAGAGAGAGAACATAAACGAAATACATAAGGACAATTAATTTAAAAGATTATTTTATAAATAAATATATATAGTTAATATTTTGACTTTCAACTTATAAGATGCATGATATTTTTTAAAGTTACAATGTGACGTTTTCAATACAGTTGGTTTTTTTTTATTCTGTAGTTTCTTGACTTCATATTATTGATTTAAATAAGTTTGCAATTTCCCGAATAGAACGAGAAAAGAGATGTGCAGGAAAAAAAGAAGCAATTAACAAAACAATACTCCTTTAACTATAATTTTAAAACTTTTAATATTTTAATCAATATGACTATATTATAAAATATATTCACAGTACAATTTCATTTTCATGCAATAGTCTTTCTTTGAAATAAAAATTCTATAAAATAAAAGTACCCCACTTTTTTTCAAAATAAATTGCATTGCAATTCAAAAAACGAAAAGAAGTAGCTATATTCCCAGTTCTCGATCTTTCTCAGATTTAGTATATTGCTCCCTTGAGATTGAAATTGAAAGATCCAAGGGAGATGCCACAGAAAAACAGGATGATGGGAAAAAGAACACAAACAATAATTCCCCTTGCTTTGAGTTGGAATAGTATAAAAACAATCTCCAATCTCCATGCACTCTACAAATTTGACATTGATTGTACAAGTATGTGGTAGTCGCACCCTTATGTTGTTTTATCTCAACAAAATCGAACGATATAGATGTCTAAAGTTATGCGGCGGCGTGAGTGAAATATCAATTTTGAAATATAGCTTTCAAAAACTTCTACTGTACATATTATTTCTTAGTGTGACGGTGACGCTTATCAAATTATCAACAATTCACACGCTTTTATGGAAATCGTTTACAATTCTTCGTATAATATGAGCTATCGTATAAGGTATATATCATAGCTCTGCATTATATATATATATTTTTAAATTTATTTTAGATGTCTTTCATATTATTATAACTTCCTTGTAACATTAGAGTCAACTGTCTTTTCCTTTCTGCCTTTGTAAATGCCGAAGAATCTCTCAAATATGGGGAACAAGAACCCGCAAGTTGGACATACAGAAAAATTTAGAAATAATAATATATTAAAACTTTTCCCAAATTAAAATTATAGCAAAAACGCTTGAAGTTCTATCATAAAACTTGGTGGCACACGTTTTATTATTATAGAACTATAATAACAATTTATTACATTCTATTTAACGCCTTTAAATTATATTCTAATTCAAATATAACATTTTACTGTTAGTTTACGCTTGAAGTTAATATTTTTATTATATTATTACTCCCTCGTTTTATATACTTAGTAAATGTATCATCATATATTATGCTTAAATACTTTGCACTTATATATTAAGTATTATAAATTTTATATAACACCAACAAACTTAAATTATTCTTAAGAATATGCTAATTAATAATATTAGAACTAGTGTTATAAATATTTTATTTTGTTTCAAATAAAAATAATTTAAATGCTATAAGCTATTAGATATGAAATTTTTTTTAAAAAAATTTAGAGGTGACATGAATAAAATTTACATAAATTATTATTTTTTTATTATTAAATGTCATAGAACTTTAAATATAATAAGTTATCGTTTATTTATATAAGAAAGCTATAAATAACTATTGATCATAAAAATTTACATTTTTATATAAGAATTTTATTAACTATTTTCTTTTCATTTTACTTTTTAACGAAGAACAATTTAAAAAGAAATGTATAAAAGAAAAAAAGAGAGAGAAAAAAATCACATTTCTTTTGTGCCCTGTCCTGTATGATAACAAAAGATTCTAACAAGTTTAAAAATATATATTCAGGAAAAGAAAATCTGATATGGACCATGATAAAGGTTTTACATTTTCTCACATAATATATATATATATATATATATTTATATATATATATATATATATATATATATATATATATATATATATATATATATATATATATATATATATATATATATATATATATATATATATAACAAAACCCTTTCTTGTGATTTTTTTTAAAGACAAAAGCATTTTTTTTTGTTAAAAAATAAAATACTATATAATATTATTATGATATAATACCTATATACTTTTTTGTATTGCTGTAATATAATGAAAAGTTGTAATAATTTTTATATTTTCTTACACTCAATCTCTATAATGATAATTTGAGCATTATTATATGGTTTTGTAGCAATAAAAGTATTGTTTTTATATCAAGTTATAGACCACCCAGATACAATGAGACAAAGCTCCAAGCAATTTGTCACTTAAGAAATAATCATGCCGCGCGCGGCCCATCAATCAAATTATTTTCCCAGAATCAATTTAAACTGCATCCTTCTTTTTTCTTCTCTCTCTCTCTCTCTCTCTCTCTCTCTCTCTCTCTCTCTCTCTCTCTCTCTGTATATATATATATATTTACTTTTTAATGTTATTATAATCAAATACACATACTTCTATTCACTTTTGCTTACAATGCACCTTTTTACTTCAATTTAATAGCTCAGCATAGAACTTTTTTTTATTCTTTATGTTTGTTTTATTAAAAACTAAAAAATACGATGATAATGATTATTTATTTTGCAATATATATACTTAAAATTAAATTTTTATTATCCTGCTTATTTATGATCAGAAAAGTATTGAGAAATTGAAAATATGAGTTAGTTTTGTGGTATTTGTGAATCTTTTATTTTTTGTTCTTATTCCAGGACTAAATCTGCAATGACTACCGTAATAATCCTAGACTTGGACGTCATGGTCTTCGCACATACATCCCTATATTATTGGACTGCTAGTGGGCATCAACACAATCAACATAAAAATAAGAATTCCACATGTAAATATGACTATTGAGCTTCACTGATTTATTTTATCACAGCATTATTACTTGCATACCATGTTCTTCGCATAAAAATATTTGCAAGAAGTATTATATATTATATTATATATATATCAAATAAATTTATATTTATTGCGTGGCAGCTTAAAAATATTTGTATATAAAGATTGAAAAAATAAATAATGTGCACATTAAAAATAATAATAATCATAATAATATTTTTACTATCATTCTTCTATATACTACATATAAAAACAGCATTTCATAAAACATTTTTTTAATAGACTATAATAATTGTATATTTTTAGTGCTATGACAAATTATATTTGTTTTGTAAATTAAAAACTAATTTTACGACTCTCTGGGTAGGATATTTTGTTAATAAGCTTATTTGATATTAATAATATAATAATTTCATTGATTAAAATGTGTAAATAATACAACGTAATTTTTAATTCATTATTTTTTTATATCGTAGTAGCCATGCATGTAAAAATTTAATGAACATTTAATAATAATAATAATGAAATCGATCTTGGTAAAAGTTTGATTAGGTATAGGATAAAAAACGAACCATAATATAAATATATTAATACTTCTACTGTATTTATATAATATGTTTGAATATATTGAAATATAGATATATTTGAATTTTATATCGAAAGACAGAGAGAGTAGTGGGGGTGAGAGAGAGAGAGAGAGAGAGAGAGAGAGAGAGAGAGAGAGAGAGAGAGAGAGAGAGAGAGAGAGAGAGAGAGAAGAAGCCTTTTTTGTTATATCTTTGACTGACATTTTTAAACAACATATTATTTTTAGTTATGTTGTACTGTACGTATTTATCACACAAGGTTATTTAATTAAATATCTAAATTTGATGTTGATACAAATGCAAAATTTAAATTGACAAGTAATGTAAATAAACATGTACATGTTATTGAAACGTTAACATAATAATAATAATGTAAATGCATTTCATGCTTTAGTACCTTGTAAAAGTCAATTGTATACTGTATGTACTATTATACATACATTATATAATTATATTATATATAACATTATATATATATATATATATATATATATATATATATATATATATATATATATATATATATATATATATATAATATAGAAGTATAAGTATTGGGTAATATTTACTTTTCGTAATAAAATTTATTTTGCTTGCACATACTCTGTATTTACTAACTTAAACTGAAGTAAACATAATTATAAATTTTAGATTTAATGCTTTAAATTTGGTTAAGAGTTGTAAGATAAAGTACTTATATGTTATATACTTATATATATATATATATCTACATGTGATATAATTTGTATCTATATCTATATACTAGAAGTGTAATTGTTAAAACGATTTAATTTTAAACTAGACTATATTAAACGAATTACGAGATTGCTTTGCATATTATAATACAACTTTTGTGTTAATTATTAATGTAATGTATAGGGTTCCCTTCTTACAAATTACACTAGCTTTCATTTCAATTATATTAGAGATATACTACAGAGAAGCATAATAAATAAATCTATTTGGATATGATAACTGATTTATAGTGTGCTTCTGTATGTATATAATATATCGCTTTGGATCCTGAATGTTGATTATAGTAAATTAAACAAAAAGGTAATGATACCAATGTGGAACTATAGTTAGATATAAAGCTATATCATAAAATAAATACACAGAAATTGGAGACAAGAAAAGAAAGCAACTGCAATTCGTCCTGTAATTAAAATAAAATTGAAATAAATTTGTAAGAGCAACATATTTTATTAAGTAAATAGAGATCATCCCTTTCCTTGAATATGTATTGAAAACGTATTAAAAAAAAGTACAAATTTATTTAAAAAAAAAAAAAAAAACTTGTGACTAAAGCTTAGGCTATATAAAGGAAAATACTAATCTGCACTATATTATTATGCTATTATATTATATTATTATGGTTTGATTGTATTAAACATGAATGTGTCATATATATCTATAATAAAAACACGTAAATTATTAAATTCAACAAACTATATAATAAAGAAAATTAACTTTTCTAACTCTTTTTTCTAACTCATTGTCAGTACTTTTGTATAAGTCTGTAGTGAAAATTTAATAAGATTTTAAGTAAATTGTTAAATTATTATCTTTGAAGTTTTAAAACATTTTATATATATAAAAAAAGATGATAATAATAGTAAAAAACTAAAAAGTTTCAAATAAATCCTTTGTTCTTTATACACAAATATTGAAAGTGGAAAGAAAATTGTGAAGAACTAAAACTAATTTCCTTGTAATATAGGGTAAAATTTTAATTATACTGTACAAAGTTATTAAATTTTATATATTATAATATATAAATATATACATATGCATATATATATATATATATATATATATATAATATATTTCTCTATGAAAAATTAAATTAAAGTGTACGTAGACGTCGTATTGTATAGTAAAAATTATTAAATTAATTACCTTACTCTGTAACCTGATATAATTACTCAGAGTTTGGATTAAAGTGGTATATTGAAAAGTACATAATATATTGTTCCTTTCACTTTTATGTTTTAGATGTGGTAAAAACTTTGATTATTTTAAACATCAAAGTTTGCTAATCTCCTCCAACACTTACAAAAACTAAGTAAATGCATAGCATGCAAGAATTTACTTGCTTTTATTGTTGATGTATCCGCTCAACTACTTGGGGCTCAAACCTGCACTACTGATCACGCAAAATAATGCAGATTTATGAGTCAAGTATACTAGTTAACTTAGCAAAGCATATAATAAAAAAATTACCTGTCTTTTAATCAAAATTTATTGAGTAATAATTAAGATCACAGTCAGTGTATTTGCCAGTGTTTTCCTCCTTTGTTCTTTTAAATGAATTTTCACATATTACGACTTTTTAATAAATTAACAGAATTTAGTGAAGCAAATTGCTTTGTAATGAACCTAAGTATAAAAGTGAATACAACTTACAAGTTTTCTGTAAATAATAAAGATTCAATTTAAATATATAATAAAACAAGTAAATTTTTATGTTATAACATATAAAACTTTTTGTTATTATAGCCCTATGGCTTGATTCACAACTTATGCATAATTTCATCCCCGTCAGTCTAAAAATTAAAATTAATTTTGTACCGTTTCCAGTTTTTTCTTCTTTCAATTAACATAAAAAAAAATTCTTCATTTTTGAACAACGCCTTTTATTATAATAAACTATAACTGTATTCCTTTATCACGCAAAAAAAAAAAAAAAAAAAAAAAAAGCGTAACATCTAACTTTGAACATTGATTGACTTATTTTTCTAACATTTCAGCTGCTAAAAATTTGCAAAGCAGGTGAAGATAATTTTATTCTATACTCGGTGGTATGTACATCTTTTGTTTCCTATAATAATCGTTAACGAAACATCACGAGATACAGTTCTTATTCTTAGTAGATTAAAACTAACTCCATTTTCAAATTTGAGATAATGAACAAAATACTTGCTTGCACAGTATTATATATAAATCGACATTATATATTTATTTCATTTAAAAGGAAGAAATTAATAATAAATAAAAGGTGAAATAAAATTTCATTTAAATTAATTAAAATAATAATGTATTCCCTTAAAGTAAGTATTTACACACTCTGCAAGCTTTTTATTTTAAAGTATTTTAAATTTCAATTAACTAAAAGTTTAGATGTTTATTGAAAGTATTTTGATTAAAAGCATGATATAAAATTTACATAAAACGACTTATGTATATAAAATATAAATTCTAATTACATTTGCATTTACTTAAAATTATTTCAGATAAAAAAAAAACAGTGGCCTCTTAATTTTAAATTGTATATTATTATTCAAAAATTTGTGTTGTAATCAAAGAAATGCTAAATTCAAGTTGGCAAATGAAATTATCATTGCAACAAAATATATTTTACATATATACATTATACAAGTCTTTTATTCTTTTTATTTTACAACTTGTTAATCAATTAAATAATATATAAATCTTTATAAACTTTAAAGTGACATAATAGAAATAAATTAAAGATGAAATAAATTAATTAACTAAAAATTAGTATGATTTTCTAAACGAAACTAATATGATAACTAAATTATAACCAATAACGTATTTGTACACTTTTTTCTCCCCTGATGTATATTATCACATAAGGATTTCTTTTTATAAATACATGTATAATTGTATGCGTTTAAATTAAGTTAAATTTACATTATGCTATACGAAGTAAACTTGAATCTCTGCAATAATAAATTTAATATAACGTGATATATTTTACTTGCTTCTGACTGTTAGCAGAGTCGCACGTACAAGTAAATTTAGTGTGTGTTTATTAATTAATTTGCACATTTACCGTGTACCTAAATTTATTTATACTCGCGGGGTATGAAGAAGATTTTTTCTTGAAACACATTTTTCTCTGTAAAGTTTTGCTAAGTAAAAAGTTTTAAGTTTCCACTTCAGTAACTTTTAACGTACTTACATGACGCGCTAAAAAAAAAAAAAAAAAAAAAAAAAAAAAAAAAAAAAAGCAGACACTTAAATTGCTGCAAAGAATATTATTTTATTTCTACAAGGAAAAAAAAAAATAAAAACGTAAGCGATTTATAATGATTTTTTACCTGATATTTAATTACATTATTTTATAGAATTTTTATACTTAAAAATAGGAAAATGTATGAAAAAATTATATAAAAATATATTTAATTAAAATTTAAGGAAAAAATATAATAAATCATTTATTGTATACGTATCTTCAGTTTTTTTTTCTTCCGTCATATTTAATACATTTGAAATGTATAAAAAAATTTTTGTTTCTGAACAGTTTATATGGAACTTTTATAACAAGGCAGAAGAGCTGAAATATTTTGAAAATCCAAAGTTTTTTTAATATTTATTTTGCTAACTATTATAATATATTTTATATGTATACATTTGTGTGTGTGTATACAGTATATATATATATATATATATATATATATATATATATTGAAATTTATATGACTTGATCATTTTCCTTAACAAATGAGCAGCACATAATTATCTTTAAGATTTTTTTTTTTACGATAAAACTTTTTATGACTCTTAATATTTATTTTCCTTTTTATTATTTATTTCAAATAAAAATTTCGAAATATGCAATAATTTTACAATTGCATCTACTGCATTTTAAATAAGAAACGCATGCCAGCCTGTAGGCTTCATAATTAAAATAACTTGTACCTTGACCTAGGGCAACTGCAGTTTAAATAACCCACATGTTTATGTATAGTATTTTTTTACACTCTAATTTTGCTCCTATGTTAATAATTAGTGAGAAAAAAAAGTGAACAATTATAGTGCAATTATCCAACAAAACGTCTTGTCACGGAACAGAAATATTTTTAACAACAAAAACAAATAAAACATTTGTAAAGAAGACAAAAAAAAGTGCTTATATGGGAAACCTACATGAAGGTTGGAATTTTTAATGTTTTTTCATTACTTTTAAAATTAATATATTTTATATAAAAATGTAATTATTTTGAAGTGTTATTGCATTCTTTATATAGTATATACCAGATGTTGAAAAGTAAAGTTACAATTTGTCAAAACGTAAGTATCAGAATGATGAATGCATTATACAATATTATAAAGTTTGCAAAAAAAAAAAAAAAAAAAAAAAAAAAAAAAAAAAAAATGTGATTAAATTGAAACAATAATATAATATAAATACGATTTTTTAAAACTAATTTTACATGAAGGTAAATATCTATATCATTGATTTGATTGCTACATTTTTTTACCTATACATGAATCACAACTTCAATAATTTCGCAAAATGAGAAAAAAAAATCGTGTACGTATAAATAAATATTTTATGTTAATAATACATGATTTTACTCTGAATTCCGTATTGTCTTAAAACAAGTGTGTAAAATTGTGTCTAGTATAACTAATTTAAATAGCAATTGTTGTTTCTCTCCTCCTCCCTCCTATGTATTTCTAATTTCTATTGTTACATTGTCAGTGACATTAATTGTCTTTTCATATTAGTTTTCTCCATGATGTAAACATAGCTAAACATCTTACAATAGAGTATCACATATGGTGAAAAGTTAAATTTCACTTTGATATATATTATGAGAAAACATGGCCTTGAGGAATTGTAATAATGTTTATTAGAGTACATGAATTACATTTCATTACTAACAATTATATTATATATATATATATATATATATATATATATATATATATATATATATATATATATTATAATACTACTATTATGTTATGTAAAACAAAAACAAATTGAAATTCACAATAAACTATTATTAAGTACGTGCTATTTAATATTGTTTTTATTATAGGAATAATATAGCAATGAAAAATGAGAAACAATTAAATTATTTTATGAACTATATACAAACAATAAAATGATATAAAGTTTTATAATTGTATTTGTATAGTTTTTTGTTATTAATTTTTAAAATATTTTTTTTTCTTATCTTTTTTACATTCAAAATTTATGCTGTTTCATTGTAAAATATTAATTTATCAATCTTTGCAATAATATAAAATGAATGCTTACCACGACTCTGAAATTTAATTCAAATTTAAGTAAGTGGGTGTTACCTATTATTAATAGCAAAGTTTAAACATTCTTGAAATTTGACAATTAATTATATAAGGTAAATTATGTCACTGTCTTGTCAAGCAATAATTGTCTTCAAATTACGATGAATTGTCTCGGATGTATCATAACAGACACGACAAAATTTATTAACATTTTCTTGGCTTAGGGCGTAGAACGTAGAAATATATTTTGATACGCAAAAAAATAGTTGAATTATCACTGAAAAATAGTTATTAATTGTATAGTTATTAGAATATAATGGCACTGAATATATAATAATTTTGATACTATTCATATGCGTTTTGTTTGATGATAGGTATCAATATGAAATCGAGCTTAATTCTTCTCTCTCTCTCTCTCTCTCTCTCTCTCTCTCTCAAATCTCTCTGAACATCTTCTCTCCCTATCATCCTAACTCATTGAAAATCCATTGATCCATTGAAAACGATACAGCCATGATCAGAGAAAATTTATATCAAAACAAAAGTCACAATTTGTTTATAAAAAATTGAAAACCATGAACAAGTTTGACTGAACAGAAGGATAAAGTACATGACTTAAATATCGGTATACAAGTGCCAAATTTAATATGTTTTTCATCAATTTTTTTTTTATTATAGATCTTTTTACTAATATATATTTACTGTGTGTTATTGGAAAATTGATTATTTATTCAATATTTAATTAAAAAAAGTTGAACGTGATTGGTTTCTAGTGAAACGAAACATTTTACATTTTTAAAGTCAAGTGGAAATGAAAGTTCATTAAACATTTTATGAGACATGTTTTGTTGATTACAACTTCGCGTACATATTTCTTTAATTGAGGGAGAAAAACTAATGAGTTTTTAACCATGAATTAAAAAAAAAAAAAAAAACGAAGTTAGGGATATAGAAGTTAAAGCAACGAATTAAAAAACTTAATAAGTATTAAAACTTTTTTTAAAAATACATATATTCCTGATTTAAAGTTTGGGGCAGAAATTTTTCAGCACCTCAAACAATTTAAACGCTTTAAACTGTAAATAAATATTCATCGTTATTCAATATTATTTAATAAAAATATATAATTGAAAGGGTGAGGTTTAGGCATAATATACAGTAATATAGTATATTATATGAGAGTTGGAATAGTATATTATGATAAGACAAAATGGAAATTATTAAATAATACTTTTATGTACAGAAAATTGAGTTAGAAGGGCTAATAAATATAACAGTAACTGAAGCCACATCATTAATATCTGTTCTTATAACCACAAACTTAAAACTTAACAAAGGTTTTCCCCCCTTGTCAAATATTTATTTCAGATTGCCAGCTTTATAATATAATTTAATTAATTTTAAATATCAAGGAAAGAGATATGTTGGTGACAATAAAAGTTTTTTTCTTTCATTCTTTCTTTCGTAATATAAAAAATATTTTAAATTTAATTAAATAAAGTTCTGTGCGGTTCCTGAAATTCTTACGTGTTAGATTATTGTTAATTGTTATATAATATATATTTGTTATTAATATTAATCATGATTGTTTTCATCAGTTATTTCATTAAATTATTATACTAAAAAGGAATAAGAAGATTTTACTAATTCAGTACAAGAGTATAAAATTTCATCAAATTTTGATGATATGGTGCATATTTAAAAGATAAATTATCCCCACTCTACCGTTTTTATAAAATACAAAATCTGCTTTAGTATGTATACTCTATGGTAAAGATGATGTCAGTTTCAGCAGATTTTGCGGCATACACTTTTTACGTAGTTTTTCTGTTGTGTCTTGGTTTCGTGTTATAATATAAAGTTCAGAGACACTTTCTTTTTTTAATACAGCATCTCTTTAAATATTTATACTATATTAAAGTTATGAAATAAAAAAAAAATAAATTAAATTCGTAGAACAAAAACATGTATATAATATCCTAATATACGAAAACATCAAAGTTTATTTGGCCGGAGCCATTGATTTCTAATTTATTTTCCATTCACGAAATGGCAGCTGCGGGTTTATGACGTCACATCTCACTAGTCCCCGCGCGCGGAAACAGGCAGCTGTGACGTCATAAATCCGCAGCTGCTATTTCGAGAGTGGAAAATAAATTAGAAATCAATGATTCTGGCTAAATCAACGTTGATTTTCAGGTATGTTAGGATATTTGACAAGCTTTTTATTCAACGTATTCTACGCCTTTAAGGATTTAAAAAAAATCAAATGTATCAGGAAATTTAAAGATAAGAACTAATGAATCATACATATTATTAATAAGCATCAATTTTTCATATTATAATTATTATACAATAATACATACACACACACGAGTTGAGTATTTCCCGTATATTGAAAAAACTTCATGGTAAATTAAACCTTTTTACGTATAATGTTATAAAACTAAATAAAATTGATGCCCTAGAGTGGATTAGTTTTAATTAAAATGACTAATGCGTCAACTAATTTTTATTATAAATTTTGTTTATATTAAAAAAAAATGTGAGCAAATATAAATCTTGTTTAAAGTCAACGTGTTATTAGTATGCATAAAGGTGATGAGTTGACAAAATTTCGTGATTAAATTTTAGACTAGAATGATTTGTTACACTTTCGTGAACAAGTACTTATACTGTATTAGCTTATGAATAGTGTACAGTATATTAATATTTGATCATGTTTACACTATCAGATAGTCAACATGACTGCTTGATGACGTGTAACTCTCTCTCTCTCTCTCTCTCTCTCTCTCTCTCTCTCTCTCTCACTCACTCGTTTGTACTCTTGCTGTCTAACATAATCTAAATTTATTATGCTCTGTGCAGTGCAAGTTCTATTCTGCTATAACTTTAAATTTCAAACACTAAATTTTATCCCAATTGACACATTGTCATTAAAATTACTATTCATATCTCAAATATATAAATAATGCTTTAAATGCTTAAAATGTGAATTGGAATATTATAGAAATATTTTTTATTCGAAAAATGACAAAAGTCTCTACGAGAAATACATACCTTCTTTTCTCTCACTATATCCTTCTTTCTGAAAATGTCGCAAAATTTTACTTCGTTTCATTATTAGATTTAGTGTAAAGCCGCAATGCAGGAGATGGTTAAACCATTATACTGTCATGTTCTCAATAATGGTAAGGCTATTTTTTGCTCCTTCTTTGTGGCTGACTATGGCATGACATTTTCACACATCCGAACTATAGGTTTCTTATCCGCTCTCACAGAAAACCGTTGCTACTTTTTTTATATACCTTTTACTTTCTATCCTATTTCCTTTAAAGAGTAGATGAGAGAGAGAGAGAGAGAGAGAGAGAGAGAGAGAGAGAGAGAGAGAGAGAGAGAGAGAGAGAGAGAGAGAGAGAGAGAGAGAGAATTGATAGACTATATAACTTTATTGTGGTGGTACGTATGATTTTTTTTCCTAATTTGTGGTAGATTCCTTACTTACTGAAACAGAGCCATGTTTTTACCAATTATAATACCAATTAATAAGTTAAGTTTGTGACACTGACATATATACAACAAAAATGTTTAAATATTACGTTATTTTTTGTCATAATCATCGGGTCAATCATTTTTCTTTCCATTAACTATTAATTTGTATTTTTTCAATTTTAGATGATATTCTTTGTACAAAAAAATAATATTCTGTAAATGTATCAAAATGAAAGTTTCTGTTTCCAGGGAATAAATATCAAATTGACCAAAGCTTATAAACTTAACAGGAGTTATTGTAGTAAAAATGTACATTCTAGTCACTTTTTTGAACTTGTATACTTTTTCAGTATCAACTTTGTCACAGAGTCAAGTTAATAAAGTGAATATTTCATTTTCAAAACATACACATATATTGGGAAAAGAAATAAAAAATAGTCTAGACATTCAGTTAAAAAACAATATAAGAATGTGTTAGAAATAGTTTAAAAAATATATATAAAAACCCATTTCTTTGCGTCAGAATAAAATAGCGTAGTGGCTCTTTTAAATCCATGTTTTAATGGAGTCTGTGCTTTTCGGTGACAATCTAAAAGCCAGACTTCAACTGTACTAAAAGAAGTAACAACTTCTTTTTCTTTTGACTCCAAAAATAATATACATTTTTGAAATAAATAAAACTATGACACAGGCATTGTTTTGTTAAATGTCATAGAGTTATGAAAGTTAAAGTAAGTTTCTTAAATTTTAAACTGAAGAAAAAAAATATTTTTTTTAATGTTCTTTGATAAAACAGGTGTCCTAAACATTGTATAAAGAACTTATTTTGTATAGTTCAAGTTAATTATATTATGAAAATGACATTATAAAAGAGCTGTCACATCGAAAACAAGAAAATGTCTTGTGCAAAATCATTCATTTTTAATAAACAAATTGTATCTTTATTTCAGAATAAACAAATCAATTTAATACGATTAACGTTTATATCTATAAGTAAGTTGAAAATTATCAGTTAACAATATTTTTATATCAGCTCTTTTCAAAAGTATTTCAGTTATATGTAGAAAAGTAAAATACTTTAGAAATATTTAAATGATTTTTTTTTTTTTTTTTTTTTTTTTTTTGCTTGCCATATTGTGTTATCGTGCTATACACCAATCCCAGTCCCAGTCAAGACATTGTCTTATCGACAGGTAAGGACTTTCCAATTAATGGAAAAGCACACACGGACTGGCCACGGCCTAAGTACACAGCCCGGCATTCACCATGACAGCCTAGGGAAACCGTGGAAACATCTAGGCAGGCTGGTCGGTGCAATCACATCAATCATGTACCTCCCGAATACTGTGCGTCGTCATGGAATGCATGTAAACATGCATCGTGCAACGTGTTGTGCTCTCACACTTCACGTACGCACCTAGCAGTGGCTCGAACTTATACTCGGTGAGGAGTACAGAGTTGCGTGTCAGCTGCCTTCACCACTCGGCCATACCAGCTCGATGATTAATTAATATAATTTTTTTTAAGCGTTCATGTACACCAAACTAACAAATAAATTATGAGATGACCATCTTGTCATATGTCTCTTAACCTATTTGTACCCTCTTATAAGTTAAACCGGAGTTGAAAAATTATAAAGTGGACAACTTTTGGATTTCATGACGTCACAAAATCCAGGTCTACAAAAAAAAAAAAAAAAAAAAAAAACAAAGTTGAGGCAAGTTGCCTACTTTACAAGTTTTGTTACCAGTTGTGAGGACGGAATAATATAATATGTACTGCAGTGTATTTTAGAGTTCTTTAATATAACGGTATCATCTAAAGATTATGTACAGTACGTATATGATTTTTTTTTTTTTAATTTGTTACAGGATCTCTTTAATTTAGGTCCTATACTATATAGTGTTTATTTTAATTATAAAACTTTAACGATAATTAACTTCATAACTTCATAATTTCATAATATATTAATTCTCATATATGTAATCAGTTTATAGTTAGTTTTTCTTGCTGTACAGATTACATTTCAAAATTGTCTCATTTTATTTAACCTCCCCAACATTCCTTGAATATCAACTTGTTATGGCATTTAAAATTAAAAAGTATTCAAAATATTTTCAGTACATTTGATGTCACACAAAAAAAAAGAAAAGGAAAACTCAACAAGTACTGAAATAATTTATTCAAAAATGTGTCCAGTTTATAAAAATTCAAGCAGCTGAAAGTTAATTTTAATTCCTCTCGAGATAAAAAATTTTCTTTTTCATGAGTGTACGATTTTTTTTTTAGCTCGTGTTATTCCTCGAGATATTTTATAGACTAACTTTTCATGATCTGAGGATGAAAAATATGTCTTGTGGCAATGATCAAGTGTGTGTGTGTGTGTGTGTGAGAGAGAGAGAGAGAGAGAGAGAGAGAGAGAGAGAGACGAAGATCGCGGCAATTCAAAAAGAATGTCACTTACAAGTTTATTACTGACCCACCTCAAGATACACACGCACATTTTCATTAAATTAACTGTACTTTTTAATTTATATTCATTGAATTATAGTACTGAAAATATTGTACATGTAAAAAAAATTAAAGTTTTCATAATATAATATCCAATTATTAGTTGAATAAATTTCTTATATCTTTTCAAAATAGCATAGTGGACTCTCTTTCAAAATAAGCATAATATCAATATTAGCCATTTACCCGCATGCTATTTAGCAAGGGTCCCAGCTCTAGAGACGTATTTTACACAAAATATTGATTGTGAGTAATATTAGTTTATAATTTTTAAAATTTTGTTTTCAGTTAACTGATTTCAAACTATTGCTGACTAAAATAATGGTACAAATATGAAGAAAAAAGAAAAGAAAAGAAAAGAAAAGAAAAGAAAAGAAAAGAAAAGAAAAGAAAAGAAAAGAAAAGAAAAGAAAAGAAAAGAAAAGAAAAGAAAAGAAAAGAAAAGAAAAGAAAAGAAAAGAAAAGAAAAGAAAAGAAAAGAAAAGAAAAGAAAAGAAAAGAAAAGAAAAGAAAAGAAAAGAAAAGAAAAGAAAAGAAAAGAAAAGAAAAGAAAAGAAAAGAAAAGAAAAGAAAAGAAAAGAAAAGAAAAGAAAAGAAAAGAAAAGAAAAGAAAAGAAAAGAAAAGAAAAGAAAAGAAAAGAAAAGAAAAGAAAAGAAAGAAGAAAAAAAAAAAAAAAGAAAAAAGAGGGAAAGAGGGAAAGAGGGAAAGAGGAAAAGAGAAAAAGAGAAAAAAAAAGTGGCCCCCTTTCCTTTACATGTTAAATTATTGCATTTACTTTGAAAAATGATGCAATAAAAATTCCATAACTCCAACTTTGAAGTAGGTGTCTTCCTTGTGGACCAAATTCTTGATCAAAGTTATTATAATTTAATATATATATATATATACATATATATAAAATAAAAAATAAACAATAAAAAGTCATAAAACTATTGAATTATTGGTAATAAATATGCATTAATTTTGATAATATAAATTTACATAAACCGTTAAGATTATATTAGACAAAAAAAATCCTCCATTTTCCCTTTCTATATTTTATAACAACTATTATTAGTAACCGTGACGGGAGCGTGGAGAGAGAGAGAGAGAGAGAGAGATCAGACGTGTTTAGCAAAAGAGAGAGAAAGAGAAGAGAAAGAGAGAAGATGAGCAAGTGAGTCTGTGCCGAAGTTTGCTAGCGGCGTGTGGCGGGTCACGGTAGTCATTTTCACCTGGACGGCCTGCTCCTGTGTACAGGTGCAACCCACCGTATCCTCCCAACCCCCCGAAATAATACGTACATCTGCCCTAAACCCTCCTCTCTTTCTCTCTGGTTCTCGACATCTTTGAAAAAAAAAAATTCTAACCAAAAACTACTTCTTTTTATATTATTATAATTTCTAATAAAAAAATCTTATACTGTATATAAAATTATTTAATAACTAAACTTACATTAAATTTTTAAATTATCACTTTTGCACACACAACACACACTCTCTTATTATGTCATAATGCCTGAATATGTTAATATATAGTTTGCATAATATAAAAAAGTTGTGTTAAAAATATTTAAATTTTGTATATATATAGATTTTTAATATATGGAACTGTTTTGATCAATAAATATAGTTATGAAATTTTAAAGCTTATATTATGCCAAGTTTGGATAGGAATGAATGAACAGCTTAATAAAACTGGCCCTTTTTTTTCAATTAGGTAAGTATAATTGCTATTATATGATTATTAAAAATTAGTTTTATTTAATTTTCATGACATCTAATCCCTAAAAAAATTATCCATAATAATATTATAGTATTATTATTATCCATGAAAATATTTCCAAGATCAGCATATTTATTATGTCTGTGTGATTCATCATAATGCGTCGGTGACCTATAGGGGCCTTAGGAATCCTAAATCCCTATATTTTCTATCTCTAGCAATTCATTTATTTTTTTTGAAGGTACTAAATCACTCTCTAAAATTAAAAAGCTGTGAAAAGATATTGAAAGATCTTTAATAAAATTAAGGCACCATAAATTCAAAATTTTATCCCGATTAGTACTTACAAGAGTATAACGTATTATACAATAGTTTATAGTATGATATATTGCACAAAGAATTCGAATAACTTATAATTTCTAAAATAATTTCAGATGAGCTATTTCAATTTGCTGACATCACTTTGGAAATGTAAATGAAATCTACAAAGTTGCTGAGACAGCAAAAGGAACTGCAATAATTAGAGAAAAACTTTTATAAATCATTTTTCACTCACGTCTGATTTACATAGAATTGCAATATATTCTGTGGTACTCAAACTTTGTGACAACATATTAAAATACTTTCCTATCATTGATGATGAAATGATTAAAAAAAATCATATTTCTTTGCAAATGAGGTACTACACTATAGTATCCACTATAATATTACTCAGCAAAACTTTCTATCATAATTCGTTGAAGTACTTGCTACTTGCCATCTCTTATCTAACTTAAATTGTTCGTACTAAACTTTTTTTTTTTTTTTTTAACTTTAAGTTATAACGAACTCTACTTAATAAGGTAACTTAAAGGTTTAACTCGTATAAGTGTTAACTTTTATACTCTAGTTAAAGTTAAGAAACAAAGTAAATTTATTGACGAGCAATTATAGCAAATTGTAAACTATTGAAAATGAGGACATATGGAACAGAATAATATTTTATATTATCTCCGGCAAATGAATTTAGTAATTACAGAGGAACACAAGAGTGGTTGTATAATTTTATGTGTCTTTTAAATAGAAACAAATTATTGTAAAAGAATGCGCACAAATATATTATATATATTATATATATATATATATATATATATATATAATTATGTAACAGAACAACTATGCTTTGTTACAAAAAGCTCTAAATCTTATGTACGAGTATTACAGTAGAAATATATTTCCCATTACATTAATATAACTTGTAATAACATTATACATACAGTGGATAGAAGCTTAATAATAAATATATTTAGTGTTCTACTTCTATGCTATTATTTGTGGTACATATAATCATTGCAAACAAAGCTTAACATTACATACATTTAAAATATATTTCACACGTAAGAACAAAATGCTTTCACGCTTTTGTTTGTGAGTATTAAAGGCTTGAATACAACCATCAATAAGTTGTAACATATATATGGCTTACTTTATACATTATATATACATAGTGGTGTTTACAGACCTTTAATTTTGTTAACGTATAACTTAATAGTGTGACAGTGATAATAATCAAATGATATACTGAATAATTTATCATAAATAAATATATAACTATATAATGTATATTAAATTTGTGTGTGTGTATGTATGATATAATTAATTATTTAATTATTTCATAGGTAACAATTAATTATATGTAATTAATTGAAAACAAAACCAAAATAGAGAGAAAAATTGTTCAAATGAAATTCTTACCATTTATAAAAATATGGGATCATGCTAAATGAATTTGTATTTAATCCCTATTATTATAATAAGTATAATAAGTGATATGTTTTTTAATAAAAATTATCATTTCAAAAAAAAAAAAAAAAAAAAAAAAAAAAAAAGTTTAACTCATAATTTTTTAATTAACAAAATCGGGCAGATCTGTGTTCGATTCTGAATCGCTACCGGGTTGTCAACTCAGAAAAGATGGTTCAAGAAAGTCAAACCACAGTTTCTCGGGAGACAGTTTTATATGTATGTGTATGTGTATACACAGACAAGACACAGAGTCAACAAACTCCGAACTTCAATCACAATGGTCAAATACTGCCGGGTTGGATACATGGTCCAATCGCGACTATGAAGAATGGGAGGAATGTTTAAAGATTAATTGATGTGGAAATACTTGATTAAGCCAATGTCTGTAACAATAGGTGAAAATAGCAAGCAATAATAATAATAATAATAAAAAGAAAGAAACTGCTTTTCAATGTTCCTACAAATAACTGAATGAGCTGATGATAGAATTTTTTTTTTAATTTAAAAATAACTGCACTAAAATGCAAACCACCTTAAATATTTTTTAAAATTAAAAAATAGTAGAACTTGTGCCTAAATTAGAGAAATATATTATGTGTATGAAAATGAAAAAAAAAAAAAAAATGCAAATTAAATTTCTACATTATTTCGAGGAAATGAGAATTCATTTCACTGCATGGAACATAGTAAAAGAAAAAAAAATTCATATGTTTTTCTATATCACTCTCAAATATAATATTTATATTAAAATTTTTTTAATTTATTTATTTCATTAAAACAACATTTATGCAAACCAAAGTATTTTACCAAAAATTTAAACTATTTTATTTTTTTAATTATAAATACCATATATTCATAAATAATAAAATATTCTATTATTTTTTTTAATTGAAATACACAAAATAATTTTGGTTTAATTTTAAATAATTAACTTTATATTTTGATAACACAGTCAAAATAGACTTTTTAATGGAATCAAATTTATATTTTTATCCCCGAGTGAAAAAATATTAATTTTTGTTGTAACATAATATATACAGTATGTGTACAGTACATGCGAATATTAGCTGTATGTGTAAATAAATTGAAAAATATATACATATAAATGAAAATAACATATTTTAATAGAAAAATTACAGATATTTATAATTTAAATTAAATAAAAATAACATGTGTGTTTGTGTGTAATTTAATGCAGAAGGCTACAAAGTTTGTGCATAGTATAAGTATACTACTATATAGTTTGTGTTTAAGTATATAATCAGAGACACCATCAGCTAAATGTTGAATTTAAAGCGTGAAAAACCAATTATCTTGTTTTGTTATTTTGCGAGAGAGAGAGAGAGAGAGAGAGAGAGAGAGAGAGAGAGAGAGAGAGAGAGAGAGAGAGAGAGAGAGAGAGAGAGAGAGAGAGAGAGAGAAATATTTCAGCTTGCGAGGAATGCACGCGATGCAAAGACCTACATACATCCTCACATAAAAGTCGGTAGCAATACAAAATCAACAGACTAAAAGTGCAATATAATAATTACACTTCATGCTTGTGTAAATATACATTTAAATCTAATTCTGTGTATAAAAACGTATACACATACAACATTGCAGACATAAAATACTCATTACGCTGTTTATAATATAGTATTGCATCACACAGCTTTGGTATACATATGTTTTTATTATTATTTTACGTTTATTTATTTTAACATAATATATTTAATTGCCATGACATAACGACATTAAAAAAATACAAAATTTTTATATATAATTTAAAATACTATTATATAGCACATTTATCTTTTAAAATAGCTTACTATTATTTAAAATAAAATTTAGCCTAGAACAACGCAGTAAAATATGTTTATCTGTGAAATATACACCAGTGATTTTTATTTTATTTATTTATTTGTTGTTGTTTTTTGAAAATTTTCTTTATACGACACTATATTTTATGAATATTAAATAAGTAAATAATAAAAAAAACTATCATGTGTGCCATTTTCAGAGTTGCATTTATTGCTATATTAATTTTCTAATATCTTTTAGCTGCATTAAAGAGAAATGTTTTGATGTTTAAAGTCATGTTCAAACGTTGCAATATTTTCTAAGTGCAATCAAGCTTTAAATCTCCCTTTAAAACTATGACGTTGTCATGCAATCAAATATATTGTATAGTTCAAAAATATTGCATACTTTGCATTATAGTCCATAGAATATATTCAAGAGAGAACTAAAAGTTTTCCTATATATTTATTTTTGTTACAATCGCAGTGGCATAAATGCATGATCACGTCAAAAATATATATTAAAAGCAATATTACTTACTTGATGAATTTATGAATGATGACTAAATTGAAAAACAAATTGACATGAAATATTAATTATTGTAATGTGATTATTAAGTGTCGTTGTATATTTATGTGATTGTAAATATTTAACTGACAAAATCATTATTACATATTGTCACATTTTGAGGCAATAACCTAAGCTAATGCATTTTGATTGTGTTATGAATATAGGATGAAAGAAATGAATAAATAATTTTGATTTAGAATTTTGAACTAAACACACACACGCACGCATCTAAGGCATACAAGTGGATCATAGACTTATAGGTATGTATAAGACTATGGTGTGGATAGTTTCCTAGGGTTTGTGACGTCATCATACACCTTCTGCTTTGCAGAGTGGATGCACTAATTGCATATTTTTTTTGGCTATAACTTCATTAAAGCTATAGACCACATAAAACAACATGCGCCGCTTTTTAAAAGTTTGTAATGAATAAACACGAAATGGGATCTCCAAAAATGATGACAATTTTTACCAGAATGCTAATGTAGCCCCAAGAGAGTGCGTGAAAAATACTGTAAAGTATGCAATTTGCGTGACTGTTCATGTTTCTGACGTCAGAAACATGAAAAATTAGTAAAAAAATGTTGTACCGGTAGCATAAATTGAAATTTTCTGATTACTGCTACGGGGCTACAGTTGGGTTTTGAGACAAACTAAAGTTATTTATGAAAGTCCAACCAAGTGTTTTGTGATATAAATGCTTATTATATTTTCTTCTGATGGTCTATTCCTTTAAACTCTCAAGAACTATAATATATTGTGTAAGTTTAGCAATTAAATAGTTCCTATATAACGATACTTTAACATTTTGTATTTAAAACAAGTAATTTCAAGTGCACCTTGTTATTACCGTAATAATGTATAACTTAAATTTATAAGTCATTAATAAAGTAAAACGTACTTTAAAATAGGCACAATTAATGGCTTTTTGGTTTTACTTTAGCATTAATATAATACAATCTACTGTAGAAATCTTCATTCAGTATAATAGTAAAGTGTCATACGTACATTTATTTGTATACAATACAAATCCTATAGTCTGAGGGTTAAATGTCGTATCTCCAAATATAAAAATTTGATGTTGTTCTCAGTTGTATATAAAGAAGAGATAAATTTTAATGTTACAGCATGATTTTATTCCTTGTTAACTTTATATATACTCGACTCAAAAAACCTCAGTCGATTTAAATCGGGCATGCCTAAAGTATCGCCCATTGTCACATTTGAGGAGAAGGCTGGGCGATACCGTCAATGGTCGAACGGCAGGTAACTCAGTTTTTTTTTTTTTTTTTTTTTGAGTCGAGTATATATACGATACAACACTCTGCAGAGTAGTATGCTAACGAAATTATTACTAACATAAACTTGTACCGAAATGAAATGAATAACTAGCAATTTTAGTGTTGCATTTCAGTTGTGCAAGTTTTTTTTATTTTCGTGCGGTACACCTTAGCCAAATTAAAAGTTCATAGGTTCTTACAACTGAATGCACCCCCTTTTCTCAAACAATTTTTCAGAGATCAATACTAAAATTTTACAGGTAATCACTGGTTAATGTAGCATTGTATTTAATACATTCCTATATATTTAATTAGAATCCATGAAAAGGGGCTGCTTTCGGTTGAAATAACGTCTTATCTTATTTTTGGATTAGTTTACGTTATATTAAACACAGTTACAGATTACTATTTTTATATTATACTAAAATAGACTTTGAGATGAAAATGAAATATAGGTCAAACCCAATTTAAATAACATTGAAACTATATAATTATGTACTCTTGTTATTTACACTTTATATAATCAAATGTAAAAGATACTATGTTAAATATAATTAACATATTAATGTAAATTATATTTTACATGACACTGTACATATAAAATAAATTAAAATAATGTTTTATATAATATAATTTATATTATAGTAGTAACTAGCATATTATACGTAATAAGTTACAGTTTTGTTATGCTTTAAAAGCACCATCATAATATACAACATTTTATATATATTATATTATGCATATTATATAAAATGCTTATATAACAAGAATGCAGCATTGATGATATTTATAATCATAATACTTCGTTTCAAAGTATAATAAAGGTTTCAATTATATATTTTTTCTATTGTATAGTTTATATAATGTAAATTTATAAGTATAAATATATTTTATGATAATGTTTCATCATTATTATAGTATTATATATTTTTGTTAAGGTAAACAATATTTTTCAATGTGTGCAATTTTAGAATATGATGACATTAAAGCTCGTTCTGTAAACTACACACAAATATTGAGCCAACTTCGAAAATGTTCCTTTGTTAAAAACAGCTGGATATTACGACGTTACCTGTTTACTATACGTTTATACATATGGTTGATCATTGTTATTTCTTATTTTAGAACTTTAAACTTGATAAAAATGAAAGAAACGTCCCACAAAAAAGTTCCAGTCTCAATATGCGACTCACTTTTATCGGCTCAAAAAACAAGATCAGCCAATGAATGTGTCTTATTTTGTTGGTCAGCCAATCACTGTTATTGATATTCACTTTACTTTACAGAACGAGCTTACGTGTGCAATTTTAGAATATGATGACATTAAATTTTAAATATAGCCATCACAGATTTTATTTTAAACAACAACGACGAAGTCCAGGCCCTAAAATGTGTTCATAGATTACATTTTCATATTAAAATTTTTAAATTTAATACAAAAATAAAGAAATACTGTAAATATATAAATTACAAATAATGTATATTATTAATTTACTGAGTTGTAAAATAATAATATTAATTTTATTTAGAGGTTTAAGTAACCAAACCTAAACGGTTCTATGACTACTCTTGAACAATATTTCTAGTAATATGCGAGGAAATTTAAAGCAAGAAGAAAATGTTTCAGCCTTGTATAGACGAATATTGTAAGATCGATAATATACATTTCAAATTGAAATTATGTTAACTGATTGATTCAAGATGGTAACATATAATTACATTTTCCATATATAATACAGGAATATCACATTATTAAATCAAAATACAGAATGCATTAAAATACATTCATTGTCAATATTACATAATACAATTTAAGAGAAGATAATGTTGTATTTTCATGTTGTATTTTTAATGTATGACGATAGATGCTAAAAACGATGATTTGGTGTAGTGGTTTCAGATATATATATATATATATATATATATATATATATATATATATATATATATATATATATATATATATATATATATATATATATATATCATTATATATCATTATATATCATGAAATTAGAAAACAATTAATCCAAGTTCCATATGTAAGAAATTGATCAAACAAAAGTAAACTTTCTATAACGACAAATATAAAATATTGATTAAAATGACAACATTGCAACATTTAGAAGCAACACGTCATGAAAGATTGAAAAATAAAAATGCATTTATCGTCAATTATTATAATAGTCATTCTTGATGACGTGTGTATAATTAAAAAAAAAATTATCATGAATAGTCAAATAATAATAAATAGTTTTATTATTGTTATGTTAACACACAAAAAAAGTATTGACTAGTAAAATACTGCAAATACCACTTCATGTTAACAGTACAAGTACAGACTCTAAATAGTTATAATAAATCGATATTATAATCATGTATTTATTCACGCAGAAAATTTGTTACATAGCACGTAAATAAATAATTTTACTGTTAATATTGTTATTATTAGGAACTTTTTTTTTTTTTTTTTTATTGCATATTGTCAAATGAAATTTTGATAATTATACTAAATTATATTAAGGAGAGGAGTCAGAGGTTTAATATTTGTAAATCTTGATCGTAGTTGCCATCAAATTTAGTATATAAATTTTGGTTACCACAAAAAAAAAAAAAAAAATTTCGGACAGTTGGCCATAAAAAAAAAGTAATGTTTTTAAATTGAGTTATGTAAGTCTAAAATTTCAATCTCCCGTAATTTATAATTTTGCATGGTGATATCCTTTAATTTATAAATATCTGCGTTTCTCCTAACTCAAAATACCATTCTAAAAAAAGAATAATTAAGAAAGAAAGAAGTTCTATTCGATATTAATATAACCACCCACCTTAATTGTTAATACTAAAATAATATTGACAGTAATGTTAAAATGAATTTACAAACAAAATTCTTTTACTAACATTGAATAAAATTTGTCGATGACATTAATTAAACAGTACACAGTGGTTTACACATCAATTTGTAAATATAGAATGTTATTTCATAACAGTTAAATTTTATTCAAAACAATACAATAAAAATATTAAAAGTATAAAATAATAATAAATACTTTATACTGGATATTAATTTACTTGATATATTAAAGCAACACATAGTGAGTGTTTTTAAATAACCTCAACTGCCTTTGTAGTCCGTAGAGAGTAATAGAAATATAGTGTAACACTGAATGTTTGAAACTTCTTAATTTAGTTACATATTAGCCAATGAACAATTCAAATTATTTAACAAAGGCTTTTGCAAAATTAAACTATGTTTGATGTGACTATAATTATTTTGTAATCCTATTTATATTTTTTTTCAATGCAATAAAGTATTAAAAAATATTTAATTTAAAATATAATTTTTAGACTTGAAAAACTTAATTAAGATATCTAATTTAAAGCTTTATATTTTAAATCTAATTGTATTTCAAATTTGTTAAGCAAAATCACCCAAAAATTAAAACACTCCAATAACTTGTTTTTTGTAATTTTATAGCACAAATATAAAATTTAATTTTTGTTAAGCTTATCCTAAAGATTACGCAACCCGCACAACAATCAAATGCCTAAAACATTCCATCAGATGGCGACACCAATCAGTGACTTTTTAGTTGGAGAAGATAATATTTTTATTTAATTATTAATTATATTGAATTGATTGATTTATTATTTTAAATGTCCCAATTTATTAAATGGTTTAAATGTGATACAATTTTTTTTATAGTTCCTATTGTATTAAAGGAATTTTTAATTTTGTGACATTTTGGCAAATACAAATAAAAATGAAAATCAATATTTGAGGATGGATGAGTTTATAATTACGTAACATTAATGAATGAACTTTATAATAATGAGACAAAACAATATTTATAGCAATATGTTATTATTTTGTATTCATCCAAACTTCTTTTTTTTCACATCAAGTACGACAAGTGAAAAAAAAAAAGATGATTAATTACAAAATTAAAAGTAACTACTATAAAGCTGTTTTTCTTTGATAGCATATGAATTACCGTACAGGGATATAATACGATGCCTGAAAACTAATTTACAATTAATAATCAAACTAATGATACTTGTATAAATACAACATCAAAAGTAAATACAAATAATCGAATATAAATTTTAGTTGCACGTGTTTGTATACAATGACATTTTAAAAATAATCATCACATAAATTATGTAAATTATTTTGTAAATGTTTAATCATATAATTATGTAAAATTGAAGAAGAAGAAAACTATAAGTTTTCTTTGGTTTTTTGAAAAGTATTTAATTTTAAAATAAAAGACGATAGTGTCAATGGAAATATGTACAGTAAGGTATAAGTAAATAAAAGCGAAAGTAAGTGTACAGTCTTTTTACTTAAAAATTAATTTCTATTGGCTTATGGCCATTCAATGCAATCACATGGAGATTTTAGTTGAAGCAAAACTCTGTCTATTTACATGTTATTCCCATTAGAATTATTTTTTTTTTAGTAAAATGACTCTACAGATACTATTTGATATAGTAAGTGTTTAATGAAAATAGCATAGGCATCCATATGGAGACTTTAGTTAACTAAATTCTCCATAATATAATAAATGTTATTGATTACTAATATGATAGAATTAAATTTTTTTATCATAATGTCATTATGCATATTATCATTATGCATAAATAAGTCCACAGCATATTTTATAATATTTCTTGTAAAGTCAATATAGTAATTTTGTGTAATATAAATAATTTTAAAACTTGACTAAACCCTAGACTGTTTTAAGTGACTAAAGTATCGAAATTTCTATATTTTTACGTGATTATCTAACTTTTATATAAAATTAATCTCATAAGAGTAAAGGAAATATTATATTGTTAATATTAATAAATTTGCGTAATATCCTAACAAACCTGAAAATCAACACTGATTTGGCTGGAGTCATTGATTTCTAATTTATTTTTCATTCACAAAATGCCGCTGCCGGTCACTGACGTCACAGCTCGCCTGGTCCACGCGCAAGTAAACCGGGCGAGCTGTGACGTCAGTGACCGGCAGTGGCATTTTGTGAATGGAAAATAAATTAGAAATCAATGACTCCGGCCAAATCAACGTTGATTTTCAGATTGGTTAGGATATTACGTAACTTTTTTGTTCAAGGTGTTCTACGCCTTTAAGATTTTTACATTTACTCCATTTTCAATTAATTTAAAACAAAAACACTGTTGATCGACTATACGTGTTTTTTTTTAATTATATTTTAATTATAAATATTTAATATAAACGTATTAATTAAAAGCTTTTACCTTTTATATAATATCGAATATGAAAGATTTTTTTTATAAAATATATTAAAAGAAAAAAATGTATTTTTTCTCACAAAAATATTTTGTTTATATTATAAAAAATCTTTATAATTTATAGCAGCTATGAAATATTTTTAAAGGCTAATTTATTACACTTTAAATAAATTTTATTACAGTAAATAACTCTATAAAATGTGGCATAGATTTTTATATAAGCGTACTATATTTTAAAAATAAATAAAATTAATATAATTTATAATATTTTCATTTTTGGACGTGACGATATTAAATTAAATTATAGAAGTAAAATACTATTTAGACATGTTTATTTAATATATTCACATGCTAGAGCTGAGTTTTTAATAAATGTATTTTTTTTAATGAATTAAATATTTATAAAAGGCCATTTATTTGAGTTTATATTTTGTAATGATGCTAATTTTCTATGGAATGTAAAAATTTATTCCTCTTTCAAAGCAGGAAAAATGTAAGAAAATTCATTCTTAATTTGAGACTATTTGAAACGTACTACGTATTAAACAGTATATCAAATATGTTTACATTTTTTACCATCTTTCTCCACTTCATTTTATCTTTTATCTATGTCGATAATTTCTATATTGGAGATTCTTCGTACAGCTTTCAAATTTAGTATTTATAATTAGGCGATGTATTTAGTATTTTTTTTTTTTTTTGCTACTATATTTGATCATTATTCTCATTAAACATTTATAGATATATTTATCATATTATTTAAATTATAAAAATAATAGTTTTAGGCTGAATAATAGTATTAATTACTAATAGTTAATTATAATATAGTTTTTTTTTTTTATTACAGCATTAATAAACTAAATTTAACGTATGGCTAAACAAGCATCACAATTGTTTTTGTAACATTATGTACTGTACTGTACAAAAAATATGATTTGAACACAAAATTATAAACAGACAAAGGCTTCAAATAAAACATACTTATGAATATAAATGTTTTTTTATATGATATATTATTATGTAGTTGCCATAAAAACTACAACGAAATGAAACTTATTGCTGCCCTCACATCACACATTAAGGGTTGTATTCAGATGGCTTGCATCTCAAAATCTAAAAAGAAAACTTCGAAACTTTATGATACCACTTGAAAGTTAATGGTAACAGCTACCTATGATAATTTTTTTTAGAATTCATGACCATTAGATAAGAGAGAAATTAATTAATGAAGGTATCATGGGCTATTATGAGACTTAAAAAAAGTTCACTGTTCAATTATTTATAATAGCCACTATCAAATTTTAAATGACATTAAAAACACAAGAGATTAACTTTTAAATTCTGATGTAAATATGAGCCTACTATATACAAACTTTCCGTTAAATTTAAACTAATATTATTTAAAATACTTACAGCACCAAAATATTATCATCAGTAACTAAATAACAAAATATAAATGTGCTTCTACAGCATTAAATTAATTTCTCAATAAAACTAAACATTATTAAATTTGTCACATCTTAAACACTTTAAGATTTACTTTGCTTATAATTAAACCACATAATTCTAATGTAATAAATTAATAGACAGTATCTCATAATAAATTAACATACATAGTATCTCATATTTGTATATAAAATACTTCAACATATATGTATATATATATATATATATATATATATATATATATATATATATATATATATATATATATATATATATATATATATATATATATATATTAAATTCGTAACTTTGAGCTTTAAACATAATAAATAATGTTGATTAGTAAGTTAAAGTATAAATATATGCAATTTAGCTGATTAATTTGGCCCATTTATTTGGTACGTGTTTTGCAATTCCATGGGCGCAATTCATCAAATTACTCACAGGTCACCTACTACAAGCTTTAGAAATCTTAAGACTGTAGGATTTCTGAACATAGTTAAGAGTTCTAAAGCCTTCAAGCAACCTAAGTGTTTTTATTGAATGGCACCCCACAGGATCTGTTGATAATAATGTGGCTTGTAAAAGTTATGGTATAAATATCTATATAGCATAATAGTATGAAATGGAACCAAAAATCAGTTATACTTGAATAAAAATTTGTAAACATTGTGACAACTTCTTTTCATAATGGCGTAAGTTTTCTATATTGCAATGCATTTAGCTTTATCTATGTATTATATTATACGTATATATAAAATGTGATAATATGAAGAAAATGAAGAAAAAAGTAATTTATTGTCTCATATTACATCAATTACATGTAAAATAGTAATATTTGCATAACGTGGAAAACAACAGCATATGATTACAATTTACGAAATGAATACAATTTTATTGAATGCAAAAGTTGCCTTCAGGGCTATAAACCTCATTGCTGAAATATAAACAAGACCAACGTGAAAATGAAATATTAAAATTTGCAAATTTACTATTATATGATATGAAATATTGTATAGCTAACATTAATATATAGTTAATATTAAAAGATCCGAAGGGAAATCTATATTTATAAAACTAATGTATCTCTATATATTTCCATTTCTGAAAATTCAAACATCATATAGACTGCTGTGAATTTAATAAGCTTTCCAACAGCTTATGACTTTAAGACTCAGTTAGCTTTCTTTTACAGAAAAGTAAATTTGTTTCAATTCATTAAAGTTATGAAATGGTATCGTAATTTTTGAATTGTGTGAATAGAAACAAAATTTAAGATGCACTTATTCATTAAAATATAATAAAATTTCATTCAAAGAACCCTAAATATTTTTTTTTAATAGTATTATACGTAATGGCTTTTTAAGTTTCAACAAGTAGCTGAAATTTTATTATGCATCATAGATATTGTTTCATATGAAATATTCTTAAATAATAAATGCCCAAGAAAAACGTCTAAGTAAGTACGATGTATGAAATTAAATATTAATATTTTAAATTGATTAAATATCTCTCCACTTTGGCATCTTAGAAAACAGACATTCTGCACTTTCTTCGATTTTTTGTAATTATTTTCCCCTATTTACTTAAAATTACAGTAAACACACAAATTCAAATATTTACGAGCCAATTTTTGAGTAAACTAAATATAGATACAAATCAAATTGTTGGTAATTTAATTTGAAATGCAAAGAAAAGTAACTTGCCACGAAGCAAGCAGTTTTTTTAATGATTTTAACCAAATAAAACGTAAAACATGTTGGAAAATATATAAATTAAAACATTTTTATATATAAACCCGTCCCACAGCCACATGGTCCTGGCATTTTTTCCTCCAGGTAGGATGCCTCCTAGGGTATCAACATTATGAAAACAAAATAATTTATAAAGATTTTTTTTTGTATTTTCATTAAAAAAAATATACTAATAATAATATTTGATCATGGTATACAATTATTTTTTATTATTACAATGAAAGAAAATGGTCTCCATTTATTTTTAATGACTTTTAGAAAAGTTTTTGTGTAAGGCTGTTTAAACTTTTTCAATGCATAGTTTTTTAATTGGTAACAAACGCCACATTTAATTTAATATAAAATTTAAAAAGAATTTAAATAAGTAAATTAAATTTATAAATTTTAATGTAATAAAATAAAACAGATAAATATGTACACATAAATTTTAAAGGGAAAAAATGAAAGCTTTTGATATAAGTTATTGTTAACAGTAAATTAAAGTTCGGTCTGTTATGTATGAAAATAAAAATAGAAATGTTCACCACAAATATACTTGAAAACTTAACAACTTAATATAAACTGTCTGGAGACAGTGTCTGTATACACACACAAAGGTATAACCACACAATATAGAAAACCAATACAAACAAAAGCTTAATGCTTTAAATATTTCACATACAATTATTGTTACTGTAAAGTACATAATACTGTATAGAAAAAAAACAACATAAATCAAGAAACTAATAGATTAAAATTTCTCAGTTATAACATAAATTATAACTATTCTATACGTGAAGTTTATTCTATGTTAAATTACAGAATAACAAAACGTAAGACCGATTTATCTTATAATAATATGACGGAGGTTATTTTATATTTAAAATGAGCAAACGATACTAAAAAAATAAAAATACTAATATAAAAAAAATGCCATAACAAATATGTATAAGGTGTCACAACTTGTTTTTTTATTATTAAAGATATACCTTTTTATATTATAGTATCTACACTGATAGAACGTAATATATTCTCACATTAATTAAACAGTGCAGGTGAATATGTAATGCTAGCTTCCGGCGAACGTTTTAGGTGCACTGCTATACTTTACTTGCATTTATTATTTGTATAAGATTCACCTTTGTACTAATAAAGTAGCGGCTGCTTTGGTCATTCATTATTTAACCTAAAGTTATTATTGTAGCTACCTTAAAGACATAGACAATATGAAAACATTATCATTTACATCACAAAACACTTGATTGAACTTACATAAATAAAATTAATAGGTCTCAAAACCCAACTGTAACGCCGTAGCAATGATCAGAAAATTTCAATTTATGCAACCCGCACAACATTTTTATACTAGTTTTTGCCTGTTTCTGACGTCAGAAACAGATATATTTACGCAAATTACATACTTAACAGTTTTTTCACGCTCTCTTGTGGGGCCACATTTACATTCTGGTAAAAAATATCAACAGTTTTGTAAATCCTATTTTGTGTTTAATGATTAAAAAGAACTTCTTATTTCATGTTTTCTATGCCTTTAAGTTGTTTTCTTGGTGTAATAAAAAAAAGTGTTGAACAGACGATGATGAAAGAGTTTTTCCTTATGAAATACGCTTTGCTAGTTTCTTGTCGACATTAGTGTAACTTGCATTACATGTTGTTGAGAGATTGAGGCAATTTGTAAATCACTTTTATGTGTATAGTATAGAGGTGCTAACTTTAACTTAAAGTAGACTTTACATGGATTTTTAAAATTTCTTAGTAGGTTCATATTCATACTTTTTACTTACTATTTTGTGCTATCGGAAATATACCGTCACGTACGATCTGGGTTACGCCAGGTGTTCTATAATCTATAATATATATTTTAACGTTAATTTTTCTTTCCTTCTTTTTTTTTTTCTTTTTTTCCTTCAGAAATGCTGAAGTTTAAAATTTTACCTTTATATAATCGGAATCGATAACTGATATAATTCAGACATAACATCAAATTGGGTAATAAAATTTATCAGAAAAAAAACTCATATATTAATGGTTTATAAAGCGCAAAAAAAGTTTTACTAACAAGAGAAATCCATATATACATCATATTATTTATAATTTCTTATTACATTTAAACTCTATCACTTTTATATCACGATAAACTGACCATAAAAATATAGCGTGTTTGAAGTTTGTCGTGTGTTGAATATAAAAAAACGTATAAATTTTCTTTATGTATACATGAAGCTACATACAAAGTAAAATAGAGTTGAAAGTGATTCTGATCTTCGTTACAAAGACTGTCACTTTGTAATTCTGACGTTATAGACTCTTATCTCTTCAAGAGCAGAAGTAACTTTATTTCAACAGAAAGTAATTTGAAAGTTGCATCTAGAGATGTATATAAAATATAGTATAATTATTCTTGTAAAATCTAATATTAAGTTGATTATTAAAACTGTGAACTAAGCGCCTTGAAGGTTATGCAACTTTTTGTACACAAAAAACAAGCGGGTTGCATAATCATTAAGGCGCTTTACTTTTGTTGAGTATTAAAAAATAAATATAGTGATAAAAATAATAAAGACAGCCTAAATTTTAACAGTTAAACTCAAAATACTTGTCTTTTTGTGCGTGTACAACATTTAGAATTTTTGGACTGGAAACTGCAAATATTACAGAGCAAATAAACAAAGGAAAACGGAAGAGAGAGAGAGAGAGAGAGAGAGAGAGAGAGAGAGAGAGAGAGAGAGAGAGAGAGAGAGAGAGAGAGAGAGAGAGAGAGAGAGAGAGAAGCTTTCAAAAAAGTGTAATAAAAACACATTGTTTGTGTAAGCAGGTTGTTTATTTATATGCTGAAGTGCATGTTATGTCAATATGGTGTAGCTTTATATCTTTGTTTGTCATTGCTGCAATTTTAAACATTTTTCCAATAAATGTTAAAACATGTTTATATATATATATATATATATATATATATATATATATATATATATATATATATATATATATATATATATATATATATAATGTTATTGTTAGCAAGTAAATGGGTTATTTTATGGAAGGAGAGAGAGAGAGAGAGAGAGAGAGAGAGAGATTTTCAAATTCATTTATAAATGATCAATATTGATTGCTTTAAGAGCTTAGGCACAAAGCATATAATGCACACTCAATGCTTATCTTATCACACATAAATGCAAGAACTGAAAAATGCATAAATGAAATTTATTTACTCAATCTAATGTTAAGGAAAGGAGTAACGACAATCAGTTGGCCAAACAAGTAATAATCAATATAGCTTTATTATTAATATTGCAGTGGTAATGCCCAAAAGCAACCCAATTATAAAAAAAAAAAATTTAATATTGAACATTTTGGATCACAGTCTAAAATTTTAAGATTATAATGCTCACCCCATCAACTTTGATTTACATATTTTAATGGTGACTCTACTTTTTAATTTCATCAGTGGAAGAAGATACGCCTGAGCTTTAAATTTGAAAATGATACTAAATTTGAAAGCATTGATAATAAAAATCTGAAAACATAAAAAGTTCTTCTTGATCTAAAAGTTTGCTTTGAATCATATATAATTCAAATCTTATGATCAAAATGGTGCACGTGTAATATCAGAGAAAGCCACTCTCGAGAGTTAGTTTGAAAATCCAATCTTATATGAGCGTACTGTATTATACGTATCGAACCACAAGTGACGAGTAATTTCAAACCTCTTACATAAGAATCGATGCATACACGTGTGTATTTTGCGAGAACAAGCTACATCCAGGCTTACAATTGAGAATATTATACAGTGTTACAGAAAATTTATGAAACGTAATAAAATCTATATCTTATCTTATAAATAACATGGGGTCATGTATTATTGTTACAGTGTTTGTTATCTTAAAATTTTTAATCTAGGACTAACCATTATATTACAGTTAACAGTCCAAATCATTATAAAGAATCTGGTAAAAGTAAATGCAATATTAATCATAGTTTCAGATTTTTTACTGAGTTACCAAGTATCATCATTATTTATAATCTCTAATGTCTCTCTGTCTCTCTCTCTCTCTCTCTCTCTCTCTCTCTCTCTCTCTCTCTCTCTCTCTCTCTGCTGAGCATGTAATAGTAGACTTAATTTCTTAATCTTTGCTGTAAAAATAAAGCATTAACCATTATGCAATTATAGTTAAAATTTTAATTAATTTAATTATAAAATATATCTAACATTATATGTCAAACATTACTAATATCTATTGTAACTGACTGTACTGTAAAACAGTTGGGTTAAATTGAGAGGTTGTTATGCCTGATTTCGCCCAATAAAAGCCGTTAATTATTATTATTATTATTATTATTATTATATACGGTAACAATTAATAAAGCAAATAGTATTCGTTACAATTATTTTTATAAGTGACCATTCCACTATAGTTTTTAAAGTTGCCTAATTCATGTGTGTGTTGTATTCTATTTGAAGAGCTTTTTAAAAACACTGTTGTTGCTGAATCACTTTTAGTTATTATTTTAATTATTTTAAAATAGGCTAATTAAGTTTTTTTTTTTTTTTTTTTTTTTTTTTTTCGTGATTCAGTTACAAATGAGTTTAAGTTAATAAGAATTCATCTCAATAGTAATTTTAGCTTTTAACAATTTTTACAGACAAACTTCGTCTTACTTTCTAATTTTATTATTACTTTACAATAGTGTTCATTAGTAAAAATTTCTAGGTAAAATTCAGGTAAGACATTCAAAGCTTACTTAAAATGTGAATGTTACACATTATTACTACCTTCTTTAAAAAAAATATCACCGTCTTATATTTATTTTGCACAATATTTTCTTATTTCTATTTTACATAATATAAAATTTATAGCTTAATATTTAATATTATATAACTACTATAATTTTTCATTACTTTCCAAAGTAGCATGCATTTCCATAGGTATAAAATAGTTAAATATTATAATTTCAAGTAACTTGGAGTGAGTCACATTAATATTCATCTCCATTAGTAATTTATACAAGAACAGTATAAGTCTGAATAATAATACTTTTGATATGGATACTTTTTACTTTACGGTGATGAAATATTTTTTTAGAAAGTATAAATTATTATATGCCTTAATTTATATTTCTTTTAATAAAGAATTCATTTTACATATTTCTATAAAATATTTTATCAATATATATTTATATGATTTGTACTAAATACATTTTGTTTAACAAGTAGAGGTTCGGGTAAAACCAATTATCTTATATGTAAATAAAAGCCTTTATTTGCATATTAATAAAAATATATAATTAATTTATACCAACATTTGTGAGTATACTTTGGATTGATGTCATCGTTTCTCTTATACCTTTGTTGTTTTATATTGTTTTCATACCAATTCCTGATTCTTTACAACAAGATATTATTTCATGAAATATGTAAATTTAATCTATAATTTGATCAAACAAACAATCTCATTGTTTTCTTAATTTAAATTTAATAAAACGTACACTACACGGTGTTCATGAACTTAATAACTTAAGAAGATTCCGTAGCATTGAGAAGAAAGAGACTAAATTTTGAGTTGAGCTAAATATTATATTACCAGTCTGCGAAATACCTGCTATGTAGGTGTGTTTTGTGTGATCTGTGTTTCAGAATTTTGTAATTTCAAGAACAAATATTGTACATATAAAAATAAAATCTATTAAACAAAATTTAAGAGTTCTTATTAAACAGCAAACAATGAGAATGAAATATTAAAATAATTAACAAAAAAATTCAATAATTGAAAAGAGTATATTTATCAATATAAAATAATTTATTTTTAATTAAAAAAGGTCATAAATAATTCATCACTTTAAAAATAAGCAGACAATTTTTTATCATAAAATATTAAAAATTCTCTATATTATTAAAAGGTAATGGAAACTTATAATTGATTTGATTTTGCAATATTTTCATTTTATTAGTATAAAATGCCATTGAAAAGTATTATTGCATTAAATCAATCTGTTATACTGTATAAAGTATACAAGTAATATAATTTTCTTAAACGGAAATATATATTTTTAATTTTCAACTTGATTATACAATTTTCATTGTAATATAAATGAAGTGAAATTTTATATTATACTATACACAAGGGAAAATTTAATTTAAAATCTGTTTAAAAAACACAAAACAATAAGCTTGAAGAGTGGTTTTAATTATCAAATAAATTAACCGAGTGTGTATATATATATATATATATATATATATATATATAATATGTATATCAATTGACCTATATTTGAAATGTTTGCACGAACAAGGAAAACTAAATTGATTCCTTTTACTGTATATACTGTACTTTAAATTTAAACATATTTTATAGTATTGGTTCTTATATGACATAAAATGTTTAACTTGATTATCAACTTCACTTGCATTTTTAAATATATATACATATATAATAAAAGTAAATAATTCTTATTCATGGCTTTTATTTTATTTGCATTTTCCAACTAAATTAAATTTTATCTTAATATATGAATAATATATTATTCTCACATAAAAAGATATTATAATATTGTATTTTTTTTATGAACACGTGTACCTGTAAAATGTTATATCTTTGAAGAAGAAAACAAAATGACAATACTGATAAAAAAATAGGGTGTTTTTATTAAAGAAGATTTTTTTTTTTTTCAATGTTACTGGTTGGGAAAATATTTCTTTGATATTTTGAAGGCTCAGCCAGATATAAGAACTATTGATTTGTTTTTGTTTGGTTTCATATTGCGTGTAATTTCAATAATGTAGGTATTATGTATATTGATAAGAACATTTTTATTCGGAGTTCAAAGAATATTTCTCTCTTTTTCTCTCTATCTGTCTCTTGTAAAATCGCAGAGTGGAAAAATAAAGTAGGAAAAGAAATAAGAATAAGAATTAAAAAAGAACCATGACTAACTTATACATTTACATAAAGGTCTAATAAAATTTATATCAATAATAGATGCAGTAATCTTATTTATACTTATGTGTTGTGTACACAATAATATAATTGTAAAAAAAAATAATAATAATAATAATTATTATTTTTAATATTATTATTATTGAAAGGATTTGGCTGTCGTGTTACACCGTGTTATATAAGAAGTAAACTGACATTGAAAAGGAATTCGGCTCGACCGTGACTCGAACCCGGATCTTTGGTTTTCGATCGGATCGGAAAACGCAGTAGTATGGGAAACCAAAGATCCGGGTTCAAGTCGCGGTCGAGCCGAATTCCTTTTCAATGTCAGTTTACTGCTTATATATATATAACACGGTGTAACACGAAATCTAAACCCTTTCATTAAAACTCCCCGTGTAAAATAGGCGTTAAATTACATACTCTCATTATTATTATTATTATTTTTTTTTTTGCGATCATAAGTATCATAACAGTTTTATTAGAAATATTTCTTTTTTCTTTGAGTTCCTGTTCTTATAAAGCATTACAAATGTACACATGATTGTGGTAATATATTTTACCATTCAAAAGCTGGCGCTAAATTTGCAATGGTAACCTTATGGTAAAATCACGCCCTGGATTTAAATGGTAGAGTATATTTTCAAAGCTATCATAATGATTGAAGTACTTTGGATGGGTTTAATAATTTTAAATTTTTGTTTTTAATATATTGTAACTATAGTGCTACCTCTAAGTAATAATAATGTTATTCATTTATAAAAAAGCATTTTCCCCGTCATTTTATATAAAATGTATATCCTATATTTAGTTGGTGTTAAGTGAGTGATAATATGGAGATTATATTATTACATTATAGATTTAAGTACAAATGATTCGTTTTATTTTCGTTCATTCCTGACGTCTAGTCTTTGGATCTTTACAGTGTGTAAGTAGCGTATAGTCAGATTTTTGTGATGGGTGGGGTTCAGCCTATATTGAGGGTGGTTAAAAGGTAGAACACCCCACTTAACCTATGCTTTTTCAGACCTGGGGGGGGGGGTCTGACCCCCCCCCCTCCTCAACATATACCTCTCGTAGATATGTGCTATATAATAATATATCTCTCGTTGGTTAATAATAATTCTACAAAACAAAGTTGAAAAGATTAAATAACAAATAATAATAATAAATAAAAAATGCTATAATCTAATTACAATAAAAGGATACATTTCATTAAAAAAATTGGTTTGTGTAAATAATGCTTATTTATTGTTTGATTTGTATTTTTTTTAACGTAAATAAAATTTATTTTGTAACTTTGAATGAAAACCTTTTGTACGTGGATGTGTAAATACACACAGAGAGAGAGAGAGAGAGAGAGAGAGAGAGAGAGAGAGAGAGAGAGAGAGAGAGAATAATCAGACTCTTTGATAAATTAACATAATGTGAATTATTCGATACTATATAAATTAGCAATGAATTTTGCTCGATAATTTTTTTTTCTTCAAATAAATACAAACAGTTATAGCTACATTATATAGCTATAACTAGTTTGCTAGCTATAACTAGTTCTAGCACCATTAACACTAGAAACAAAAACAAAGTTGTTATACCTAATCACCATTCAAAAGTTCTCGAGAGAAGTCTTTATTCTTATTCTTTTTACCAAACTGCAAGAATGTTTGATTTTCTACCAATAATACTTACATAGTTTTTCTACCAGTAATATTTACATATAGTAGTAAATGATACGATTTTGATTATTTATTTATTTATTGTATGCTTTGTTTAAAAAACTTGTAAAAAAAATATTTCCAAAGAGTATTATAGTGTTAAGAACTATTTTCACTAGAGCACTAAAATTGTTAATGAAAATGTGTTGGAGTTTATTAAATATGAAGATCTGAAAAAGAAATCTGGAGTTACTGAGCTGCTGTAAACTTTTATTGTTATTATTTTTTTTTAATTTTTTTTTTACGTTTAGTTTAAAATTAGAGAAATTTGACGAGACGCATGTAGTGTAACATATTATATTGATGTGATGTTACTGTAAGCTACCAATGTCTAATAAAATAAATCAATAATAAAAATAAACAATAAATCAATAATGACACAAACAATACTAAATACGTATATAACAACATAGAAATAAGACATTACTTCGTCACAAATTTTCATTTCAATGATATATTATATTACATATCAATATTATATATAATAATAATATACTCTGCAATATACTTCTGAAACTTCCTTGCAGTAAATATATATATATATATATATATATATATATATATATATATATATATATATATATATATATATATATATATATATATAAAATATATAAACTTGAAAAAAAAAAACTTTATTAACGCGTGAAAGATTTGGAAAGACAAAACAAAGCCTTGAAAAACAAAGGCTGTCTCTTATAGTCAAAAGAGTCCTTGTATTCCTTTTCTATAATATTGCACTCTCGAATAATATAAAAGATTGTGATGAATTTGTTTCTTTAAATAAAAAAAGTCTAGAGTTATCTGCTTCATTACATGTTTTATAGTGTTTCTGATTTCTTTTTATGTAATAATGTGAAGTATAACTAGTCTAAATTATTAAATTTATTATTATATTATTATTTATTAAATTTATATTGTCTTATTATTCGTAATCTAAAGAATATGTTATTGTTAATTTTAAAATCTTTGGTGTTATATTTAATTTGCTAGATATATCTATTCCAGCAGCATGAAGCTAAAAAAAATTAATTAATTTAATATTTTTAGAAACAGTATTAAAAAGTAATAACATTAAAGAATAATTATAAAAAATATATAATATAAATGATAAATTTATTTCATCGATCTAAAAAAATAAATTATTATACAATAATTTTAATATGAAAATAAATTAACATGATGCCATGATTAAAATTTAAATTAATTATTCATAGTTAGACCGTTGAAACGCTTTCAAGCGCTAACAAAAAATTATGAAATAGTATACACAAAATGGATAAAAAATGACGTGTAACACGCTATATACTCACTTGTTGATAACAAGTTGTTTACTCTTGCGTACAAAATAAGAAAAAAACTTTAAATTATATTCTTCTCTGTAAAGTTTAAAAAAATATACAGAAAATAAAAATAGCATCATTATTCATTTGCCGTTATTTCTTATTAAACTTTTTGTTATACAATTTTATATAGCAAAACAAGCTAAAAAGCACATTTCATTCATAATAAATTTGCGGTTTGTTTAGTATTTAAGGTAAAAAATAAATAATAATATGACATTTAATAAAAACGCGCAGCAAAAGTGAAAATTTGAAATTCATTAAGAACAAAAAATATATATTATAGACTCCCAATCCTTAATCCATCTGTAACTTGTTACAATAATTTATACTCAGTATGTATAGATGTTTTTTCATATACATTGTAATCGAGAAGTTTCTTCATTTTAATTAATTAGAGTTTGTAAAAAATATCTGATGAATATACATGATCGACTATAATGATTTAATACGCTAACATATTCAAGTATATTAATACATTAATTATTATACCAATAGCAAACTAATGATCATGCTAATAACTTCCTTGTATGATGTGTGTATGTTCTCAAAACTTTTGATGAAGTCAGCTTGATGATTATTGAGTGTATATGTTACACTTAATAGAGTTATTGAAGCGATCAAAATTTGATATAAACTGAATTAACGTAAACAGTATTAACATCTCATTCTAGCAACTCTATGTTAATAAAGTGCAACTAATGTACTTTTAACAGTACATAATATACTGTTAAATTATTTGTTAAATAAAATAATTGATTATTTTATATAATAAAATTGTGAAGAAAGGACTATTTAAACAATAAGCTTAGTGTTTTTTGCCGTCAAAATGTACATTTTAAGTGGAAAATTGTGTCTATAGATATAATATAAGGATATAGTAGGTGGCTTTTAGGTGGAACATACTGTAAACAAAAAGTGGACAAATTACGTTAGAAACGTGAGGTGACTATCCGGCATAATTTGTTTCCAGTAACAGATTATACATGCGTTCATTACTATCGTTAATTATAGTATAAGATTATAATATTAATATGGAAAACTGACTATATAATATATGCAGTAGCTTTCCTTTCCAAAATCAAATTGCTTTCATTTAATTTTTACAATGAATTGATAAAAACAAAATTTCAAGTTTTTTTGAGCTTATTTTATTACTTGATTAACATATCATTAAAACTTAAACTCTTACATTATAATGAAAGTAAAAATTCAAAAAGAAGAGGAAAGGTGAAAAGAAAAAAAAAGGGGGGAGGGGGGAATCCATTGGTCTAACAAAAGCAGTTCTCAGTTACACAGTAACTATACAAGAAGAGTTGCCATGTCAATATACTGTTACTGTATGTATATATATATACATACATAAATTATACATACAGACTAAATGAAAAACATGTTTCCACGTTGAAAGAAAAATACAGATTTTATTTATTAATAAAAGTTAACGTTTAACTAAGTGCAGAAAATGATAAACATAATGTAGTAATCTAACGTTATAGCTATATTGATCGACCTTTAAAAATATAGTATTTAACAAACACAAAAATTTATTAATTAAGTCTTCTTTTATCAGAAACAGTAAGTTGGTTCGTTATAGATTTGTCCGTGTATTGTACCAACATGGTACATATACTTTTGTTTGATAATTTTAAAACAATCTAGTTTAATTTTGCAATTACATATAAATGCATTCTCTTCAATTAAAATGTGATTTTATTCATTAATTATATGTTAAAATCTTTTATATAATATAACTAAGCTATAAAGAGTAATTTGTTAATTAAAACAACATTACAATCTTTACTGTGGCAGCTTGGATGTATTATTATAACATATCAATGATATTAAACATCAAACGTAGTGAAGTAACATGTGCACTTATTTGTTTTCATATAATATAACATTTAATTAAATATAAATTTATTTAAGGTCATTTTATTAATTACAAATGATAATTATAGTAACTTTAGAACAAACATTAACTTTATTAGTTCTTTCTCTCTTGACTATCTCGTTAAAATGAGAACTAGTATATCGTCGCTGTGGCGGCTAAAGTGCCGATCTGCAAAATCAACAAGGCTCATTATCAATAGAAAAATTACCTTTGTTGATTTTGCAGATCGGCACTTTAGCCGCCACAGCGACGATATTGCACTTCATCCTCTATAAGCTGAACACACCTATATGAAGTAACAAAGATCCACATTGCAGTGTGAAATACTATACAATAATATAGCTACTATGTATGTATGTATGTATGTGTACATATATAGACAGTATATATATATATATATATATATATATACACACACACACACATATATATATAATTTGAAAATTGCTATGTATATAGTTGTATATATGTATATACAACTATAGTTGTTCAAGAAAAAGTATGTCTCTCTTTTATATCCATTACCTAAAATTTCCGTGCCTCGGTGCAATAATTTTCTAAAAAACTACAACAACAAAACGGAAAACTGGGCTCTGCAATACGCAAGAATACACAATTAGGGATCGCTCTCCTTTTCCCACGCCAGATGTAATGGAGTATAGAGCACTAACAGTAAGCTCGCAGTATTTCAAGGTAGCATACATCTTACATTCTAAATTTTAACATTATCATTTTTGGACGATTTTAAAATAAAAAATATCAATTATTTCAAGTTTTAACTTTGTAAAATTTTATTTTAAGTTTTATTGTTTATTTTCTTGTAATATGTAATTCAATAAATAAATAAAAAGTTCTTGTTTCATGCGTTTCTGTTTCTACCAAGTTTCTAATTTCTAAAGTAGCTTTTTTTTTCGCGTAACGCAAGTTTGAGAACGCTGATTGTTCCTATGTTTATATTGATTTACTATAGGCTAGTTGTTTCAGTAATTCAAAGAACTTATAAGTAACAATAATTTATTATTCATTTTTTCATGTACTACTGTACAATGTTAAACGTTACTAAAATATGGCAACAAGCAGCTAAAATAAAAATAATAACTCTCTAGTACATCTCATGCATAATAATAATGAAAAACTTTACAGTTTCGATTTCAAGGGTTAAAAATGAGGAACTACGGTGATTGGATTGACAGTTGTAAGCAAATCGTGTCATTGTGTAAAATATTGTGTTACAAATTTTTGAGTTTTTACTTCCACAAGGCTTCTTTTTTCTTTTTTCCTTATTATATCTAATAGTTATTACTGTTATTAGTGTTATTAGTCCTGAAATGTTTACTATGTGTATTTGCTGCCACTGGCTTTCTGAAAAAACAAAAAGTTGGGTATCAATACTAAAAACTCAGCGATAATAGCCATGCAATAAAGACCCTTAATACGCAAGTGTTACCAGAAAATGATATTGTTCAATTTCAAGAAATACATATATGGCAAGTTTATTAAAAAACTAAATTCATGTAAGTTATTTCTTATAATCACTTTAAATTTGTTACGTTATAAAAATGGAAACAAAAGTCAATAGAGAAAATCAATATAAATAAATGTATCAGTTAAGTGATCAGTTGAAGTGATGTATTTGAGTGCCTTATTAAAGAAAGACTATATTTTTCAACAGCTTTCAGTATTTTTTTTTAATAAATATAACAAATCTAGGCTTCATTCAGTCAAAGAAATTTGACAAGAAAATACAATAAAGTAAAGAAGTATTTATTTTTATGATTCTTTGAAGTTCCAATTAATGGTTTCAACCCGGAAAATATTATCAAACGGTATCAAAAGTAAAAAAAAAAAAAAAAAAAAAAAAAAAAAAACTTAAAAAAGCGAGAGAAATTTTTATATTAACTTCTATAGCTGGTTTTCTTCTGAGAAATAAGTAACTTTTTTTTCTCTTTTCATTTTTTACCATTAATGTATACTTGTCATTAAAAAAAAGTGAAAAAAAGGATTATACACTTATAGTTCGTTCTGTATAAACTACACACAAATATTGAGGCACCTTCGATATTTTTCCTTTTTTAATAACATCTCATCATGCCATCATTACCTGTTTACTATACGTTTATAATAATGTATTGCTGATTATTGTTATTTCTTCGTTTAGAACTTTAGACCTGATAAGAGTGAACGAAACTTTACAACAAAAAAAAAATCTCTGCTCAACATGTGACTCACTTTTATTGGCTTAAAAAACAAGATCAACCAATGAATGTGTCTATTTTTTGGGGGGCAGCCAATCATTGATAAGCAGCCACACTATTCTTTAAAAAACAAACTTATATAAACTAGTGTGAATTTATTCTTTCCTATTCCTGTAACTTTACCACTGGAAACTTCCGGTTACCTGTTCAACTCAATTAAGACCCTATCTTTTAAAATTTTTAGCTATGAGGGCATCTTAAATAAATACTGCTATACAGCCAGAGAGTAGAGAGATCCCAAGCTCACTTTAAGTTTCCGTTTTTAATTTCTTCCTTATGTATAAGAGTGTAAAGAGTTAAAATTATAAAAATGTTTTGAGAACAAGTGCAATAGGTAAAAAAAAAAAAAAAATGAAGAGGACGAATTTTGTAAAGAGGTAAAGGATACGAAATTAGGGGGAGTGTGTATTTTTACATGTCACCTGAGATGGGCCTACATGGATATTATTACATGTCGTTTCTAAAATTGTGAGAATGCATTTTTAAATAAATATAATTTTTAAATTAATTTTTTATTTATTATATTATAATATAATATTTAAAATAATTAAATCTTCCATAAGACTTTGCTTCACTTTTATATAAAAATCTCAATTATTCAAAACTCTTATTTTACAGTTTTTTTGGGAAAAAAAAAATCTTGTAAGAATTTTAAAGCAGAAAAGATAGTTGGTTATATACTGAGTAGACTTTAAAGTGTATTTTTTTACCTTCTATAATAGAGTTGCAAGCGAAGATATAAAGGAATAAACTTTAAATAACTTTATACAATTTTCAAAGTTTTTATAATAATATAAAAATATTTGCCGCAAGAAATGTAGGCACATTCTCACAGTCAGTACAAGATAACTTATGTTTAATATTTTTAAATATTAAAATACGTAGTAGAGAAAAAGAATCTACATTTCTCCTGTAAACTATAAACTATTTTTCAAAGAAAAAATTTTTGAACGAAAAAACTATACAATTTTCTTATTACGTTCTTTTTACTTAAAGCACGTTTCATTTGTATTTCAAAATAAATAAATATAATTTATAACTGTATTTTTTACTATTTCCTTTATTTCTACTTAGGAATTTTTTTAGGAGTTTTTTTTTTTTTTTTTTTTTTTTTTGCTTCTAAGAGTTCGATTAAAAAAATATATTAATTTTATTTCGAAATTTTGTTTTCTTTTCTTCATGTGTTGTAGGTATAAAAATATGAAATATTAATTCTACTAAACTCTATCTTTGGAAAAAAAGTTTCAAGAATCCCAAGGCTTTTTTTTTTATTGAGGACATGGAATATGGAGCCTTATTGAATGTGGTGTGAAATGGGGTAACTTTAGCATAATCAGATTAATCAGGGCACGACATTGGCAACGGTTATTGAGTTGTTCGTTAGCAAAAGGGTCATTGTAAGTTTAACTTGGTAGGGTTTAAAATATTAAATTGATGTTTTTATATTCTTATTTTCTCGTTTCAGAATCTTTAAAACACGTTAAATCACACATCATCATGTATATTAAAAACATAACTCTTCGTAAACGTGTATACTGTATCTATATGCGTTATATCCAGAGATAATGCTGGTATTTTAAGGATAGATTTTATTGCTCCATAAATATAATAATAAATAGGAACACCTCCGTCATAAAATTGCTTAGCATCTACCTGTGTAAATTAAATGAAAAAATAAAAAAAGCTGAAAACACACTTGTGCGTAAAAATGAATTTTTTTTGTTGTTTTTTTTTTTATAAAATTTGCAATCTAAATATCTCTCGACTGTGAAATTTATCGCAGTGCGGAATGTGTCAGTGTTGGTTTCACGTATTAGCAGCTGCGATGGTACCTTGTTCTATGTAATATGTTACGTATAAATCGATCCAAAAAATAATTCAGTCAAGTGTGCTCCCGATTTGAAACTGTGGATTTTAAAGAAACTGGTATCTACAAGTATTTAAAAAAGTGCAATTTATAAAAAAAAATTGAATTTAAGTATGCTTTAAATGAAAAAGGGGGGCTTGTTTTACGCATTTATTTAAGATTTAAAAAACATATAAAACTCAAACTTCGTATACTGGTAATCTTTAACGAAGAACCTAAAAACTTTGTTAACTTGATACATATATTTAGAATAGTTTAGACGAGCTTTCTCATTAACTTTTTTTTTCAATTAAATAATCATATGTAAAAAAAATCAATTTCTTTTTATTTCTTACCTTATTAGAATGTCCATGCAGACTGCAGACTTATCTACTTTATCTTACGTCAGTTATATTTCACTCCCATTTTTTGTTTATTTCTTTGTAATTAAATTAGAATAATTAATTATCAAATCCCACTTAGTATTATTTTATAAGAGATTAATTGCATACACTAGAAGATAATTAAAATTTTAGAAAACAAATTATTTAAAGATTTCTGTAGTTTTTGAAACGTTAGCACAATTCGACTCCCAGTATGGAGAACATTCAACCACTTCAAGCAACCGATCCCAACTAACTTACGATTTGCTTTGCCTAGTTGATCACGGTATCAACTGACCTTTCACTTTACCATACTATATTTTTAAATAACATAGTCTGAATGACGATAACAAAGAGGTTTACAGTATTTCCCTTGAGTTTACGTATCAATTGTATATATGAGCACGAAATTCAAAGGTAATCCAAAGTGAAAAAAGTTTACTATATATTTTTTTTTCATTTTTCTTTCTTAATATTATTTTTAATATAAAAATGCAAAAACAATGGTCACTGATATACTGTACTAACAAAAACTACTTTTAAATAATGTATGTCATTTTTTTTATATATATAAAAAAGCATATCTACAACATTTAATACATTCCTCTAATACATCCTTTTTCACAAAAAAAAAAAAAAAAAAAAAAAAAAGTCTTAAAAATAATTTGTTATTATTTTGAAGTCTTATTAACATTGGCAGTTCATAAATGTAAAAATAAATAAGATATTACATTATCATAATTTTTATTTTTGCCATTTGTGTATGTAACTATTCAATAAAACACCCTCTACTTTCGTTTTAATAAAATGTACAATAAAATTAATTAAAAACATTAAGATTATTATTGTTTATCAAATCGAGTTAAGTAAATAACGACTATTTTATATTTACGCTTATTTTCTTATAAGCATAATAATGAAAACAGTTCTTTATTGGGTAAAATTTTTAAAATTTAAAATTAGAAGCAATTCATTAAAGCACTTACAAGAATCCTAAGGACCTAAGATTTCTAAACATACAAATAGCTTTGAATTTATGTGACATAAGTGCTTTATTGGAACGCTTCATAAGATTTCTAAATTTTAATTAGCCTAAAACGTACTGTATACATCTTTAAGTTGAGTTCACACTTTGCAATACATTTAATATGCAATAAATTAGTTTCCATATAAACCGAAATGAAAATCATTAAATTTTTATGTAATAATATATTTATTATATAGTAAAAATATTGCTTCGTGTGAACAGACCATAAAGCTGCAATTGTAGTTTATATTTAAGATAAAGGCACTTTCATTAATACCATTAGAACGTGACTCTATACCTCACTACTGTAAGTTGTTATATAAGCGTATTAAAATACTTCTTGTTTTTTAGAGACTAATCACATGGTTTCATACAGAAGATTTCAAGTTGAAACAAAAGGAAATAAAACCCTAAGAAATAACAAACACACAAATAAATCCTATTAGTTTGGCTTGCACACTAACAAGTTTAATTAAAACGAATTCCATTGCGTGGCGGAAGTCAGAACTCTATTGAACACCAAAAATCTTTATACTTGTTCTTTTCTTTTATATATATATATATAAAGACAGGAAGAAGTATTTTCTTTTTCTTTCTCTAGCATTATCAAATTGCATCATTAATAAAAGTGCTTGATGTCATTAATTTAATTGTATTTTATATGAGTTTAAATTGATATGTCAATTTTATTGATCAGCTAAATTATAGAAATGACACAAATTAATTAAAATTTCACATAGATTGCTAAAATAGAAAATAAAATTTCTTTAAAAAAAGGCTTTTGTATAAAAATTAAAATATGATTTTAAATTAATTTCATTAATGAAAAAAACTTAAACCCATAGAAAAAAAAAATGGTATGTGCGTATAGTCGAAAAAAAGTTTATTATTTTATTAAAATATCATAAATTTTTATGCAGTATAAAACTTTAAACTGTAAAGAGGCTTTGTTTAAATTTATCTCCTTATTTTATAACTGTGAGTTATTAGTGGCTTATTTATATTCAGTATCAAGTTTTGCAAGTATCTTGACAAATAATTAAATAGGCGCAAATAAAAATTTATTGAGAAAACAAATTATTGTTTCTTGTTTTAAAATGGGAAAAAAACTAAACCACAAAACCACGGACAAAAAAACTTTTATATTTAATTGTTTAAATAATATTTTTGTGTGCGTTGGCGTATCATGAAAGGATGTACAAAATATTATCAGAAAAATTTATTTAATAAAGGAGTCAAAAATTTTTCTTTAGATATTTTAGAGCTAGAATTTTCACACCATTTCACTTAATATTTTAGAAAGCAAATAAAATTAAACTAAGCAATATTGAATTGAAATATGACACTAATTATCAAGTATAGCTACTCAAGTACTGTTAAATTAATTGAATTGCCAGTAACAGAATATTTATCATAGTATTATGTTATGCTGGAAAATGTACTTAAAAAACTAAAACCGTCCATGAAAGGACATTATGGTGTTCTCTCACATAGTATCTAAAATATTTTAATATAATGATATTTAGGTATGTATTACTCTGGCAGCTTTGTGAGTCAATACGGAAAATTAAGCTTTCAAATCAAATAAATATCTAAAAGAGAATGCTATATGTTTATGTATTGCTTTTCATTTCAAACGATATCATGTTACAGTTAGTATATAGTAGGGCGCGTATTATTGTTTCCTTATTTGAATCTTAATCCACTAGTTCAAGATAAAAATTATAAAAGCTCATCAACTGAGAAAATTATAAATATTCGATTTTCATTTCACTTCTATTTCAGAAATATTGTTCGCGAATCTTTTCTGTGTTTATAGTATAATATTAGTGTAAAAGAAGCACAAAATAATTAGTTGTGTCTTAATTTTCAAAAGTTTTTAGATAGCAAATTATAAAAATAACTTATATAATTACTTACAGATTATAACTTATATGATGTCACATTTTACGGGAAATTAAAGTAGCATTGATTAGCATTTTATAAGACATACTTTGCTTGCGCTCAATAAGCGCCTTACAGTTAGGCAACTTTTTCATCTTGTATGCTTTGCAGGTTTTATAAGTCTTTAGGAACTTACATAACATATTTTTACAATAAATTGTTTGTATTTCATTTAAATATAAAATTATTGGTTTTAAGTTTAAAATGTGAAATTTTATCACTTTATTAGAAGTTATAGAAGTTAAAGAGACAAAAAACAAAGAGAAGAAGAAGAAGAAGAAGAGAGAGAGAGAGAGAGAGAGAGAGAGAGAGAGAGAGAGAGAGAGAGAGAGAGAGAAAAGATTACTTTTTACTGTCCAATTGAATCAAACCATATCAACAAAAAAATAAACACCATAAAATTGGTCAATTTACAGTCTAAGCTCACCAGACCGTACTTGTAATTTATTTTCTTGAACTCTTCTTAAACTTCACCCAACTCATTGTTTGTGTCTAGCTTTAATTTAAGTTTCTCTCGTCAGCAACAATAAATAAAACTTAAAAGAGAAACAATTGTTAATATTGAAACAGAAGTAACTATCGATATAACCGCAATGTTATATAATATGATAATATTTGAACAATATTTGAACAATATTTGAACAATATTTGAACAATTTCTTATAAAGTATTTAATTTGCATTGAAATTAACAAAGAAATACAACTAACATGTAAGTAGTTTTTATTAAAGGCGTAGAACACCTTGAACAAAAAAGTTGCCTAATATCCTAACATACCCAAATATCAACATTATTTTGGCCGGAGTCATTGATTTCTAATTTATTTTCCACTTACAAAATGTCAGTTGCGGGTTTACTACGTCACAGCTCGCCTGGTCCACGCGCGCGGAAACAGGCGAGCTGTGACGTAGTAAACCCGCAACTGACACTTTGTAAATGGAAAATAAATTAGAAATCAATGACTCCGACCAAAATAATGTTGATATTCGGGTATGTTAGGATATTAGGCAACTTTTTTGTTCAAGGTGTTCTACGTCTTTAAGATTTTTTTTTTATTTGTTTTTTATCTTGAAGTATAATAAATGAAAATTTAAATTTTATGGTTTTTCTTTTGATAGTTAAAATATCAAACTGAAAATAAAAAGTACCACAGGCTGGTATTTTCAAACTGATACTTACTAAACATTTCGTGCATTGTCTCTAAATATTTAAGCTTATACATCAAATTCTATTTCTTATGCATAAAAATTACCTAAATTTATACAAATTACAATTCCATAGATAATAAACATTTAAAATCTTTACTTTCTACCAGTGCATGGGTACTGGGCACTGTCTACTAGTGAAATGGGTAAACAGTATACTCTATAATGTTTATTGTTAACGGAGAACTCGTATATCTTTTGTATACACTCATCACACTTGCATCGACACTAGTTTTTAAAAGATTGAATATTTGATGAAAAAATTCTCGTGCTTTGACGCATAATCAAAGCATTTTGTAGTTACTATGTAAACATTGATGCGTTAAGAGTATACATTTGCTTTTTGAGTGTATATCACCTTTTTCTTCTTCTGTTCTGGTTAGGTTGGCTTAGGATTTTTATTCATACAGCCAGTATCTGCTTTTTTTGTTACCTCACTTTTTGTTACTTGTTTTAGTACTACTTTTTTACAAACTTTTTTACAAACCTTTTTTTTTTTTTTTTTTTTTTAATTTCACATTAAATTATCACTGTGTTTTTCACTATATTTTGTATGAAATAGGTTTTACAAAAATGCTCTTGAAGTTTGCTATATCAAATTTTAGTTAAAGCATACTATATTTACGGCTTCTCCTATACAAGCAAGATCGACGAGTTTTTTTCCATTGTTATAAAAAAAAACACGTTAAAAACCTCAAAATTACATATTTTTATTATGTTGTTATGGTTAAAGGTTCCTAACAACCTTTTCGTTGTTGATCCGTTGCTAAGATTTGTTCTTATGGGTCGATCTTGCTTGTAGTAACGACCGTTAATATAGTTTGCTTTAATTTTAGTGAACTATGACACGATTGATATCGGAAAAGAAAGATATCCGCCAAATCAAAAACATAAATATATAAAACTTTTGGAATTACAATTTTTTTTTAACATTTTTTGTTTCTAATTACAAACAAAAGGTGCTAACTTTTTTCAAACAATTAAAAAAAGAATATTTTATTTTATATAATTTAAAAAATGAATTATCTTTTTAATATATAATTTCAATTATATATTAAAATTATAAAATAAGAATAAAAAAAAATCACCAATTTTTTTATATTATTAAATATGAAAAGTTGAAATAAAAAATACTTTTTTAATATCCTTTATTAAAATATATATATATATATATATATATATATATATATATATATATATATATATATATATATATATATATATATATATATATATATATATATATATATCATTTATTTACTAAGGAATGATGTTTGATAATATTTTAAGAAAAACTTTTAAATATAAAAAACTTTCTCTTATGAATGGAGCTTATATAAAATAAAATTTAACTTTTTTTTAATTGAAACCATTAATTTAAAATTGAAATTAATCAGTCGTAAAATTATTGCTGATGTGTTAAGCACTCTTTCAGAAAAAAAAATGTATTAACCGTTAAAAAAAATTAAAACAAAAAAACAAACTTGAAATACTGCCATACAATTTTTGCATTAAATTTTGTTATTTATTATTATTCAACCTTTTTTAACTTTTTATTTTGCTAAAAATGTATTATAATAAAAAATTATGAAACGCGATTTTTTATTTTTATTTTATTATTTTATTTTTTTTTTATGAAAGTCTATAATAATTGTAAATACTGAGAATTTATATGAACAATTTTATGGTACCGTAATATTTTACTACTATACTTGTAATAAATCATGAAGCGTGTATGGATTGTACAAGACATTATTGGTCAGTCTATCAAACTGTAATGTTGTGTGTGGACAATTTTTATAGACCATTTTATACACACGGCTACTTCTACATGTCCGGCGAATTTCCCGTCATCAATTTTAGATATCAATTTTAATTTAATTCACGTCAGGCCAGGTTTGCGCATCAGTAATAAAAAACAATAAAAAAAATGGCACTTAGCAACAACAAATTATTGAATTAAAATAAATTAAAGTTAAAGTGTATTTAAAAAAAATATTATATCACTAATAAAGTGGATGCTATATGTTATCAATTACGTAATCATATCAACTTTGACTTATTTGGTACAAGTTTATCGTAGTATTGTAATGAAAATTGCTTTAAAGTTAACTTGTAAACCCTTTTAAATTTGTATTTTTTATTAAAGCTGCTTTTATTTTTCCAAATATTCAACACTTAATAATAATCATTTAATAATGTTGAATTTTCAAACCCAAGTAAATTCCATGCACGTTAAGAATTCGGATTGTGTTAATTTTCTCTTTATTTATTTTGTATTACTTACAGAAATAATATAATAATAATGAACTAACTATGACGCAAACAGTTGCCTCTTTTAGCGATTGTACTGGATCATGAACCTTAGCCGTAACAGTTAGCAATTAGCATATATTGCAATTAAACAAAATCTACTAGTAAAGTACGAAGAAAAAAAAAGATATTATAGCGATCTATAAAAACTTCACAAAGTATTATTTGATAAAAAAAATATATATCCAGTGGCATACATTAAATTGTTTTTTGTTTTTTTTTATTAAATATTGCGTCAAAACTGGAGATTTTTTCTTTTTTTACGCTCTAATCAATAACAATTAAATTAAAAACTATGTTTAAATATCAGCCGCCGCCCCCCCCCCCCTCCCAAACATATATAGCCCGAATGCCCATGATGCAAAAACAAAAAATTTGGATAAAATAAACAAAAATCAATTCCACATTCATGTGTAATACCAATTATTCTGATACAAAATAATATATTAAAATGGGACATAAAGAGAGATAGAGAAAATAGCAAGAGATTGATGAGATATGGTCGTGTGAACTAAAACACATGTATGTAATACGTTAAATTAGAATCATCGAAAACGAGAATTGCGAACTACTGTATTGTTTACTTTATTTTATCCATTGCGTACATGGCAGATAAAATACACGGACTAAAATAAACGTGAAATAGCTATACTATAGTTGAATGTCAACAACATTTATTCTACATTGTACACAATATAGTAATATGCTATAGGGATTATACAAAGCATACAAGATGTGTTTGAAAGAATAATTAATTTATTCATAATTCAAAACTAAGCAAAATTTATGCTATGTAAGATATAATAATTTTTCACTATTATAGTATAGTAAAAGTTAAAGACATAGACCACGTGAAATAACATGTTCTTTTTAATGATTAAACACACTATAGGATCTCCAAAACTGATGACAGTTTTTACCAGAATGTAAATGAGACCCCACAAGAGAGCGTGAAAATACTGTAAAAAGATCTTTTTGCGTGACAATTCTTGTTTCTGACGTCAAAAATAGGCAAAAATTAGTATGCAAATGTTGTGCGGGTTGCATAAATTGAAATTTTCTGAACACTGCTATGACGCTACAAAATAAACAAACTAATGCTATTTTTGTATGTCCCATCAAGTGTTTTGTGATATAAATGCTTATTATTTCTTGTGGTCTAGATATCTTTAAAGGAAAAAATAAGAAATAACTAATAGTATAATTTGCAATTTTTGCATACATATTGCAATATAACAAAATCTATAACGTAAAGTACGAAGAAAAAAAATAGTATAGCGATCGATAGAAACTTCACAGTTTATTACTGGATACAAAAAACTACTCATTGATAAATTACAAGATGGTACCGTTACATAAACATATTTTATGTCTTCAAAATTTGAGAAAAAATTAATAAAGTAATCAACGAGAGTTGCAATTTCTATTTTCAAACTGAATTTCGTGAAATCATGAATTCTGAAAGCTGAAATAATGCCTACTTTACAAGATTTTAACCCCAGTTTGTGGGAGCTGTATACGAAAAGGCTTGGTACATAATAAGTACGTATGTAAGTTTTTTCCCATGTACCCGCTTTATTTTTATTAAACAATTCCATTTTTTGTTAAATTTTATACAGAATTTATATTTATTATATTACTATTTTAAGTTTTTTTTTATTAAGTCTAAAATATTTGTTAGTGAGACAAAAAGTATAGCTTGAGGTACGTAATTATAAATAATAATTTAACAGATAAAATAATTACATGTAAATTTGCCAATTCCCAAAAGGCATAGTTTCAAATTTGTTGTTTTACCATTAGATTTGGCGTAATTAACTCTCAGAATATTTAATGTGAATTTAGCTTAAAATCATTTAAAAAAATTTGCAATCATAAAATGCAATCATAAAAAAGACATGAATTAAATTAGAACTATTTTAATTATATAATCACTGTTTTAGGTTAACACTTACGATTCAAATTTGACACAAAATTTTTAGTGAATAAAACATTGATCTTTTTTTAAATTTATAAATATACTTAGCTGGAACCTCTTAAAAAGTAATTCTCTTCGCAATTTTCAACGTATCTACTTCAGGTTGACGATTTTAAAAAAGAAAAAGCGACTTCTTAGCTTGAGAGTAATCTTTCGCATTAACTTTTTTTTCTTTCTTGCTGGTTTCATTCAGGTTTTTTCCAAGAAAATATAACATTAAGACAAAATTTAACATTTCGGAAGCACTCACATTTTATAAAAGATTAGAAGTTAAATATATATATTTTTTCCACTTTATACACCACATTAAAATAATCATCAAGAGAGTAGAACAAGAAGAAGAATAAGAGTAGAATATTCAACATTTGGTTCGTGGTTCGTTGAACAAAATTTATAAATTTAAATTATTATTATAGCTTGTTCTATAAACTACACACAAATATTGAGCCAGCTTCGAAAATGATCCTTTGTTAAAAACATCTGATTATGACGTCGTTACCTGTTTACCACGCTTATACACATATGGTCGATCATTGTTATTTCTTCTTTTAGAGCTTTGAACTTGATAAGAATGAAAGAAACTTCCTAAAAAAAAGTTCCAGTCTTAATATGCGACTCACTTTTATCGGCTCAAAAAATAAGATCAACCAATGAATGTATCTTATTTTGTTAGTCAGCCAATCACTGTTATTGAGATTTACGTTACTTTACAGAACGAGCTTATATAAAATACTTTTTTTTTTCAAGTAAAAATACTTTAGTAGTGAGATAATAGACTAACTATGCAATTTCAAGTTACAAAATAAAGTTTAAAAAAATGTTGACGTTTTCAAACTGGATAGTTTGATAATGATGCTATTCTCTTGTTAATATAAAAAAACTGTGAACGTTTAAGAAATTTTAAGCTTCAGGCTTTTAATTAATTAATTAGATTTATTAGTATAATCAATACAAATTTAATGAACCTTAATATGAATACAGTATATAAATAACAAATAAACAAAACATTTTCCTTAAAACTCTTATTCATATGATATTTCCTAATCATATATATATAACCACAGACTTGTACAGTGAATACCAAACCCCGAGAGCTGTGAAATATATATTATTAACTGTTTCAATGTGAGACACTAAATAACTACTATTTAAACCATATTATACATCAAGCAACTTTCAATCACAATGAATTTAATCTTGCTTATCTTTAGAATTTTGTAATTAATTTTAAAATAACAAAACAATGCTTTTATAGGGTTAGTAAAATAAATGTCACAAAACAAAATCCAATCATTCGTATGTTAAATTAAGCTAGTACGTTCGAAGGGGAACAATAATGGTATCTAAAACTCAAACCTTGTACAAAATAATCAAAAAATGTTTAGCCTGGGTTGAATTTTTTCTGGATTAGTTTGACTTGAAACCCGAATTCAGCTTGAAATCAATACACGATAGAAACGATAGGCTTGATATTCGAATTGAAACTTCAAAACGAGCTGTCGATCCCATGAGGAATAAAGCTCGTTTCCCGTAATAAGAGAAAGTTTTAAATTAAATTAAAAATGTCTTACAGATATTAGTAACAAATTGATTTTATATGTTTACAAGAGAATCGAAACATCATAATAAATTAAAAATGTCAAACTTGTTTTTATTGCATTCTTCAAAAAATATTCTTAGTTTGAATTATATATATATATTTAAAGGATCGTTTCTTTCACGAGCCATTCAAGGGCTCAGCTAGAGCTGGCTCATGTTCGACCTAAAAGCTTGAAACCCGGATTTGAACATTTCCAAAAGAATAAATATCAGTGTAATACTTAGAATTTTATACTAAAATTGAAAGTCTACTTTTTTCACTGCTTAAATTAGTATTATTCTGATCTTTTTGAAAATGTGAGCTATGCAAAATATGAGAAAGCAACCGTAAAAACATGTTGCATATATTTCAATTCAAAGGTTATAAATTTTATTCTAAAGAACAGTGTAATACCATAGTATGTAATACTTAATGATGTAAAAAAAATATATAACAATAATAATAAAGCATTCACGAGGGTATATTTTTAAGACTGAATAGATTTTTTTTTTTTTTTTTTTTTTTTTTAGATTTAATTATTTTCCTCCTAAAACGGGGAAAAAGGTTGAAAAAAACAAGTAATAATTAAAAAGAGGTCTTTTTAACTTTCAATTAATTTTTCATTGTAATTTTGGTATCCCTATAAAATAATTGTTAACTTTTGAACAGTACTTCAAACGGAAAAAAAAAAGAAAAAAAAAAGAGGTAAGTACCAAAAAGGGTATTGAGTATTAAAAAAAAAATGAAACTGAAAAGTGTATTGAATATTAAAAAAAAAAATGAAACTTTTCTCGATAGACACATAAAGAACTCGTTAGCAAGCACGAGTATAACTGAAAATTTAGATACTTTTTGCAGAGACCTCTCGTTAAAAAAAGATAACACATTTCATTATAAAAAAAAAAAAAAAAAAAAATACATGTACACAGGAAAGCAGTAAAAGGCTGTTTAAAACTTTTTGAATAGTATTAAACATTTTACGTTGATATTAAAAAAATATGTCTAAGTTATTACAAAAGCAAAAATAATTGTTAAGAAAATTAAACGTAACATTTTTCTGGAGGAAATTGTAGGAATGTAAAACACTAAAACTTTTATGTTTTTACATTGTAATATACAATTCAAATATTGATTTAAAATATATTTATATATTTATTTTCTCATTGTTTATATAGATTATTTGAACAATATGTTGAATCAGTATTGAAAGAATGTAGAAAAAATAAATAAAATATTTTTGCATGCAAATAACATTTTGGTGAATTTTTTGTTGATGTATTGTATTTGATATTGTTCAAAAACTCTTTTGTAACAAAAAGAATAAAGAAATTTAAAAAGGAAAATGAAATGTCATTTGTTTTAGGATTTTTTTTTTCTTTTTGCGAAAAAAAATTTTGTACGTTTGAAGTGATTTTTTTTTTTTTTTTTTTTTTAGAATAATAAAAATTGTTATTGTTTGCTATTGAAAAAAAAAAACAAGTAAAGGAATGTTTGATAAGTGGTTAGAATGATGGTGAGGGTTAACTTTCAGATGTGATGGTTGTCATAGTGTAAAAAGAAAAACTACTTTTCGAATAGACACAAGCCTTTATAAAGTTTGCTATATTACATTTCTCACGTATATTTATGAATTTATGTAAGAGAAAAAAAGGGAAGTTTAAAAAAAGTAACTTAAAGGGAAGGATCAGAGGTCCTACATCTTTAGATTTTGATCGTCAATGGCTATAAAATTTAGTATCATTTTAAAGCTTATTATATGTCAGGTACTACTAATAAAAATGTCACCATTGAAGTATGAAGGAAAAATAATGTTGAATTTAACATTGAGTATTATGAACACAGAATTTTAAACCCCAGTAATTCTTAATTTTGCAAAGTGATCACAATATCTTTTAAATATTTGTGTTCCTCGTAATCTTAAGTACCGTTAAAAAGAAATAGGTCCAGCTAACAATCATTTTCTTAATCATAACTGATCACTGATCACTATTACTGCCTCTTTTAAATTTTTTGAAATGCATCCCATAATGGATAGGGAAAAGAGTACTACAGTATACTACCCGATTAGTGCCATGTTGAGCATTAGCATCTTACTCAAATTCGTTGGCATGATTTAAAAAAAAAAAAAAAAAATTCACAACTAAGCTGAAGTGGTAAACCAATGTAAATTAGCATGATTAATTTATTGTTGCAGAAGAAATCTAACGAGTCTTTCACGTTTTTAGTAAAATTTTATGTAATGTCTTGTATGTAACATTATATCATTATTATATTTAATTTTATTTTATGTTAAAATTTTGTTTTTTTAAATAACTATTTTGTAAATTTATTAATTTATGCTAGCATTTAAATGACTAAAAATCCCAAATTGAATTGATATAATTCATAAAATTAGAAACAAAATTTTGAATTTATAATCTATAAATAAATACAGCAATAGAATTCAAATGCAAATTCATTGAATGAAAATTGCACAGATATATTATTCTTACTGATTTTAAATTTACCCTATTTTCCTCATTATTATTATTTTTTAAATAAATAATAATTATTCATCTTGTTTAAATTCTCCACATTATTAAAAACCCACAACTGTAACTCCAGACGTCTAATGATACATTTTGCGGTAGACACTCTTTGCAAACTCAAGTAAGAGTTAACGCAGTGGAAGTTAAGGCATCAACCATGGACGCACACAAATTGTGTTTACGCTACAGTTAATTTGAAGATAATACAGTTACAAAAGTATTTTCTCAGAAGAGCATTATTATTAACTCTTTTAAAAAAAAAATCAATGTGCAGTATTTCATGTGAAGTCTGGCAAAGTAGTAAGAAACGCAAAATAGGAAGAAAAAACAAAGTTTCTTATTTTTCAGATGAGCTCACTTTTATTTATGCCGGAGTGTAATTTTAACATCACGTTTTAAATGTGCGAGAGGGCTTTAAAATGAAACAACTTTTAAACGTTGCTTTTACTTGTCACTTGCTTTTATAGTTTAGCAATACAACATATTAAAATGTAAATTCTTGAATGTTAGAGAATAATAATAAAAAAAAGTTTTTTCAAAAGTCACTATGATTTTGAATTAAAGTCAAGGCATGAGAATAAAACGAACCAATCCTCTATGTATGTGTGTGTGAACAAAAAGTGGTGATTTGTGATGTCTACACCAAGTCACGTATTGATTATGAGGCAAACTCGTGCTTGTGGGGTAAGATTGATCACCGAGCAATTTAAAATTTTACATCTGCAGCCGCAGCCGTGTCAACAGTTTGTCTTCGCAGACTTTGTACGTACTGTATGTAGTCTTACCTTTAAGTCGTATTTTCTTTGTGGGAAAAAAAAAAAAAAAAAAAAAAAAGTCTATTTTTCCTTGTCTTACTAGACTATATTATACTATATATATCATTAGTTATTTTACTTCTAGAATCATGAAAATATATGGTCTATTATTAAAGTCTATCTTTTTTTTTCGGTAGTAATTTCTATTATACGTCTTATTTAATATGACTATTATACTGCTAAGTTAAGACTACTTGTATAATAAATAAAACTTGCATGCTACTATAATTTTAATTACAAACGATGTAGTCACGATAACTCATTTTAAAAACTGTATTAAAATATTTATTTTTGTTATTATTATTATTATTTCATTTTTATAAAACTTATATTTTGAAATTAATTATCTTATTAAATGTATATTACAAAGAGCGAGATTGTTTATATTTTATGGGTTTAAAACTATTCATAAAAAATACTGTTATTATATTTTTATAAATGATAATGATTCTGTAGTTTATATGATGCGTAATTATTCTCAATTCACTAAACAAATCACATTAAAATTATTGATAAAAGTGCTAATTAAAAAAAAGCTTTCTCCCTGAAAATGACATGCTCATGAAAAAAAAATATATATACAACAATGTGCTTTTAAACCCAAATATTATACTTCATTAAGCTTTTGTATGTAATAGATTGACCTAGCAGCTAAACGTTATCTATTTTGATTTTACTTTGTGGGTTATTTGGTTATAAAACTGCAAAATGAAATATCAAAGAAAAGTTTATTCTGAAACCCTTTAAAAAAAAACTATATTGTAACCTTTATATAATATTCATTAATATAAACTGACCTTTATAATTTATTTAGTTATGGTCCTTTTAATGGTCTTTTTAAGCTTTGTGTTGTATATCAAGCATTTTATAATTGAACATAAAAGTTTAGTAGGTTTACACCGGTTTACACTATAGTTCTAGAAAACTGAAGAGCTTTGGTGACAATAGCATTTTCCTTTTATTTCTCAAACTAAAAAAAAAAAAAAAAATCAACTTCTATGCTTTTACACTACATACTGATAGCCACATACTATCCACTAAAAATATTCCGTTCTCAATGATTCTCTCTCTCTCTCTCTCTCTCTCTCTGAAATATTTGATATGAAACTATAACATAACAGTTCAGATGAAAGGTTTTGACGCAATATTGACGATATGAACTTTTTTTCCCGCTTTATTTTCTCTTCTTTATACTAAAAAATAAAAATAATAATTATAAATTCATTGCTTTCAACTGCAATATAGTTTTATGTTATATTTTTGCCTCTAGTTTGATTTCTTGTCTGCTGCTCGACAGAATTGACACATATTTTATATCTCTTTAACGTCGACTCCATGTCATAGCCTTTGAGAAGCAAAGCAGATTATATTATTATTCGAAGCATAGTAGATCCATCTTAACACCATTGCATTGCTTTTACGTTTGCAACGTATATTTTTGCATCATATAGGATGCAAATCGTATTTCTTAAATTTACGAGAAAGATAAATAATATCGACAGCTGTTTAAAATCCAATGTGATCTTATATAAAAAATAAAACCATACAAAAGCAGCTGGCTTATTCCCCACGATATTTTATTACAATTTTGCCTTTTTTGTTTGTCAAATTCCAAGGAATGGTAAACAACTCAAAGTCATTCAAAAATACTACCTTTTTTCAAAATACTTTCAAATATTTTGTTGTTTTACATGCAAAGTATTTTAATGCATTAAAATTATGCAGTTTAAGGCATCGTGTTTTTAATTTTCTACAAGATATTGGTAAATTTTGTTGAAGTAAATTTTAATCTTTTTGTTCTTACACATAAGTAAAAAAAACTGTAACAAAACCTTTTTATGCTGCAAAATAGATAATAATTAATGTTTGAGGTGATGGTGATAACTAAAAAAAAATATATTTTAAACACCATTAAATTAAACACCATTAATTTAACACAGTTAAATTTTTCATATAATATAACCTTTTTACTTGTTCAATAATTATATATTTTGCAATAAATAAAAATGTATGCAAACTTTAGGATTTGAAATTAAAACAGCGTACAGTAATATCCATTGGATTACTATTAATATTAATTTGGATGTACATTAAATATTGTATACCGTATACTTATTAGATTTCAGCATCAATTAAAAGTTTTATCAAATTTTCAGGGTTTCATTTTGTAATGAATCGATCCGTCAGACATGTCAGAATTTACCATAAGTCTACTATTTTAAAAGTTATATTTTAAGGGATTATTTAACACGTCATTTATCAAAAAAAGTATCATTAGTGGCATAGGAAACCAATTTTGATATAAATTTAAAATCAATATAAATTTTTTCAATATAATTATACTAAAAATAAAAGTCCTAAAATTCAAACATGATACCAATTATATGAAATTTTTTAATAATAAATATTCATAATATAATATTTTTTATTAAAACAATGGCATTTTAAAATAATTAAAAATTTCTACAGAAAAAAAAAATTGGCATCAATCTTTCATGTAAATAGGAATATAAAATTGCTACAAAAAAATTATTGGATATTCTGTTCACTTAACCAAAATTGATTTTTTTTTCTCTCTTTTGACTTCACTCATAAGGACATTTAATTGAAAATTTTATACGTACATACGTATTTTTGAATTGAATACACATTCAATCATGGACAAGTGTTATACTTATTGTAAATAAAAGTGAATATTTCGAAGTAATTAAACCACACACAATATATATATATATATATATATATATATATATATATATATATATATATATATATATATATATATATAGGAATAACAAAGAGATTAAATGATGAGAACGACTTGAGACGACATCTAATTTTCATCATTCTAGCTGTAAACATGAAAATGGAATCCATTGACTCTTATCTTATCTTAAAATAAGCATACATCTCAACTGCGTATTTGAAGAATAGAATTTTGTATGTTGTCAAACACCAAAACATTCACTTTGAAAGCCAGACAACATTGAATATGAGAAGAAGAAAAAGTTCTTATCTCCATTCAGTCAAGTTAAAGCAATATATAATGTGATTTAAATTAAATTTATTGACATTCTTCTAATGTAATGAAAACTTACAACTTTTAATTCGATTGTATTGATAATACAGTAAAAAAAAGTAATATCGTTCATCACTTCTAATATTATTTCCTTTTGTTATGTGTATAAGGGATGTTAGATTATATAGATTTTTTAAAAGTTGTTGTTAAAGTTTTACGTACAAAAAAGTATGAAAAATAATAATAATAAATACAAAAAAAAATGTAAAAAAAACTCGTTAACTTTGTATTGATCCACAAAATGCAGTGAAGAAAAAAAAATAAAAAGTAATAAAGTTAATTTACTTTACTTGTATAAAACATTATGTAACACATTTCTGTTCAAAATAGCATATAATTTCAATGAAATTAATTAATAATAATTGACACGCTGTTGCATCGTGTTTAAAACAATTTACATTTTAATAATTAATTACAAAAGGCAGTAAAGTAATATTTAATTATATATTTACTTCCGGGTATTCATATAATATGTGTGGGTAGATTGAACAAAGGCTTAGGATTATCTGTACAGTTTTAATAGTACGTAAACAAAGATGAGAGCGTCAGTTTATAGTGTGGGTTCTATAAACATGTATCTGTTTTTGCTTTTTGATATGTCATGCTATATACTTAAAACCACCAGCGGTCTTACTGTCAGAGAGTCCGTGGTTTAAAGCTTATATATGAGAGAGAGAGAGTGTGTGTGTGTGTGTGTGTGTGTGAGAGAGAGAGAGAGAGAGAGAGAGAGAGAGAGAGAGAGAGAGAGAGAGAGAGAGAGAGAGAGAGAGAGAGAGAGAGAGAGAGAGAGAGAGAGAGAGAGAGAGAGAGAGAGAGATGATCACAACAGAGGCTATAATACAGAGTGAAATAGAGAAAACCAGAGGCATGCCAAAATGCTATTTCGACAGGGAGAAAAAAGTTCGAAAAAAAGAATGTGTGTGTGTGTAGAAGAGAAAGTGAGAGAGTGCAAAAATAGTGAAAACTAGAAAGAGCGAAAGAGCAGACACAACACTAAATACAGCTACATTTTACACGAGAACGAGAGAGAGAGAGAGAGAGAGAGAGAGAGAGAGAGAGAGAGAGAGAGAGAGAGAGAGAGAGAGAGAGAGAGAGAGAGAGAGAGAGAGAGAGAAGGGGAGTAGAATACGATCGATTTGAAACCCACGTGGTAGTGTGACTCTCAACTGGGTCTTTCTGAGAAATCCCAAGGAGACTCTAAATGTTCAAGTTACGTTGGAGCCTCATCTGTTGCTCACTAGCGCTGGCAAAAATACGACAACAGAATTGCATGGCTTTTCTGACCAATCAAATGATATTAGAAACAGGGAAGTAAGTAACGAAGAGGAAAAAATGTTCTAAAACACGATACCAAAAGAGCTAAAATGGCTTTAAGTTTTGTCATGCGTAATATTACATCGTTCTTTTGAAATAGAAACAAAGTGGTTTCGATACTTACAATATTAAATAAAACGTCATCAAAAAATAATTTAATTTTTACCATAAACATTCAATTTTATATATTATCAAATTATAAGTTGTTATATTTTAACATAACACAAACTTACATTTTATTTTAGTATTATGTTGTTTTATGTCTTATTATAATAAACTTTAGTATAAAATGATTATAAATTATTATTTTAAGATTTTTATTTTCTTCTCTTTTGCATAGTTAAAAATACAAATAGTAATAAAAATAATATTTTTTTTTTATATACAGCTAAAACAAATTTTAATTACATCAAATGTGTGTTTTGGCATAAACTTACATAGCTTTAAATCCTAATTTACCGTTTAAATTGAATTATATATATACCAATCTTTTTATACAGCAGTTCCCTTTTATGGTTGATTTAGTGAAAGCAATTGAACTGATCAGTTGCAGATATACAGTGATGCATATATTGTAAAAACCATGGTTTGAATTGGAATAATTTATTCCAATTCAAACAATGTATTTTGAATAAATAAATATTATGTTTCAAATCTAAGTATTGGTATGTTGCACCCTTTGATTTGATTTCAGTCTTATAGTCGTTTAACGTAAGTCGTTAACGTTAAGTTAAAGGCATATAAAACATGAAAACATTATAAGCATTTACATCACAAAACACTTGATGGGACTTACATAAATAACATTAATTGGTCTCAAAACCCAACTATAACGCCGTAGCAGTGATCAGAAAATTTTGATTTATGCAACCCGCACAACATTTTCATACTAGTTTTGGCCTGTTTCTGACGTCATAAACAGAAATATTCACGCAAATTGCATACTTTACAGTTTTTTCACGACCTCTTGTGGAGCCACATTTACATTCTGGTAAAAATTATCATCAGTTTTGTAGATCCCATTTTGTGTTTATAAATGATTAAAAGGAACATGTTGTTTCATGTTTTCTATGCCTTTAACTATAACGATAACTGGTTATTTCTATAATATAGATAAACAACATCGCAAAAATTAACGTTAGTTATAGATTAACAAAAATTGAAGTTAACATAGGGTTAACTACAACGTTACTTTCAAACGTAATTTTATTTAACTTTATATATTGACCGAAAAAAAAATCAAGTGACGAGGCGAGAGTAATAATAATAAAAAAAAAATGCTTAGTTTATATTTATAAAATAAGTAAATAACATTAAAAAATTATCTTCATAAATAATTAAACTTATGAAAAAGTCATAAAAAATACATATCTTTAAAAAAAGTTGTTAACGTTATAAAGTTAACGTTAAAGGTATTGGACAAATTAGAGTTACCGTTATCATTAAGTTTATAGTTTTAAATGAAATTAACTTGGCGTCAACGTAATAGAAAATTTAGGTAACGGCTACAAGACTGTCTGATTTGAGCTTGCACTGTGACGTCATATATGAGCATAATATCCTATAATATAATATTGATCATTACAGCAAGAAATACAATTTTTCATGACCAATTAAAAATTCGCTAAATTTATTAATAATATTAATATTTTTCCCCTAGTAATGTTTGCAGTTTTAAGTTATTGCGAAAGTATACCTCATGCAGACGTTAATATTATTAATTTTTATAAATTATTGTCCTCTCGATATTTCTTTGCAAAGCTTCCTTTGTTTTTATTGATAAAATGAAAATGTAACTATAATAAGCAATAAAATAAAATTTATTGTACTTTTAATCATAATAAACTTTATTACATCTTTTGCTGCTGCAGAGACTTTTAATTCCTATCTTTGTTTATATTTTGCTTACGTTAGTTAGAAAGCCCTGATTTGAATATTGTTATCTTACTTATATACTTTCTTTTTATAAAGTAGCATAAATTATTATGTTTATTTTTCCCAACTTTGCAATTTTTTATTATGAAAATTTAAATCTCTCATAAAATTTCTCTCTCTCTCTCTCTCTCTCTCTCTCTCTCTCTCTCTCTCTCTCTCTCTCTCTCTCTCTCTCTCTCTCTCTCTCTCTCTCTCTCTCTCTCTCTCTCTCTCTCTCTCTCTCTCTCTCTTTCAGCGAGCAAACCAATATCCTTTACTTAGATTAATGCTATAAACCATAAATGAAGAGTTCAATTGTAGGTACACTGAGAAAAAAAAATGAAATATTGAAATAGCAAAGCATTAATCAGCAGTATAAATTTTCAATGAATCTTTTAATAAATTTCAGTGACAAATTAAAACTATTACGACTAGTAACTCATACTATGAAACTTACCTTATTTATTACGGTATTTTCATGGTATAGAATCTTTTAGGTGTTAGAAAACTATTTTATACTTATTTTTTTAATTGGGATACAACAATAACACACAAACTTCTATGAAAGTCTCGGTTCCAAAACATAAATCTAAATTATACAAAAGGACCCCATATTATATTACAGCAAAAATTTATGATATTCTACCATTAATACTTAGAAATTTAAATAATAATACATTATTTAAAAATCTATTGAAAATCATTTTAATATATAAAGAATATTATACTTTATCCGGATGCTTTGACCCCAACTTAAAAATTGATGAAATTGATGTACTTGTGTTTACTACACACTCTAATTTAGAACATTTTTCTGACTGAATTATCACGTTTTGCATAATACATTGTTATGGTTCAAAAAAGATAAGACTGTACAGAAACTGTATTGAAACCTTCAGTAGTTAAAAATATATTTAATTATTATTATTATATTAATTGTAAATAAGGACTAGACCAAAGCTTGTTGTTACAATTCTATGTTACTATGAACTGCCGGGGTCAATAAAATTTCTTATTTCTTCTTAGTGAAGATTTTATTTTTACAGTAATAAAAAAATAATATATTTATTAAAAGGAATATAGTTTTATGAACATAGCCTATGTAACCTAAGTAAGTTTAATACTTTCATATAATTTCTATTTTCTAATCAAACATAGTCAAGGTAAAGATTGATTATAAACCAAAATTGTATGATGACGTACGTATTTTAATAATGTCAATATTCTCATATCGATGCTCTTCCGGTACTTTTGACTATATGAATTTATCATCCTTAACTTTTCTAATCTAAGTGTTTCTATCTGCATCACTATTAAATACTATAAAAGTAACGAAAATTGGTTTATTTTTATTTTAATTCAATATACTTTTATTTACACATCATAACATGTTTTTATACAATACAGCAAAATCATATGAAATAATTGTTATTCAAAAACAATATTTGTTTAGTGATAAGGTTTTGGTCTGACTATAAAAACAAAAGTTTGTGAAAACATTTGTAATAAGAATGATTCAAACAAAATGGTAATAAGAATAATATATTTTTGTTGATCCAGGCAACCCAAACGTTGGTTTTGGCATAAATATGTACAATATTTAATATAAACAATGTCCCTTACATGTCTTCCAACTTCCTATGCTAGCGTGTAGTCCATAAAAATGACAATGCGACACTGTGGACTACACTTGTAAAGCCATAAGTTCAGGTGTCGACCAGCATAGACATATGTGTAATATATGTTTATGAACATAGACACGTGTAATATGTCTATGGTGTTGACTGTGATGACGATAGTGTTCTCATGGACTATAAAAAATGCTCAGAGCTGGAAGACACACTGACATATTGACATTGATTTACACATGTTGCAATAAAGAACGTTTTTTTTTTTTTTTTTTTTTTTATAAAAAAAAATATTTAAAAAAGACGACAAGTATTTAAAAAAATTGAAAAAAAAAAGAAAATTATAAGAGAAAAAGAAACAGAGAGAGAGAGAGAGAGAAAGAGAGAGAAACTGCAGTTTTGCTTTATGTCAGAAATATTTCATATTTATGTTACAAATTATTTTATATAATAAGTGTAGAACAAATTGCAATTCAGTCAAAGTATCGGGAATAGCATCTATATACATATGATCTTCAAGTTTCTCATTTGCTTAATGATTATAATGATATATTTATTCTTCTTAATTACTGAAGTGTATAATATGTTTTAGAGAGTAAAATCCAAATGACCCTTTGTTGATCTAAGTTAAGTAAAATTAGAAAACACATATGGTTAAATAAACAGTTTGAGTGACTAAAAATATTAAATTTTTTATGAATTTATTATTGTTAAAAAATTTTGTTAAACCATATTTTGAGTGGTTTCTGAATTTTTATACTGTATTTTTTATAGCAGAATTTCATTGAAAAATTTAGTTATACGACTTCTAAGCTCTAGAAAAGGTTCAAAAGTAATAATATGTTTGAAAGTTTGACAACCTTTTGAAAACTTATCATCCTTAAAATTTAAATAATAATAATAATAATCATATCATTTGTGCTTTTTTTATCATCAATTCTCTGTAAAAAGTTTATTTTTAAATAAATGTGAGTGTATGTGTAAGTATATATAATACATATACAGACACGCTAAACAATCATTTAAACATCTTCATTTTAAAGATGATATTAGTTCAGATTCAGAATATTGTTTTTTGAGAAATTTCTTGCGACTTTTTAATTTTGTATTTTAATATAACAGAGCAATACTATAAATATCAAAAAGACAAATACAACATTTTGTCTTCATATAACTGAAATAATATATATATATAAGAGGCTCTCTCATTTTCTCACAAGAGCAATATTTCCATTCCATGCTTATAGTTTCTATAACATTAATGAGAAAATGTGAAACAATATAATGGTTCTCATTCTCTGAATTTTCTTTTCTATTTTTTTCTTTTATACTAAAATATAACTCTATATCATTTCCTGAGATTCCAGTTTCAATGCAAATAAAATTGAGCGAGAGAGAGAAAGAGATAGAGATAGAGAGAGAGAGAGAGAGAGAGAGAGAGAGAGAGAGAGAGAGAGAGAGAGAGAGAGAGAGAGAGAGAGAGAGAGAGAGAGAGAGAGAGAGAGAGAGAGAGAGAGAGAGAGAGAGAGAAGAAGAAAAGAAAAGAAAAACATGTCTTAGTTAAAATTGATTTTCTTCTATGTTGAATTGGTTTGTAAAAATGAAAGCATCATTATCATTATTATTTTTGTATAGCTCTTACGATTACTCAGTGAGAATGCTCTTGGTCATCCTGTAAAATGCGTTACTTTCAATTAATCAAAGCATCAAGCATCAAGTCCAAAATCTTACAATAAAATAAGTGTTAAGGCATTCGTGATACGTTGGAAAATTTGAGTTAGGGCATTTTGCACGATTACCGTTGATATAATGTACTAAAGCTATTTTACTTGCTCATTTTCAATATTTTGATTCATATTTTATTTTCCTTTACTTGAGCATAGATAAAAAGAAAAAATTATGGCACAGAGTTGAATGCCTAAATACATAAAAAGAAAATTTGATGAAAGTATTTATTTATATATATATATATATATATATATATATATATATATATATATATATATATATATATATATATATATATATATATATATATATATATATATATATATATATATATATGTGTGTCAGTGGCGTGCGGTCCATATATGCAATTAATGCAATGCATGAGTAGTAATTTATTCCAGAATATTAATTTTTCTTTAGTTTAAAATATTTCCACTGTTCAGTTCATAATGTTTCAAAAACTACCGCGCGGCAGATAATGTTTTGTAAAAAAAGAGGGGAAAAGAAGTAGAGGTGGTAAAATATGCAATCGACTAGACTGCGTGGTGAAGCTATGGCTATAGCGAGAAGCACGGTAGGGGTAGCAAACGCAGCATTTACAGAAAATTAACACACGTTTCAATACACCAACAAAAATGTGATTTCTAAAACTGCATCGGCGGCGCAGAATCACTGCGCAAGTTCATTTAGATTTTTGATTGGCTGAAAGAAATCATAGCGCGAAAGATCCAAAATCTGAATGAAAACGATGAAAATCATCGAGGCGATCGGCGCCAACGAAGCAAATTTAAAAATCAAATACTCCAAATAAATAACGTACAGTAACATATATAACTTATACATACAAGTAATGTAAATAAAAAAAATATAAGAATATGGCCATACTTTGCACGCAAAACTAAGAATCAGATTCTTTTAAAGCGACTTAACCCAATGTTCTAAATTTAGAACCTAATATATTTAATTTGTGTTCGATCTTCTCTAAAATAATTAAAGAAAAATTAGTAGTATATTTTAGATTTCTAGCCCGCGGGATAAGCAAGGAGGGTAAAGAGACAAACTCTGACATATAGTACAGATGTCCTTTACTGTGTGATCGAGTTAATAAAAATCTGTACACCCTTCTCAGATGCTTATCAAAGAGCAAGGGGTACAATTTTTTTTACTAGTAGAGATAGAGGTGTGAATTGTACTCCATATCGTTACACTCGCGGAGCTTGCGCTTATTCCGCGGACTAGAAAAGTCAATTAAACGAAAAATTATAAACTATTATATATGTTTTTCTTTTGGAAAAAAAAGAAGAAAAAAATCTGTAAAATGATTAGCTAAATAAAAAAAAATTGGCACATTCATTGGTTGATCTTGTTTTTTGAGCCGATAAAAAATCAATCTCGCTGTTGAGCAAGGACTTTTTTTTTAGAAGTTTTTTTCTATTCTTATCAAGTCTAAAGTACTAAATAAAGAAATAACAATGAACGATCGTGTTCTAAACAAAAAGCAAAAAAAAAAAAAAAATTCAAATCAAAGCTGGCTATCAATATTTGTGTGTAGTTTGCATAAATCGAATTTTATTGTATTTAATTGTTAAGAGACTCTTTTTACGGTTTTAGTGTCAAAATACCACGTGATCTCAAAAAAAATCGCGCCTGCGGCGGGCTCTTCTGGGGGGCTGCGCCCCCCAGACCCCCCGTGGTTTGTTGCATGACCTGCTCCAGGAACCACCGCACGCCACTGATGTGTGTATATAATACCATATCATTTGCTTTAAACCTTACTTTTTCATATATAGGTTTTGTCATACATAATAAATATTAGTTCAGTAAAAATTTAATATTATTCAGAGTAAAATACGATAAAAAAAAATATTGCATTCAAACATAAAGATGAAAAATTAACTTTCATATTGTAACGTATGCATAACGTTAAGGCTTATCGTAATGTATGTAATAAATTTATTAAATAGAGAATTGGAAGAGAATAGTATTTGAACTCTATACTATACACTATATTCACGATACTATTGTTTATACCTACTATATAACAGGGAATATATTATTTATATGATACTACATTATATAGTTAAAACATCAGTTTAATTTAATTTTTTTAACTTTTTTTTTTACGTTTGACTATATAAGAATGTTAAAAAAAATGTAATGCATTGAAATATTGCCAGAGGTTTTATATATAATTACAATTTCCAGTAAATTTTATTTGTAATGTAATTTCAAAGTTACTATTAAAAAATTAAAAGAAGAAATTTATTTTATACAGTACTATATACTCTATAGAAGCACCTCAGGTCATATTGGCATCAACATCATACAACATGAATTTTATTTTGTACTGTATATGATTACTTTCCATATTGAACATGACATTCAATTTACTTTGTTAGGCAATTGTAGTAAACATTAATTTGTTATCATTATATTAAAATTATAAAATAATACATATATACATGTATTAACAAATATCGTTAATATTGGAATTCAATAATTAATTCAAAATGGAATTGATTCAACAAAACAAGGTGATGGAGATGCGGTAGTAGTAGGGTTCCAACAATTTTGCCCTGCAAAATGTTAAGGAGAAAAAAAAAAGAAAAAAAAATTGTTTCAAACGGTTAAAAAAAATGTACTGTACAGTTTTATTAAAAAAAAAAAACTTCTTTTGATCTATGGCCAACACAATAATAATTAATAATATACACATAAAAACACATTTTCAGGCTGATTTAATTGCATGTTGATACATAATTGAAAAACTACAGTAGCAATCTTCAGTAGAATATCGTACAGAAAACTTAATTTCCTCCCTCCCCCTCTCTCTCTCTCTCTCTCTCTCACTCTTATCTTTATTCGTTCATACATTTTGCTATTTGAACAACTTAAAGCCATAGACCACATTAAATAACATGCGCTTTTTAATGAATTGAAAAAGACAAAATGGGATCTTCAAAAGTGATGACAATTTTTACCAGAATGTTAATGTAGCCTCACGAGAGAGCGTGAAAATACTGTAAAGTAAGCAATTTGCATGACTATTCATGTTTCTGACGTCAGAAACATGCAAAATTAGTAAAAAAAAAAAAAAAAAAAAAAAAATGCTGTGTGGGTTGCATAAATTGAATTTTTCTGATCACTGCTAGTAGCTAGTAGCAGCACGAAAGTTGACCACAAACACCAATGTAACTTTCTTTAATTGTAATGTTAAATAAATATTAAATACATTCTTCTCAATTTTTATTCACAAATATCATAATTTATTCAGGTCCTAAATAAATAAAGCATAATTTCTACGAGAAAGGGATCTGATCACTGCTACTAGCTACTAGCAGTGATCAGAACATTTCAATTTATGCAACCCGCACAACATTTTTTTTACTGCTACGGAGCTACAGTTGATTTTTGAGACAAACTAAAGTTATTTATGTCAGTCCCATCAAGTGCTTTATGTGATATAAATGCTTATGTTTTCTTCTGGTCTAATCCTTTAATCTTATATCTGTACAAAAAGAAATTGGCTTATTTGTCTTCATCTCTAAATCTTCTTTCACATCTTCCCTTATTTTTTAAGTATAATTTAAAATGTAGCTCGTGACAAGTAGAGAATTACAGAACGTTACAAAACTTTCAATAAATTACAATTTATGCATAATGCATGCAAATACCATAAAAAGTAAATCGTAGATGAAGATTATAATACGATGCACAATGCATATTCTCTAATATTTACAGCTTCGTAAGCATTATTTCTTTTTTTACGCCACCGTATCAAAACGTGAGAGTATTTTAATGTTCTATTATATTTTATATGGTTAGCAAAATGAACTCATCTCTGTTTATTGTTCCTTGTCTTGACCTTGCCTAGGTCTTGACGTTATAAAATCTTTATGCTACCTCAGAAATATAATATTTCCATTACGTAAGCAATAATATAATACAAATAAATATTGAAGCAAAGGTTATCGTAAATGTCAAAAGTCATGTCACAATATTAAATTATGCCTGTTCAATAATAAAAAAAAGCATTCATATTATTCATGCACATACAGAGCTTTTTCAGCTATATTACATTAACTTTGGCCCAAGGTTAATATAATAGGAAAAAGACCTGTATATGCCTGAATAATATAAATGCTTTATTTTTTACCTTGGCTATATGAATTTTATCTTATATTGCTACGTATTTCTTCATTTTTACATTTTTAAAGAAAAAAATATTTAAAATAATATCCTATTATACTTACTGACAACATTACACGGGCAACATGCACAGAATATTAATTTACAACACTCTCTTTTCCTTTTAAATATAAATGAAACAGTAAAATAATAGTATCAAAGATATGTATTACAATAATTAATAATAATGAACCTAATGGCTACTAATCTGTATACTACAATTTTAATATAAGTGAATTATGTTTTCTTTAATTGGAATTAATTGATTATATTGTCATGGTAGCAAAAACGGCCCATTTAGTAAGATCATTCATATTTTGTAATAAATATTAATCACAGTTATTATTTGAATACTCTTTCTTTAATTTAGCAAAAATAATTAATATTTTTGGATAATTTGCAATAATTAGTAGTTAATAGACAATTTTACATAATCAGCACTTGTCACTAGCAAGGGTCATCATCATAGTTTTATTGATCATTGGCAAGGGTCATCAACGATGTGACACACTGGCGCACACACGCCTCGACAACTCCGCAATCCACGAAAGTTGAACACAAACACTAATTTAACTTTCTTTAATTATAATGTTAAATAAATATTAAATACATTCTTCTCAATTTTTATTCACAAATATCATAATTTATTCAGTTCCTAAATCAATAAAGCATAATTTCTACGAGAAACGGATCTTTGTAATTTGGTGTCAAGCTAAAATATAATTTAATTATCTGTTCTACGTTTCACCCCCAACATACACCGCTCATTTACTTAAAATAGATAAACACTAAACAATTAAATATTTTCCATATATTATATTTTTGAAAAGATGTATGGACTGTGTGTACTATCAATATATTGGGAGCAAGCCTAGTTTTGGTTGACAAATATTTATAAATAGTCACAGATTAAAATGCCTTAAAATAAATTAAATTTAAATTGTAAATGTCAAATATATAATACTTTGAAAATTAAATGTAAAATAAAGTATTCAAGTGTGTTTAACTACCATCATGTAGATCATTTAATCATAAAAGAACTATAAGAAAACTAAATAATAACAAATAAGTAACAAAGCTTTTTGAAATTGTTCATTCTTTGACATCAGTTTTTGGAGAGAAGATATTTTATTTATTATATTGATTGACAACAAAGACTTTTGGAAAGAAAATTGTTTGATGTTCATTCTTATCGAAAGACTCTTGTTATATAAAAGACAAGAATAAAGCTTTCTGTTCTGTGAAAATAACAAACCAATCAAGAAAACAAACGTCACACGCAGCCTTGTCTTGCCTGAAAGTATTATTAATGTTATAATTAAGACTTTTAGACTTGTAACAATACTTTACATTGTGTTTTCTAAATATAACAATAATAAGAATAAAAAAAAGTCTTTTAACATCATATATTGACAGATTCGTCTACAGAGTAACAAAAATCCAATGTAAGTCTCAGAAAATACGTATATAATACTTTGATCCAAAAGATAAATTTATCTTACTTATTAAGTTCTGATTCTGTGTTACAAAAAGGTCAAGTTTTTATTTTTACTCTTTTACTTTTATTCGCATTGTTTTTCTAACCTATTAGTAATTGATATTAATTTTATGTAACTTTTAAGTGTGTTGTCTTTTAATGGAAATTATTCAATGAATTGATAAAGAGTGATTCCATAAATTTTCACCTCAAATATATATAGTATAATATTTTGAAAAAAAGTAAAAACAAGATTAAAGATGACTAAAGATTCCATGTCTTTAACACAATAGAACAAGTTAATATATACAAAATATAATACAACCAAAACATAAATACAATCTGTGCATATAAAACAAGTGGAACATTTATTCAACAGTATTTAACAGTCTTTTGATATAGTCTGCCTATAGCACACAATAAAACATAATTATTATATATCTAACAGGTATTGTTAAGCTGCCTTCTTAAAAGAATCTTATATCGACTTTTACGGATAGTAAACGGCCACCAGGATTTTTGTATTTTTCAACTTTACATCGTAATATCACCACAAATAAAAAATGTGGGATCTTTTCATTTTTAGCAACGTTGCAAATTTTTTTAACCCGGGAGACCTGAATGTAGGCAACCTGCAACACACGAAATCTATAAAAAAATTCAAATCTTCTTAAAAAATAAAAAATTCATACATTTTTTATTTGAGTTGTTTTACTTAGGCTACTGTCTACCCTGAAACTAATTTTCATCTTTATAACTTCAGCGAATCCAAGTTTACGCTTTTTGCCATTTATTTGCAAAGGGGGTGGAAAGGAGTGGTTTGCGAATTATTTTAACAATGTTACATTTACAAGTAACATTTGTTTACTCTGTTCATCAAGTAAGAAATTTTTGTCACTATTAGTTATATAGATAACTCACCTGTCAAGTCCTCGATTAAAAAAAATGAAGTGCCAAATCGGTGTTTCTTATGACTAATTAATTATTAGCGAAGTTATCATGAGCAATAAAAATTTGCAACTTTACACATTTACTGTACGATATGTGCACATCACGAGAGTGTTGGTCTTAATTTTTTTCCAAAGTCGTACTGTGGCGATATTACGATGTAAAGTTGAAAAATACAAAAATCTTGGTGGCCGTTTACTATCCGTAAAAGTCGATATATAGGATTCACATTGTTGTTGTTTTATCATTGGTTTTTGTTCTATATAATTTAGAGGTATACAGTATTGAAGGCTCTTTTTGCTGAGTGAAAGACGTTGTTTTTCAAGATAGTAAGGTCATACCGTAAATCGTATTAGTTAACCTGGAACAAGGAATTGATATACTGATGTTAACAGGGTTAATCTTTTATAATTCACACGATTTATGTACTTCAATTTAGTAATATTTTGGTACTGTATGTATTATGTCATGTTATACTTTTGGGCACTAAATATTTTCATATATTATATTATTAGTGCGTAAAATGGAAAGCTATTCATTGATAATATACAGTACATTTGAAAAAAAGGATTCACAATATTTCTCACAATACAGTATGTCGATATTAATAATTTCATTAATTTAATGATCAAAGCTATATATATATATATATATATATATATATATATATATATATATATATATATATATATATATATATATATATATATATATATATATATATATATAATATATATATATTATATATATATATATATATATATATATATATATATATATATATATATATATATATATATATATATATATATATATATATACATAAAAAGCTGTGGGTTATTATAACGTATAGTAATAAAAAATGTATTTGAAGTCTGAAAAAAAAACTGATTTAAAAGAAATTTGATGCGATACCAGGAAATACTCTCTTAATATTGAAAGGAAAGGAAAATAAAAAATTATAATTTTGAAATGTAATATTCTAATACTCTAAATATCAAAGTAATATAAACAAGAAATAAATGAAAAAATCTACATTTCTCACTGTAATATAATCTCTTTATGAAAAAATATGCTTTAAATACGAAAGAAAAAAATGCAAGAAGGAAAGTTGTTTATGAAACACAAGAATTTTTTTAAATTTTAATAAAACAAAACATTTATACAACTTTTGCGTAGCAATATTTCATTTCATTTTTTGTATAAATTAAACTTTCATCTTTTTCCTGTCTTTTTGTATCTTACTGTTAGTCTTATGAAAAAACAAACAATTTATGCATATTATATATATATATATATATATATATATATATATATATATATATATATATATATATATATATATATATATATATATATATATATATATATATATATATATATATAATCGTAACTTTTATAAAAAATTAAAAAACTGCCTCCTGCACGGAAAAAAACTAATTTTAAAATGCAAAAGAATTGATAGGTTGTATAGAGCACAAATGTTGCTATTTTGGAATAACATAACTTAGTAATTAAGCTGCACAGAAAAAAAAACTTCAGTAGTACCTAATCTATAAGTAAGTCACACCTATTTTGTTGTATATTTTACCTGCAACAGGTATTATTTTAGTATAGCTCTACCTGTTCTAGGCTAATGTATAAATATTGCAATTTATAAGATTTATATACCTGACTTTAGTAGTTTTTTTTTTTTTTTTTTTTTTGAACATCTTAAATCTTAACTATTATGTTATGTAGTAAAATTTCTATTTTAAGAATATGAGTATAATATAATGAAGGTATATAAAGTATAATTTATGTTGTTATGTGCATAAATTTTGCTTCATTTGGGCTAGTATAATTATTACAGTACTGTAAATAATTTTGTACTATACACAAATAAATAATTATTTATTTTTTTGTCCATGTGTAGGCATTATTTTTATATTGAAGTACCCTATTGCATTACGTATTTATTAGTTTTGAGCAAACTACAAGAGCAAAAACGTCAGTGCCGGAACATACGCATACATTTTCATTTCTTTTGTTTACAGTGTGCCTACAAAAATATTGACAAATAACAAAAGTATATTTATTATAAATATACATATCAAATTACATAAGAAATAAGATTTTTCATTGACCCAGGCATTTCAAAGTAACAAGAAGTTACAGCAAGCGTTGGTCGTGTCAAAAAAAAATGTATAGTGTATCAACAATCTATATATAGTTTAATTATAATAAAAAACTAATTGATATGCTGATATGGTTTAATTAGTCACACGAAGTTCCGGTAAACAAATATAATGTAATATAAATGTAGTAACATGTAATATACAAATAACAAATAAATTTAAGAAAGAGAAATGCTACATTGAACGTGAAGTTTGAATTGGCATTTAAATAATTTCAGATATAGGGTGAAGCATAAGTTAAAATAAAAATTTTGTTATTTTTTTAACCCCCAACTTTATTAAACGAAAAACTTATATGTAATATGCTAAAAATTGTAACACTATAAAATTGTAGGGTTAATTGAGGAGCCTTTATATACCTGATTACGCGTTAAAGGAATAGACCAGAGAAAAACACAAGCATTTATATCACAAAATACTTGATGAGATTTACATAAATAACATTAGTGTATCTCAAAATCCAACAGTAGCCCCGTAGGAGTCAAAAATTTCAATTTATGCAACCCGCACAACATTTTCATACTAATTTTTGCATGTTTCTGACGTCATAAACATGAATTTTCACGCAAATTGCATACTTTACAGTTTTTTCACGTTCTCTTGTGGGGCTACATTAACATTCTGTTAAATATTGTCATTAGTTTTGAAGATCCCATTTTGTGTTTATTCATTAAAAAGCACATGTTGTTTTATGTGGTCTATGGCCGTGTTATTTATTATTATTTAATAGTTCTTAATTACAGAGAGGAGTATATAAGATTTTAACATTAACCGTTTTATTTTACTGGTCTTAATGTTTGTTCTATGATGCTTTTAATTAATGGCCCCAATTTAATAATGTGAGGTGATGTTACTGTAAACTACACATGTCTAATAAATATAAATAATATATTAATTATATTTTATTGTGTATATTAATTGCACGAAATTAAAATTTAAAAGGTAACACAGAGAGGAAAGGATGGATGTGGTAAAGAAAATTTAAAATTATTTAAGCATGCAGATCTCTCTCTCTCTCTCTCTCTCTCTCTCTCTCTCTCTCTCTCTTTTCCTTTTTTTATTTAAACAAAAAAATTACGCTGAACAGGTTAGAATATTATAATGTAAGTAAAACGGTAATCAATATTATATCTCCCTTCTAGATTATATAACATCCTAATTTTTATAGATATATTTTATGCTTTGTTTGTAAAAGAAAGGTTTCATAAATTTAAAAGGGAGATTAATTTAGCAAACACTTTTGAATATATAAATAAATTTATCAACTTAAAATTTTCTTATGTGTAAATCATGCTGATAAATTGTCTTTATTGAAAATTTGTAAGGCAAATGTTAAAAAAAAAAAAGAAGAAAAAGGTGTGAAATATCAGGATTTGAATACACAAGCTTTTAGGAAAACCTTCCGACGATCTGATGATGAATATACTAGAAGTATCCATGACTTTCTATAATTTCTATGTCTAATCGGTAACCACCATTTTGTTAGTTGTATAGATTTCCATAATATAATATATCAGTACATAATTATCCTGTTAAGTAAGTTGAAACAAGGAAAAATCTCAGGATCTTCGTGTATACCTGCACTGACATGGAATTATTCTTATTTGTACGTTTATACGTATATCAGTAATTTATTCTCATTTACCACTTCATTGTGTTTAACATATCATAAATATATGAAAAAATATAACATATTATGTACACCTTAACAATATTTATTTCATCAAATCAAAACGATCGAAATATTGAGGAAAACTGGGTTTATAGTTATAAATAGCATAAGTCAGGAAAAGCAGCTAACAGGAAAAGGACATTGACTGAATTAATCGATAACCCGTAATAACTGAACTTAAAATTATGTTTACCTGGATTTATACACTCGATAAGGAAAATGCTAAAATATTAAAATATATGAAAGAGAGAGAGAGAGAGAGAGAGAGAGAGAGAGAGAGAGAGAGAGAGAGAGAGAGAGAGAGAGAGAGAGAGAGAGAGAGAGAGAGAGAGAGAGAGAGAGAAAAGAAAAAAATACATTATCATGATGCTGTTACAAAACTATACCCGAAACGCATGCGTTGCTAAACCCCAATATGATATGATTGAATGTCAACACAGTTTTATTTCACACACTATACTTTACGTAACAATTTTTATTATATTTTGTTGTTGCTAACTTAAAGATGCCGTTTACTCTGTGATCGCGTTGTGTTGTAGAAAATTGTTAAAAGTCAAGATTACCATGACTTTTGGTGTCTGTATGTTTTATGTTCTTTTCACTTACAATTTATAGTAAAGGCTTATTGAAAAAAACTGTACACGGAAAAAAAGTGTCATGCTGTATATAAACTGAACACTCAAAAACGCAAAATTGTAGAGCCTAGTAGTTTAAAAGTGATACACTCACTAAACATTTCGTGCATAGTCTTAAAGCATTCATGCGCTTCGTACATCAAATCCTAATGAGTAGAGAGTTTCTAAAATTATCCAAATGTGATTCTATGAAGATTAAGCATTTAAAATGTTTACACTCTACTAGTTATAAGTAAATTGATTAATTAAAGAATGTTTACTCACTACAAGTGCATGGGTATAATATCTACTAGTAAAATGGGTAGAGAGTATATATTATACTTAAGCTTGTTCTGTAAAGTATATTGAATCTCATTTACAGTGATACAGTTACAGTTACACATTACAAAATAAGACACATTCATTGGTTGATCTTGTTTTTTGAGCCGATAAAAGTGAGTCGCATGTTTCTTATGGATATATTTTTTTTTTGTGAGTTTCTTTCATTTTTATCAGGTTCAAAGTTCTAAAAGAAGAAATAACAATGATTGAACATATGTATAAACGTAGTAAACAGGTAACGACGTCATAACCAGCTGTTTATAACAAAGGAACATTTTTGAAACTGCGTGGCTCAATATTTGTGTGTAGTTCATAGAACGAGCTTTTATACTCTAATATTTACATAAAGATCCCACGTATCTTTTGTATTCTCATCATACTTTCATTGACACTAGCCTCTACAATTTTGAATGTTTAGTGAAAATATATACTCATTTTTTGACGCACAATAAAAGTATTTTGAAGATACACTTTAAACATGTATGGGTTTAGAGTAAACTTTTGCTTTCTTTTGTTTAGTAAATAATTGCTCAATTTCATATAAATATTACTTGATAAATTAGACTAACATCACAACGTATGAAACACAGTTGCTGTGTGGCATAAATTATATTGCAATGAATAAATATTGCAAACATTGAGCAAGCATAATAATTATTTTATGTATTTATTTTTGTGAATAATATACATAATAAAGTTAAAGATTCCTTGACAATAAAATATAGTATATTAATATTTATTCTGATATTATGAAACTATCATAATAATCGGTTCAAAAATTTACTAAAAAAATTCTATGGCTAAAAACAAGTAAAAGTATGACTAGTATATCTCATTTAAATACCTCCGAAATCGGTGGAGTAGTTTTCTCAAAAATTGCAAATAATAATAATAATAATAAAACGTGTTTTTTCCCATAAGCGCAATGTTAAATTAGGGGACCCTTAGCTTTCCCCGCGTCTCCCCACGCGCTAAACCGATAAGCTAAATTTTATTTCTATTATTATTATTTTTAATTTTGTAAGTCAAAAGTTAAAGATAAAGTCTTTATTAGTAAGTTTAATGCAGTAGATTGAAAATTAAAATTTATTAAAAATTCCATAAATATTCATTATTATATAAGTTATTAAATCTAATTACTAAATCCTTGCAGTGTATTTTTATTTAACACTTGATTTGATATTCACAAGTAGATTTATTTAGTTTGTGACGTATATCACTAACATGCTCAATTGGCTTAGGAATAAACACACCGCAAGAAAGACAGGCGAGTAAATTCTCTTGAGGAAATCAATAGTTAAGTTACTTTGTATGCCTTTCACACCTTTTTTCCTATCCTTCACCTTTTTTTCCCCTTATCCATTACTTGAACATGGCACACACACACTATAAAACAACAACATTCTTTGACTGGGAAAATACTTTTAAAATTCTCAATAGACCAAAAAAAAAAAAAAAAAAATTGCTTAGTACTTATATCAGAATGCTTTGAACAAAGTTATTCCACATTAGAATTAGCACAGAGTTTATTATTATTTGTTTAGTTTTATAGTGATATCGAAGAAACGAGTAATTTTACTTGCATAATACATTGTGGTGAGACCAACAGTAAAGTATATAACATATAACCTATATAAATAACCTATAATTAGAGCAATTATTTCTGAAGTTACCTCTATATTATCTATGTTGCTAAAATTTATGATAATTTGCCATCTATTTTAAGAAATGTAAATAATGATAATTTTTTAAAAATTTGCTTAAATTTTTTTTGCTTTACAAAGACTATTATACTTTAGGATCCTTTTTTGATAAAAATTCGAAAATAGATAACATCGATGTATTAAGGCTCAACACTTATACAACATTGGACAATTATACTGATAGATAATAATACAATTTCACAAACTTCATTATAATGTTCTTATTTATTAATTAATAGTGTACTTATAGTTGTGTAATTCATTGCATGTTGTATTCTTATATTAACTTATTTTAAGATATATTTGACGGAGACTAATGCTTATTGTAACTATAATTGTTACTATGAAGGGTCAATAAAGATTCTTATGCTATTTCGTAAAGCTTATGTATAAAGCGTAGTCGTACACGTTTACTAAAAACTCCGCATTTTCAATTTGTATACGGTCAGAAAAGATAAAAAAAAATCATCCAATAAAGACCAATTACAGAATGCTTGTATTGTTATAATATTGTTGATAGTAAATATAATGACATTTCTTCTTTTTTTTTATAGCTAAGTTTCATACAAATTGTCTCTGCATACTCACTTTTATGTCTAGAGGGAATATAATATCATTGTGTAGATGAGAATATGTATATGTGATGCAAAAGAGAGAGAGAGAGAGATGGAGTAAAGGTCCCTCAAGTATACTCGTGTCAGCTACGTGCGTGAGTAGCTCTATGTTTTCAACCCTCCACTCAACGAAATCACCTCAAATTTCCAACACGTGGTTTGGTATGCTCACTTCAACCGTTCGCTCGTCGTTCCCTACTCAAATTCAACGTTTTCACAATCTTTTCCTGGTAAACTCAAATGTAAAATGAGATTCATTCAATAAAATTAATTAAATATAAAATACATTTAAAAAAAAGCGTGAAATATTTACGTGAGCATGGTAGAGCTAGAGGAAAAAGCTTATTTAAAAAAATATATATTTTTCTCTAATTTTAGTACAAACTTTTGACTTTCTCACTTTCTATATTCAAAGTATTAGTGTATTTTTTATACGGATCGATGGTTATATCTCTGTCGGTTAAAAATATACGTATAATGTACAGTGAAAAGGCAAACTAAAAAAACCTTTTAGTACTAAAAAAAAACGTGTTTTATTTTATAGCTATTTTCTGTTACTGTATTATTATTTTATATGAGAAAAGTAATATTTTAGCCACATGATATTAGGCGGTTTGATGATGAAACTATCATAAATATAAAACATTATTCTATAGTCTTTATGCGCAGTAAACCAAATTATTATTGTTTTGATAGATAATGAAGCGTAATCATTCTGAACGATCTCTAACAAGCGTAATATTAGCTAATGATAACTTTGTCTTTGTTTATTTGGTGTATATAACTATAATATAAGCTCTATTCCACCCTCATACCCTAAAAATATAATTCAATTCTAATTCATCCTTTATTTTTAGTATATAAAAATAAGAACAAAATTCCATTTTATGTTTTTAAATAAGTATTTTCTTTTCTGTAAAATTGTCCTTTTCCCCTTGTTTGATAACCTAACTTTGTGTCTTCGTGGTTTATAAGGATTACATTTTTCTCTTGGTAAAGAAAAAGTCTTACAAATTTGTACTTAAAACTCAATCAAGTTAACAACTCGTCCCCTCAATCTCAAGTTGCATAAAATAAGAAAAGAAAAAGACAAGAAAAGCTAATTTTAATTTTATATAAATATTGAGACCAAAAATGTTATACATAAATAGTACGAGTAAGTAAATTATCAGATTAAAAATAAAATAGGGTGTATCCGCATGACGTCATATTTAATGCGCTTGAAAACCATACTTTAGTAATGAATAACATTGCTAAGCATAGGACAACCTTAGTTTTTGCCTATTTTTTTGGAAATTTGTTTATTATTTTTTTTTTTATATGACTATTTTTCTCTCATTTTTGAGTGACTTGCTCAACCTATTAAAAGCATCAATGCTCTCAAAATTATTGTTTAGTATCTTTAAAGTGCAACGTGAGTTAGTTTCCTATGCGGCCCATGTTATTGAGTGATTGCAACATGCAATTGAATTGCTTTGATTTTAACATGAATGCATATAGACCCTATACGTCAAAGAAAAATATTAAGATATAATATTATGTATGTGAGTAATGCAAAGTAATAGATAGTTTTTATTCCATTTTTCCATGCAAATAAAATATTATTAAATAATAATATTTTATGTTGTTATGTTTTTGTTTTGCATCAATTGAATATTTAAAATATAATCTTGATCACCAAAATAAGCTATTATTAAGACAATAAGAATGTAATGGCGACTTTGATATTATATGATTTTATATTTCTTACACTGATCATCAAACATATTGACCTAGTTGCAGCGTGGCAATTATCAAAGAAACACTTTGCGAACTGGTTAAAATGTATTTGCTAGTCCGCGATCTGGTCAAATCACAATGACCACGTCAGGAAGTGGATTTTATGAAAAAAATACTCCATGACGTGCGATCATAATCATGATGCTCAAGTGCCGAATTTTGGATTTTGGCATAAACGCAAAACCACTCCGCGACGTGGTCACTTATTTCGGCCAATGAGCGAATTCGGCAATGGTTGCCAACATAATTACTTTCTTTCCTGTAGCTATTTATAATTACGGCATTTTTCACAAAAGTTTCAATGAATGTGATGTAAAACAGTTTTTTACTGAGTGATTTTGGTCAAAGATTTAGTTCCGTTTTTCAAATCTCTTTGAATAAATTTGAATACCATATGTGGCAGTGTATTGATACAACATTTTCACTTTTATTTACAAATTTTTTGACTTTGCTCACGTCATACTTTACATATTTTTCTGCTTTTGAAATATTTTTCTAACTGATAAACTGAATAACAATACAAAAAAAAAGAAAAAAACATTGAATTTATATTTAAAATCAGTTAATCCAATTTTCTGTGCAATGAGGAAGACTAATGATTTTTGGGACAGTATTTGAGCACATTTTTAGAAAGAGCATAATTAGTAGATTCTATTGACATCAATATTTACCTTTATTACTTAAATTTCAGCGATTAATTAATGATTTAAAAGTGGCAGCCACGCCCCCAAGAAGCCTGTGCCGTTAGTCATTTGTTTGAATTTGCAGCGGAGTCTGATGTTCTTCTGCAAATTTGGATACGAGAATTTAAAATTTCGCGTAAAATTTAAAATCTCGTATCCAAATTTGCAGAAGAACATCAGACTCCGCTGCAAATTCAAACAAATGACTAACGGCACAGGCTTCTTGGGGGCGTGGCTGCCACTTTTAAATCATTAATTAATCGCTGAAATTTAAGTAATAAAGGTAAATATTGATGTCAATAGAATCTACTAATTATGCTCTTTCTAAAAATGTGCTCAAATGCTGTCCCAAAAATCATTAGTCTTCCTCATTACGCAAAATACTGTGTAGTATAATACACAGGATTATAAAGTATCTTGTATATTTATAAAATCTGTCTTATATGTATATCAATATCAATCCATAAAAATAAATCAATTTGAGATGCAAAAGGTTGAGAGAGAGAGAGAGAGAGAGAGAGAGAGAGAGAGAGAGAGAGAGAGAGAGAGAGAGAGAGAGAGAGAGAGAGAGAGAGAGAACTAAACAACGTATAGATGTAAGTACAAAAGTTCTCCATACAAATACGACAGTATACGAAAAGAAACTGCATGATAAATAAAATCTTTTCCCTGTTGTTGAGTTTTTTTCCTCGTTTTTTTTTTCCTGCTGGTCCTTGGAAATAAAGATTTTTGTTTTATTGTTGCAAAAGCTGATATTTATCTACAAGATGCCACCTATACAAACACATTTCTTTTTTCTTTATTGCATTTTGTATTCTTTCTCAAAATTTGCATAAAATTGTGCGGAAATCGACTGAAAGATAGAATTGATTTAATATTATGCAGGATTAAGAAATAGAAGCCAATTCTTCATGTGAAGTTGCATTGTAATTTAACTTTATATTATTGTCTCTAGCTAGATGTTTTCACAGTAAACGTAATTTAAGAAGAAAAATGAGTACGTTGTATACAATATTTTTTTATGATATATTAAAAGTATATAAATTATATAATAGAAATCCGTAAAAGGTGTTTTAATTATTTTATTATTTACATACGCAAAACAATGGTATTGTCGAGACGCTGTTGTTGACAGGTCCATATTGGTGGCAGTTGTTTTGTTTGTATTACAATGTGTGTGTATGTATTATATAATCTCCTCAAAAGTTGGCTATCTAGAGTACAGGATTGTTAGGATTGGACTCGATAGTTATAACATCAAAAATGCTCTTAACTTAATATTTCTTATAGTTCCAACAATTGGTCTTGATCATAATGATTTTTATTAAATATATTATAAATTTTATTTTAAACTCTAAAGAAAAAGATAAAATATTTAATATACATTACACAATAAAACAATTTAAAATGTAGATGAGTATTATCTGCCTTTATGCCATAAAATTTTACTCGATGCACATTTCGTATGACATATCAATGAGGGACCCAGATGCATTTTGTATTCTCACAGTTCACTGATTTTTCTAGGACTTTTTGGCCTCCATCCAATCTTAACTTTTTTTCTTCTTCTTCGTCTCCTTTTTTAACATCGAAACTTTTTTCTTCTTCTTCTTCCTGCCTTTCACACTAACTCCAAGTGACGGACACATAAAATTTTAACAAGAAAAAAAAAAAAAAAAAAAGTTAAACAAGACTGTTAGGATACAAGATAAAAAAAAAGATAAAAATTATTTCCTTGTAATTTTTTTTTGCCCTACACTTAAAAATGAAATACTTAATTAAAAAACTTCATTAAAATCGTGTTGATATTTCTAAATTTATGTTTTAAGGCTTCTTTTTTTTTTTTTTTTTTGCAATAAAATATTTTTAATTATTTTTAGATAAGCGTTTTATTAATATTTAATTTAACAAGTTCTTTTTTATTAAAAAAAGTAGCATGCACATTATAATAATAAAACATGACATGCGCCAATTTTTGAAGCTTTTAAAAATATGGCTAAAATTTTTATACTCGTAATATATATTATATATAATATATATACATTATATTATATTATATTATATATATATATATATATATATATAATATAATATAATATAATATAATATAATATAATATAATATAATATAATATAATATAATATAATATAATATAATATAATATAGTATAATATAATATAATATAATATAATATAATATAATATAATATAATATAATATAATATAATATAATATAATATAATATAATATAATATAATATAATATAATATAATATAATATAATATAATATAATATAATATAATATAATATAATATAATATAATATAATATAATATAATATAATATAATATAATATAATATAATATAATATAATATAATATAAATAACATAATCCAAATTGCATATAAAAAAACGCCCCTGTTAAGATTTTTGTATCTTACATGTATGTATAAACATAAAGTTGCATTGAAAATAATTTGTCCCAAAACCCGTTTGCATTGCCTTAGAGTAGCATTGAAAAATTCACCTTACGTGATCAGCACAACATTTTTTAGTAAATATTATCTAAGCACGACGTCGTTGAAAAAATATTGAATTATTTGTGTTATGAATTTGTTAAATATGCAATCATTTTATATCATATTGTGAACACCACGTAGTACAGTACAAGCAAGGTTCACAATGCTGTAACAAAGAAATAGTTTATTACTATGCAAACTATATTTAGTATAGGCCTATAAGAGAGTGCCAGACATTTTGTCAGGCTTGTGTATTTAATCCTTTCCATGTTTTTTGTTTATATTTATCTTTATGTGTAAATAAAGGATTATTTATTGAACAAAAGAAAGGCAAACATTACTTTATTAATGAAGTTTGAATTATTCTTGTATTTATGTATTGTGTATCCTATATAAAGTTTTTTGTTTTTGTTTTTTGTTTTTCCTTGCTTAAATGATAATTTTATTAAAGGAGTAGTCAACAATTTTTTTTAAAATAGTGATTAATGTGATCATCGTGTTATTAAACCTCCCGAAAGCGAGCGCAATCTTAAAATTTTAATTATTAACTCGCTGAGAGCAACAGCCGTTTAGCAACTTAGAACCTACGTCACAGCTACAACTTGCTCTCACACTAGCTTGGTGCGAGCTGGAGTTACTCTTATTTTTGCAAAATTATTTTACTTCATATCTAAAGCCTTAAAAATATTTTATATACGTAAAATATGATGTCAAGTAGCTAGAGCAAAAATAAGGGTAACTTCTGCTCGCACCAAGCTAGCGTGAGAGCAAGTTGTAGCTGTGACGTACAGTACTGTAGGTTCTGAGTCGCTAAACGGCGGTTGCTCTTAGCGCGTTGATAATTAAAATTTTAAGATCGCGATTTCCGGAGGTTTAATAACACGATGATCACTAAAATCACTATTAAAAAAGCCATTGTTGACTACCCCTTTAAGAAAACAAACTAAAACGTTAAAATGCAAACATTTTAATAACAAAGAACTTTCATATACAATTTTTTTTTAAAGCAATGTTTTCACATTACACCCGTTAAAGAAAAGAAAATTAAAATAAATAATATAATAGCTGTTGTGTGATACTAAACTTTTTTTTTTTTTTTTTTTTTGTAAAGCGCATTCAATGAATATTTTAAATATGTATAAAAAAAAAATTAAAAATAAAACTTCCACAACAAGAAATACATTGGATATATAAGTTTATGTAAGTTTTTATATTTCATTCGGAACTCGAAAGAGTGAAAAGTTAAGAATAAATATATTTGATGTTTTTCAAGTATTTTGACAGTTATTCAAAAAATCTTTATAAATAAACGACTCCATAAAATGGTTATTTTGAATCCATTTAACGTTGATCAAAATCTCTAACTTTAGTTTTAGCAACAGAGTGCAAGTGCAAAGAAATTTTTCTACATAATCCTGTCAGCAGTTTGCAATATTATGATTTTTTTTTTGTTTTTTAATATGTGCCTATATATCTGCCTATATTTAGGCACAATTTTAATCACAATTTGGTTTAAGATTTGCATAATGCTGCATTTGTTTGTAATAAAATCAACACTATTTCATGCTATTTTTCAGAGATTCGGACCCTACAAAAAAATTGTCATATGTATTTATAATAAAAATAGTATTCTTATTATTATGTCAATTTATCATTATGGTTATTTGTTTATTGTATTTTTTTTTACTCTATTTTATTCAGTGTATGTGTAGACTTGCTCTGTTGCTGAAAAAGAACCAATTTTAATTTAAAATTTTACATATTTAAATATAGAATAATATATAAGATTTCCTATATTGTATTTCTAACAAAAAAGTTTTTAAGGCTATTTATTAAAGTTTATTATTTTCAAAGATAGAATATAATTAAAGGTAATTATTACATTATTAGTTGTGTGCTGTAAACGCGCTATTGTTGCGGGAAAAGCTTAAGGGTTCCCAAATTTCTATTTTTTCGCATTGCGGGGCTACTTTTTTTTAATAAAATTAAAAAAAGTTTGATAAAAAAACTTTTGAAAATGGTGCTTAACGTAATTTATTTTTTACAATAAAACAAATACTAAATTATTGCTAGGTACGCAGTGCTTTTCATGTGTCACGAACTTGACATATTTCACACTCTAACTGCGATTTTGGAAAAGTGCCAAAAAGTTTGCTACAAAACTTAACAATAGTGTTGACAGCACACAGTTAATAATGTTACAATTTGCTTTAATTATCATCTATCATTGAAAATAATAAACTTTAATATATATACAGGCTTTATAACAAGCTTTTCTTTATATAAACAATTACTAATAACATGTAGGTTCTACTACATTAACGAATTAGTATAATATGTAAATTACAACTTTATCTACAATAATATACAAAATATAATACAAACTTCTCATCGGTAAATTTTACAAAATACAAAATTATTTTTAGTATATTGTTACTCCATAATCATTTCTAACCACGAAAGTGGGTATTGAAATGATTATCAGTGGGGTAAAATGATAATAACACATATTGAGTTATTTGTTTAAAATTATTCAGATGTGCATGTTTCTAAAAGTATATAAATAAATAAATAAATAAATAAATAAATAAATAAATAAATAAATAAATAAATAAATAAATAAATAAATAAATAAATAAATAAATAAATAAATAAATAAATAAATAAATAAATAAATAAATAAATAAAATAAAATAAATAAATAAATAAATAAAAGTCTTTATTGTTGAAACAACAAATTAGCAGCAGATGAAATATACATAATAAATTATTGAAAATTAAACAAAAGGCGCAGTCAGGACAATGAGTTCTATCAACTGAACCGGAAATAAGTGACGACACTTTATGAAATAATAAAAACAAGGGGAGGTATTTTATTTTTCTCACTTAGAAATTACAGATTGCATTTTATAGCTATTAGCTATGGATAAAATTTCCAAAAATGCATAACGAAAAACAGAGCAATAAACTCATACAGTAATGGATGTTATCAGTATGGTGCTCGGGAAATGCATGCTGAAGGTCCTAAATTCCCATCTTTTAGTTTTAGTTTTGCTTTTTTTTTTTTTTTTTTAGAAAACCACTGCATAAGGTTTATTAGAAACATGTTTAAAGCGTAAAGAAAAAAAACAGATCAAAGCTGATAAATTCCGCTATATAAAGGGCATAAGGGTAAATAGAAAGGCAAATAGTAAGAACTTTCATTTTAACTGAAGAGTTTGGAAACTTTGGTAATGACTTCAAAATAAAGAAATATTTACGTAGTTTTTATTATTAGAAAAAAAAAATCAAAACGTAAAAGTAAGAAAAGTGATATAATTGTAACCATAGGAATAACTTGCTTTAAAGGAGAAAAATACAATAAATTATACGGTTACTTTTTGTTAGTTACAATTGAAAGAGTTATGTTCCATCAAGTTTTAACAAATTGTGAACAAAAACAATACTATTGTACAGTGTTTTAATGATTTCTGCTTATCAATTTTACTTTATCATTTTATCGCAAAAAAAAAGTGAGAACAATAAATTACACAATATATGTTACGTGAAAGATAAATTGTCTCAAGATTTTCTCTCTTCTTTATTACAAACGAGTGTCTCTCCCAAGAGATATAAAAGTATAAACTTGTATTTCAGTCTCAAAGTCTGAAACCAGAAAAACTCTATGTTATATAAAATGAATGATATAATATACATATTTTAACAAAATTATATTTCTTCCATATTTGAATTTAAACAAGTAAAATTATGTTTTTGTAAAACACTTATTGGAGTGTAGATATATTTGACTAAAACTGGTTTAAGAAACTATAAATTTTTAAAAGTAAACTTTCTTTAAGCAAATAATTTTTTTCCATCTCTCATCAAAAATATATATTTTCATATACTAATGGAATGTATACCATATAAAAAATAGACAAAAAAATATTTTCTGTACTTTTTCTAAATTATATTTTAAAATATACTTTAAAATCTTTTCATGTAGAAACAAAAAAATGTGCTGAAATATCTTACATTTATATATTAGTTAAATTTTTTTAATTGGTCATGCAATTATATTCATACATTCTTTAAACTTACAAAAAATAATGAAAATAACAATATATATATATATATATATATATATATATATATATATATATATATATATATATATATATATATATATATATATATATATATATAATTACATACATTTATTAGTGTAACATAAAATAGTTATTGAAATGTTTTACAAGAAAATTAAAACAAGATTTTTTATTTTTTATTTTTTTTAGAAAATTAATTTATAATTATAATTACTAATTTATATAACTATTCACAAACATATCCACATTTTCCTTCATATATATTAAAAGAAATCCCAAAACAGCAACTTTTATGCTTGACAACAGTCTATCCCAGTCACTCCAACGCATGTGTAAATAAATATATATTACTGGAAAAGAAGTAAAACTAAAAAAAAAAAAAAAAAAAAAAGTTTAAGTATGCACAAATAATAATAATGAATATTACATTTTAAAATTCAAGTAATACAAAAAGTTTAGAATGAAGGTAAAATAATAATAATATATCAAAATATTATGTACTGTACTTGCCGGAAGAAAAATTATAGAGAATTTCCTGTTCTATTTCTTTAAAAATATTTATCATTCATATGCACAGTAGATTTGCATTTTATAATACAAAGAAATGCATGTTGTTTATATAACGTAAGAATCTCCTAAGGGAACATCCAAAACCGCGTTAGTCCCTTCAAAAGTCAAAACAACAAATCTGACATCATGTAAGATTATATTTCAAGTCAATCCTAATGTACATTACAAACAGCAAAAGGTTTTTTTTCTTCAAAGTGTGTTTACATTGAGGAGGAAAACTATATACAAAGTTCTTTATGTAATCACATTTCTACCTCTCTTTCATTGAAATTTTGATACATAGAGATATTTCTTTTTGGTATTCTGAATTCTACCACAATTTTGTTAAGTATCGCTTATCCCTTAAAGCCAAAATATCTTTACTATAATATGTAACATTTTAATGAAATTTCTTCACATTAAAGATATCTAGAGAATGGGAAAGTTACGAACTTAATTTAAACTATTAAATTTGGGTTATATAATGTTTAAAACTTGACTTCATCGTTTTTTTTTACCACAAATAAAATTTATGTTGTGGCATTTATTTTTTAATATGAATATAAATAAATTAGTTTTAAAATTTTCAATTTAAAACAGTATTTAAGTTTCATGGACAAGTTTAGTTTGGAAAAACTAAATTAAAAAGAGAATCATGCAAATAATTTTTTCAAATTCTATCCTTAAAGAGACTGTCCTTAAAAAATTAAATCAAAAACATAAAATCCATGAGAAAGGACTATTACTTATATACATATTATATTATGTTACTCAACCCTTCTGTGCCTTCATAAACTGTGGTTAAAAAACTGAAAAGTAAGCAACTCATGACGTCATTTATTCCGGGGTTACAATAAAAATTGTAGCGTGGGTAGCGTACTTTAAAAGTTTTCTACCCAGTTTGTGAGAGTGCTAAAGGGTTGAAGGAAGTAATATGTGTATGTATAATAGTCCCATCCCATGATGAGGCCTTTTTTTTTTTTTTTTTTTTTTTTTTTTTTTTTTTTTTTTTTTTTTTTTTTGAGGCCAGTAATATACTAAAAAAATAGTCTTGGTTCTTATACGCTTTTTATTAAAACATGGAGAATAGTAAGCAATACCAGCTTTTTAATTTTTGATAATCATATAGAAATAGAAACTCTTAACTACTAATCTCTTGAACACAATAACAAATTAGTCTGTAAAAAGTAGAATATAATAAAAAAAAAGTCAAGAAATATATTTTTTTCTATAATTCTTTGAGTATATCTAAACGGCTCTCCTTATTGCAAATCATCAATTGTTATTTTCTTGCTCTTATTCATTACATCAATAACCACATTGTTGCATTGAATACTGTATTATTTACAAACAAACCCCCTTCTAGAGTATATGCTTTACCCCCTACTTTCATTTCAAATATTACATACATGTCAAAATATTGATCCACGAGATTCTGCATTTTCATGTATAGTCATATTTTAAAATATTATACGCTCCTCTATTTATATACGTATGTAATTAGATAAAATATGTTATTTTTAAACTTAGTTATGCTTGTAATAGATAAGGGAAAAAACAAGGGAAAGTTAGATTAACAATATAGTGCAATAATATAAGGTTCATAAGGGTATGTGACGTCACTAAATCTGCAAAATGTTGATTTTAATTATAAAAAATGAATTAATGTCTCTTACATGTAAGCTTGCGATGGATGATTACATTTTGTCGTGTTAGCATTTCATTATACATCAGAGAAAATTATAATATTTTCTTTATTCATTTCAAAATAAAAAAAGATTTAGAAATTTTTAATCTATGATATATAAGGAAACAATTATTAATATATATAGCACAATAATTGGTATAAAAATATTATAAAAAAAAGTGTTTTCTTTTATTCAATCAAAAGTCAAAGTTCAAAGATCATTAGTGGTAAACTCTAGCTACTGATACAAAATTCACACTTGAAAATTTATACTTTTTCAAAACGTAAAAAAAAAAAAAAAAAAAAAAAAAAAAAAAGAATAAAAAATATCTTTGTCTTATCGACCTGTTTAAATTACAATTAATGAATTAGCTTGAGTTATTCACATTTTATTAAAATGATAAAGTTTCATTACGGACTATTCGAGTGACAATTATAAAATTGTTAGAAAATTTGTGCTTAAATTGATTAGCTATAATAATATAATACAGTATAATAATAAAAAAAAAAATAAAAAAAAAAAACGTTATTCTTTCCAACAATTTTATACATATCAGAGTTACGTTAAATCCCAAAAATTAATATATAGTCTAACTCCATAATCGCAAATATCTAGAGATATATTGCAGTAATCCATTAGTAACAAACTGTTATTCAGTATCACATGAATTAATCTTATCTTATACTAATACGTATAGTTTATATGAAATCGATATATATATATATATATATATATATATATATATATATATATATATATATATATATATATATATAATACCTCAGAGTTTCAAGTGTCACAAATTAACCCCTATGGGAAACCTCAGTTATACCCTCAAAAGATTATCCTTTGAGAAACTCAACACGTCTAACCCAGGGGTGAAATTGTTATAGTTTAGAAGTAACGAGAAAAAACACGTATTCTGCATCATGCAGTAAATATCTTCTAGTTGAAAATATGTTTAATTCAACTACATCTTAATTTTGATAATAAATATAAATTTACTTTATTTTTAAGTTAAAATAACATTTTATATATATAATTCCTTATCTAGAGGTACCAAACAGTATTAAAATTAAAACAGAAATCTACTTAATACAAGCTGAAAACTGTGTCACATTGTAGAGCTATATATTATATGAAAAAGATGAAAGTTAAAGTTTTACAAGAGACAGGAATTAAAAGGAAAAAAAGCGCTTTGTGCTTTTAAATCCAAGTCTTATTTTTGCAGAGCTTTAAATGTGGTTATAATTCCATATAGCATAAAAAAATGACGTCAAATTCATCACTGAAAAGGATAGTTAAATATATATATTATAGTTATTAGTTTAGAATTAAATTAATTTTTTTTTTTAAGATATGAAGTATTGTTGGGCTCAATAAAATACAAAACAATAACAATATGAAGTAATATTGCAGCCAAATTAAGCTTTTGTTTTTTATTGTTATTTTTATAACAGACCATTAAAAGTGAAAAATTAAACATTTCAACAAAATCTTAACTATATATATTTTTTGTGTGTCATTGTGCTTGTTTTAAGATTTAAAAATAGCATTACACGACAAGAATAAGAATTACAACGTCAAACTAAAAATTAAAATATTAAATTTTTAACACGGACTTTGTATGTAAAAAAAAAAGTCCGAAAATAGAATGCAAAATATAATAAAAATTTATTATTTTTCGTGCTAAAACAAACAGTCAAGAAGAAGAAATTTTCTACGGATCATGATGAAATTACTTTATTTGTGTAATATTTGTGTAACATAGAACATAAAATAAGTTCACCCTTTTGATTTGCAGTTTTTTTAGTTTTATTTATTCAATGGCACAATTAAATTATTCTAAAAATATTTTCATGAAACACGATGTCACAGTTTAAGGGTCATGATTTATATGATTTAATTACTAAAATGTAGTCTTTATTTTTTACTTTTATTACGTAACTAATCATTTTTATAATTAGAATTATAAATTATCTAACATTTTTCATCTAGTACACTAACTTGTAAAATAATTCTTCATTTTAATTATCAATTTTTCTTTAAGCTTAAGTTCTCTTATATTTAGGCTTCATATTATTAAAGTTCATAAAGTAGCTTAAAATTTACCTCAAAAAAAGTTTCCCAAACACCAAAGTTCATAAAACTCTAATTTAATAGAGGGTTCTTTTTAAGTTTATTATTAGAGAATCCTTTCAACACAATAAAATATTCAATACTCTTCTTCCAAAGTAATTTTACATTATTAAGAAATTTCAGGCAAAGTCATAAATCAAGTAGAAAATGCCATAAATTTTTGGCACTACCTTCAATATAAATAATAATATGTATGTGATATACACAGTAATCTATATACTTTTCATAAAATCTTCAATATTGAAAAATATTAAATATACGATGCTTAGAAAAATAAAAAGCTTATTAGTTTGAATGTTTATCTTTTACTATCATATATTTTTATCCCTAACTTTTCTTTTTATCAATTTTATACAGTATTTACTACTATTTACTAAACAAAATCTGTAAAATATAAAAATGAAGTAAATAAACACAAATACGAGTAGCTTAGAAATTTGTACTATATGAATAAATTTTTTTTATTAATATAAGTTTTTATTATATTATCAAGTTACTGAGTTCTGACCCGATTGTAAGAGTGGTTTAGAGAGAGAAAGAGAGAAAGCTGAGCGGGAAGCGAGAGAGTAAGGCGCAAGTCCCAGCCAGCAGAAGTTCCCATCAGCAAACTATAGAAAAGCACAAACTCTGTGTTCGTTCAACTCTCGTGGTAGCATGTAACATTTACCAGTTCAGCGACGGAATAAATTTCTCATTCTATCTTCAGTCATCAATGAGATTTTCGCTCAATAAAAAAGTAAGTTTTTTTTTACACACACACACATATATTATATATATATATATATATATATATATATATATATATATATATATATATATATATACATCACATTTATTCATCTCCGGTGTAATTTCATTCATAAATATTTTAAGATACTAATAATTATAAAAATAATTCAAAATATATTTACTGTATACCAAATAAAATACAAAAATATGAAACCAAAATAAAAGCCTATTATTAAGATATGCTGATTACGCTAACGTAAGTCAATTTTAGGAAATGAATATTTATAACTTCATGACAATTTTTTTTATCTATGTGACAAAAGGATCTATATTTAACTTTAGTTTGTTTTGCGTATTGATTAAATTAAAATAATTGACACTTCAAGTTTTTTATTTGAGGCCTTATTAAAATGTTTCATTCATTTTTTCACCCTTACTGACGTTATAACTTCATACTATAGAAAATAATACAATAGTGAATTTTGTAAAATTTGTTTGTCAATATGATACTGATGAAACCTTTAGTTTGAATAATTACTATTTTTTATTTTTGTTAAAGCAACACAAATAGCAGGTTTTTGTAGATAGAAAATATCCAACAGAATTAAAGTTTTTGTATATTTTAATGTTGATTAATTGTTGTCTTATAATTACAAAAGTTTTAATCGGACAGATAAAAATATGAAGAGCTTTTTTTTTTTTTTTTTTATATATATATATATACAAAATTTTTTATTATAAAGTTGACTACATGTTTACAAATTATTTTCTGAATATTATTATTCTTTTTTTTTCCATTGATTATAATTGTTGTTATTTATTTTGGAAATTTTGTTTGTGACGTAACTGTTTGTGAAAGCTATTGTTTCAAATAAATAAGTTCTCCCCTAAAGCTAAAAATTAAGGGACAAACAAAAGAAACTTTAATAACTTCATGAGAAAAGACTGATTTGTTATTTTAGGTTTTATACTCAGCTCAATATTATTTAATTTTTATATGACCTAAAAATAATTATTTTGTTTTAAAACTATTTGTGAACAAATAGTCAGAATTTTTGGACTAAAAAAATACAAGCTTTTCGAATGGCTTTATGAACTGTAATAAATGAATAAGAAATTGATTTTGTCGATAAGAGATACAACAACTACACCCAGCCATAATTGAAATTTTATTAAAAAATATTAAAGGAATAGACTAGAAGAAAACATAAGCATTTACATCACAAAACACATGATGGGACTTACATAAATAACTTTAGTTTGTCTCAAATCTCAACTGTAGCTCCGTAGCAGTGATAAGAAAATGTCGATTTATGCAACCCGCACAACATTTTTACTAATTTTTTAATGTTTCTGACGTCAGAAAAATGAATAGTCACGAAAATTGCATACTTTACAGTATTTTCACGCTCTCTCGTGGGGCTACATTAGCATTCTGATAAAAAAAAATTCACCAGTTTTGAAGATCTCATTTCGTGTTTATTCATTAAAAAGCACAAAATGTTTTTTTATGTGGTCTATGCCTTTAAGATAATATTTTGTGTATAGAAATAAATTTTTTATATGACAGTTTTTACAAATATTTTTACTTCGTATGCCGTTAATATCTTCATATATTGCGTAGAAGTAACACTATAATACATTTATAAGTTTTTGTAAAAGTTATAGTTTTGTCTTAAACTCTTTTGATTCACTTTAATAATAATAATTAATGGCTTTTTATTGGGCGAAATCAGGCGTACAACCTCTCAATTTAACCCAACTGTTTAACAGTAAAGTCAGTTACAATTTTATATTATATTATACTATATTACGGTTAAAAAAAATATATAAAATGAAAGAAAATTATTTATCATTATTAAATTAATATTTCAACTATAAATTTATTACGGTTACAGGATATTGTCTAATGATGACGTAAATTGAATCATATCAAGGTGTATAATGGTTAAATTGTATTCTGACAGGTGACAGGAGCATTCTATACATAGCATGCATTTAATACGATGACAAAGTGATATTCATGTTATACTGCTCGCTGCACTACATGATATCAACTGCATTCTGCTTGCATAGCAATGACCTAGATAGCTACCTTTAACTTTCGATATATTTATGGATGGCAAATAATGTTGTACATACTTTTTTTTTACGTGAAAAGTATCCATTTATCATAGTTTAATGTTTTATTGATAAAATATTTTCGCATTTGTTATTTTATCATTGAAAGCTTTCAATAAAATTGTAATAGATTTCAATGTATATTTCATGAACGTGATTATTTTTTCCTTTTCCTTGTTTTTTTAATTTCAAGTTTTATAAATATTTATTTATAACGTATTTCTTTTATTTTATCATGAATAAGTTAAGCAAGAGAATGTACGTGCTATTCAAAAAACAAAAAAGTATGCATAATAATGTTTATGATTTGAAGCGCATATATATATATATATATATATATATATATATATATATATATATATATATATATATATATATATATATATATATATATATATATATATATATATATATATATATATATATATAAACAAACTATAATATTCATATTTACAAGTGCACGATATGCAAGTCAAGGATTGTGCAAAATGTATTTTTCATGTTTGTTTTTTTCCTTTATGAACGTCATTAATTCATTATATTTAGATCAGTAATATCTCACTATTTTTCTTTTTAACGTAATTAATGGATGAAAAAGCTAAAAACATTTTTTATTATTTTTGTTTACTCTTCTGATGCTATTAACTTAAAAATAATATTAGTTATTATAACAGTTTATAGGAAGTTACAGGTGTAACATTACTGTAGCCAATTACAGGTGCAAAAGATTGTGCTTTTTTAATACTATTTTTCTATCAATTAGTGATGTTAAACCATCCTATTGGAGTTTTTATCCTTAATTACTGCACCAGAGTTAAATTTAAAAAAAATGATAGACACGAGTTTTCAAGAACACACACACACACACACACACACACACACACACACACACACACACAAATATATTATATATATATATATATATATATATTATATATATATATATATATATATATATATATATATATATATATATATATATATATATATGATAAAAATTCATTGTAGTCTTACCTTCTATAAGACCCTGGGCTTTCACTCGCTGCTTGTTTTGACGATAAAAAATAACACACAACACCATAAAAAATTGTCACTTATATATAAGTTAATAAAAAGACTCAATTCACAGTTTTTTAAAAATTATATATACATAGCTATGTTATATTTACACCAAATTGTAACGTTTTCGAGTGCGTATGTAGAAACATACAGTGTCTGCACTCTTCTTCAGCTTACTGACTCTTGCTCACGAGGCGCGCCGACCTCCGCAACGGGGGGAGTGGCTCGTCCTCGTCAGGTGTTATTTTATTGTTTATATTTTCACCTGTACGATCACGTGGTACAGTCTTTTTACATGAATCTATAAGTGGAATCCAAATAGGCGGCAAATCAAAACTAGGTTGACTGATTGTTTCATTATTTCTTCTTGACATTTCTATTGCTTCTAATATTTTTCTTTTTTTATAATGACTTTCTCTTCCTATCACCTTTGTTTTCTCCCATTGAATTTGATGGCTGTTCTCCAGTGCATGATCTACAAGTTTTGAATATCCTGTATCTCTTTTTTCTATTTTTTGCCTGTGTTCATTCACCCTGATGTCCAATGGACGACCCGTTTCTCCGATGTATTCTTTCTCACATACACAGGGTATGGAATATACTACATCTTTATTCATATTTTTCTTCATGTCTGGTTTTGTACGTGCTAAACTTGATTTTAATGTGTCTCTGGAAGAACAAACAATACGAAGATTGACTCCCTTACCAATACGTTGTATTTTTTCACTCAACCCTTGCATATAGGGGATGCAAATGGTTGCGTCTGGTTTCTTTTCTTCAGTATTGTTTCTTTCTTTGCTGTTTTTATTTTTTATTTTATGAATAACGTGTAATGGATAATCATTTTCTTTTAAAATGTGTTCTATTTTACTAATTTCTTCATTTATTAATTTTTTATCATTACAGTGTGTTCTTGCCCTATGTAATAACGTAGCTGCTATACCTGTTTTTGTAGAGTGTGGATGATTTGAATTGAAATTTAGATATCTCCCACTGTCTGTTTCTTTTCGATATACTGAAGTCGTAATTTTGTTTTCTATAGATCTTTTTACCCTTACATCTAAGAAGGGCAGTTCACCCTCTTTCTCATATTCAATTGTGAATTTAATAGTTGCTGCCTGATTATTCATATGATCTAAGAATGATTCAACTGGTACCTCATTTTGTGGCCAAACAATGAACGTATCATCCACGTATCTTTTATATATCACTGGCTTTGGTGTGTAAGTTGTTATCGCCTTATTTTCCAGTTTTTCAAGATATATATCACTGAGTGCTGGTGATAATGGGCAGCCCATAGCTAAACCATTCTTTTGTTTATAAAATGATCCATTGAATTCAAAATATGTATTTTTAATGCATAACGTTATTAAATTCATAATAGTTGTAACGCTATGTTTTGTTCTATTTTTTAATGTTTTGTCAATTTCAAGTTTTTCTTTTGTAGCTAACAAGGCTTCATCTACCGGTACATTAGTAAATAGGCTTGTTACGTCAAAACTAACCATCATATGATTTTCTTCAATGCTTTTTCCTTGAATTTCTTTGACAAAACAGCTTGAATTTTTAATAAATGATGTGCTGCTTCCTAACAACGGATTAATAATTTTCACCAAATATTTTGCTAAAACATGACTTGGGGAACCAATACTACTAACAATAGGTCTAAGTGGTACTTCTTTTTTATGGATTTTTGGTAATCCATAAATATGTGGTGGTTTGCAATACCGTGGCGCTAATTTTAGACGAATTTCTCTTTTCATTTCTTTTAATTTAAATAGTGTTGAGTTAACATTTCTCTCTAAATTTCCAGTGGGGTTTGAATTTAAACCTGAATTTAAACCTTGAATTTAAACCTGAGTTTCAACCTAGTTTTGATTTGCCGCCTATTTGGATTCCACTTATAGATTCATGTAAAAAGACTGTACCACGTGATCGTACAGGTGAAAATATAAACAATAAAATAACACCTGACGAGGACGAGCCACTCCCCCCGTTGCGGAGGTCGGCGCGCCTCGTGAGCAAGAGTCAGTAAGCTGAAGAAGAGTGCAGACACTGTATGTTTCTACATACGCACTCGAAAACGTTACAATTTGGTGTAAATATAACATAGCTATGTATATATAATTTTTAAAAAACTGTGAATTGAGTCTTTTTATTAACTTATATATAAGTGACAATTTTTTATGGTGTTGTGTGTTATTTTTTATCGTCAAAACAAGCAGCGAGTGAAAGCCCAGGGTCTTATAGAAGGTAAGACTACAATGAATTTTTATCATCATGTCACCTCGCTTGATATTCAAATTTTCAAACATATATATATATATATGTATGTCCCCCAGCATATATGAAAATAATACATCAATAAGGTATTATATTAAGGCTTGTCAGCTTGTTAACCCATTTCATACAACTTTAACCAACTTTTAGCACGAATGTAAACAGATTGTACTAATGTAAATAGTGTACTAATTGTAAATATAGTTTTATATACATACATCAAAAAATTTATAGATATTTGAGTATCACTCAAAAAAAAAAAAAGTTTAATATAAAAATTAATGTTGCAGAGGATTGATAATTGTTACGCTTGAAATATAGGCAATTTTAAAATATTTTAGTAAATATGTATTAACAATAAAGAAAACATATTATTTATACGATACAGGCTTGGGGTGTTTGAGTGTGATTTCGAAAATTTTTCGAACAGCACACGAATTTGAACAGTTCATGTGCGTGTTCGTTTGGATTTTTTTGAAGTGTTTAAGTTTGTGTTCGACGATCTTTTCACTGCTGAGTGTTCAAAATTTCGAACACTATTGCAATTAAATTTTAGGTGTTAAAAATATATTAAAGTGATAATTAAATATTAAAAATTGGTGTTTATGTAAAATCAAAAGAGTTTTAACCATTTCTATTATACAGTATAATATAAAAAAAATATGTATCAAGAAAAAATATAACCAAAATTTTGGTTTATTTTCATATTATTTTTTTAACAACATCATCGAACACTTGCAAACAGTTCGATCGAACAGTTCATGATGTGTTCGAACTTGCAATAAGTTCGAAATGTTCGTGTTAGGAGCGTGTTTGAAAGAATTTTAATTGGTAGTGATCGGTTCGAGTTTGTCTACATTGGTGTTCGACCCCAACACTGATATGATAATATAAAAATACACAATATAAATAATAATTCATTTCAAATCATTAGGAATGAAATATTATTAAAAGACGATTAAAAGACACGATCTTTGGTGAAATTACATGAATATTTGAAGAACAAATATTTAAAGTAAAATATAAAATTATCACTTACTTTGCTAGTATTCACGCAATATGCTTTCTCTGCTGTGCTAAATCTGAAAACTAACAATAAGGTAAATAAATAAATGTACGTATTATATTATATGTACATGTAAAATATATATTTGAATATAATTTTTTAATATATTTTGATAATATGACAAGTATACAATATATCATGTTATGATAATAAATAGGAGTTGATTCTGTAAACTTTTCTGTTTTTTTGTCAACAAATAAATTTGCATTATAAATCGAATATTTTCGATCGTTATAGTATCATAAAAGTTATCGTAGCCACCCTCGTCTCTCTCTCTCTCTCTCTCTCTCTCTCTCTCTCTCTCTCTCTCTCTCTCTCTCTCTCTCTCTCTCTCTCTCTCTCTCTCTCTCTCTCTCCTGTCTCCTCTCAAAAAAATCTTTCTTTCAATTTTTCTTTAAAACTTCAAGATTTAATAAGATTTCTTATTTTCTGCATGATTAACTTTACATATAAGTGATTCAAAAGATAATTTTAGAATCATATCTTGTTTGTACATGAAAATTATAATTAACCTATTTTCAACTTAAATTTATAATTTATTGCTAACTTATAAAGTTATACACTCGACTCATTACTTTTAATATTAATAACTTCATATTTGTAAGATGAAAATATTATTAATAGCAACTACGTAAAGTAGGTTACGTATAAATAACATGACAAACATCACGAAAGAAAAATTTCTATATAACACATCATGTTATCATCACAGAGTGATAATTAAAATAGATACTCTCATCTGTCAGCTCTATTTTCACCTCTAACATTATACTATGATACAAAGCTGAATATCTGTGCATAAAGGTTACATTGTTACACAAACAGCAAAAGTAATTTAAATATGCGCAAACATTTTTTTTTCAAAATGCTTTTAAAAGTAAAAGTAATCTTCTTTAACATGGATTTACGTGATATGTATAAAATACAACAGCAATTAACGAATTATCTCTACTTTTTATTTTAACTTTAATTTTAATGCAAACTTTTAGGATTTAATTTTTAAAAAATCTGCTTAAATATTTCAACATTATTTTAACTAAAAATAACTTTCTAGCTTTAGCAAAATTGATTCGAAATATGTTTGAAAGTCATTCAAATTGTGATATATAATTATCAGTTTTAGTTTAATATTATCATGATTAAAAAGTGTAATTATTGTTAGATCTTTGTTAATAGGGAAATGTTGATGTGCTATGTTACCGTCTTTGTAAGCAATAAAACTGTGTCATTGAGTGTTTCAGTATGACGTCATTAAATTTGTCATCATATTTTTTTTTAAGATTTTAAGGACTCGTATAAACTTATATGTAAATGCATTTACTGAAATATAAATAAGAACAGAAACTATAATGTATAAAGTTGGCCTAAATTTTGTTTGTGGCGATTAAATTTACAGTTTTACCAGCTCGCGGCGCTTTTCAGGACGTCCGCATAAATAATAATAATAAAATTGTTTTTATGAGTGCACATGAAGATTATCAAAATTTTTTATTTTTGTTTACATATGTGCATATTTTATATGTTTATGAAATTAGAAAAAAATAAAAGTTTACCTGCATTATAGTTTTTTGTTTGAAGTTTGCATTTTACAATGTTTACTGCTTATACAATATGTAGGTTATTGTTGTTTAAAGATTGGGAGCTGTATGATCGTTAAGATAATTGTACTGTATATATAGTACACGTGCATTTCAGTTCAGCTTTGTTTCAAATTCCCTTGAGCGCATCGTGCATCTTCTCTCATGAATTTATATACTTTTTGTTATTATATTTATTATAAAAATAAATTTTTTCATTATAAAACAAAATTGTAGCTTCAAGAAGTTCGTAATGAACTTCAAAAATTGATTTTGTTAGGAAAAGAAGTTTATCTATTTGTACGAGGGCTTTTTGTCCGCAGACCTTCTGACAGATATTCATCTATTGTAAATACACAACTTATTATATAAATTAATTTTATATTGTGGCAATTTAAGCTCTATTTTAGATGAGATATAGATAATTTAGATGTTTTCTGTTAAATTTAGGCTCAGCTGTTTTCTGCTTTATTGGTGTATGTGTTGATTGTTGATTGATATTATAAAGTATTGCTTTCTATAAAAGTTTTTTTTTTTTCACGGTAAAAAAATAGTAAGAAATATATTGTAAATTAAATCTATTTACGATCAAATTATACCAAGAACACAAAAAAAAGTGTCTAAACTATAAAATTAATGTTCCTTGAATTTGAAGACACACAAGTGACATTTTACAAGTTTGAAGGCGCCTGTTGAAAAGTTGTCTGCCTTTTTTTTTTTTTTTTTTTTTTTTTTTTGATGCTCCTATTCCTATATGACACTTCTTATGAAGTTTTTCTATCTCAAAGTTATCCATATAATATTAAATTTAAAAAGTGTTAACGTTTTCATAAACAAAACTTAGCATTCCAATAATCGATACTGTTATAACGTATTGATGTGTGTACTAACATATTAGACTGGTAGATTAAGAAACGAGTCTTTAAAGCCATAGACCACATGAAACAACATGTGATTTTTAATGAATAAACACGAAATGGGATCTTCAAAAATGATGACGATTTTTACCAGAATGTTAACGTAGCCCCACGAGAGAGCGTGAAAAAACGGTAAAGTATGCAAATTACGTGAAAATTCATGTTTATGACGTCAGAAACATGCAAAAATTAGTATGAAAATGTTGTGCGGGTTGCATAAATCGAATTTTCTGATCACTGCTACGGAGCTACTATTGGGTTTTGAGACAAACTAAAGTTATTTATGTAAGTTACATCACGTGTTTTGTGATATAAATGCTTATGTTTTCTCTGGTCTATTCTTTTAAGTTTGGGTTAGAAATAAAACCAAAACAACGTAGAAAACATTTAATTCATCTGGATGTGGGAGGAAGACAGTATTTCATTGTTTGACAAAGTTATACTTTTAAGGGATGTCTTATAAGTTTGCTATATATTTGGATAGTAAAGTTTTTTTCCCTTGTGTATTAATACGTAAATAAAATTTTATATTTCCTTCTTCTTCTTCGTAGTCTTTTTAATATTAAGAAGAAGAACTTGAAATGAACAAATAATTGATTTTTAGTTTGAAAATATAAATGGATAAATACAAGTACAGCTTTTTTTTTTCCTTGTAGATTTGTGTTGCGTTGAACACATTTATTTTCTTTACGCCATCTGACGTGCTATACAAACCTTCCTGTCAATAAAATAGTTTGTTTTTTTTTGCTTCGTTTGAAAAAAAAAATCACGTGTTGCTTAATTAACTTTCTTCTTATTAAACCACACATACACACACACACACAAAAGGAAAAATTATGAAAGTAAGAAAAATATTCTTTTCTTTCTCTAAAGAAAAAACTCCCTTAAATTAATTAACCACTATTTAAAAACTTTTATACGCAATTATGATTGCTTCATTTTATATTGAGAAAAAGAGTTGAATCATGTAAGACAAAAAAACAACTCAACTTTAAACTTATAAATATATATAATTCTGTATTTTAAAAGATTATTTAATAACAAAAAACTACATGTTTTACATTTCTGATATTTATTAAAATTTATTTAGATTTTTAAAAAATAGTTTGCATTTTTCTTTATTTAAAAATATTTATTAATACGCCGCATTGTATCCTGCGGCAAAATACCGTTTATATATTAAAAATTATAAAAATGCTTTGTGTATAAAAAGAAAGAAAAAATTCTTAAAAAAATAAGAAATTATGAAATTAATAATAATAGATATAAGCAACCAAATAAACAAATTTATAATATTACTTTGATAATGTTTAGTGTTTAGGGTTAAAATATTGTTTATAATATATTTACAATAAGTTTGCTGGTTAATGGTTATTGTTATTACGGTTGTTTTTGTATTATAAAGTGTTGTAAATAGCGTATTCCTATGATTATGTAGTATAATTATCTTCAAACGTAAAATGTTTTGTTAATTTTATATTTATATTTTTTATACATACTGAATATTATATATTTAAATATTTTATATATATTTATATAATTTATATTTTATATTTGAAAAGCCCTCACAACGCCTTAATAAAGTTACTTATTATTATTATTATTATATTTCTAATACATGTAAGATACATGTAATGTAAAGCGGTTGACAAAAAGCAATATGGATGTATCTTAAAATAAAGTTAACCATCTATAATATACAGTATGTATAATATAACATAATGATACCTATTTACATCAATTTATTTACAAAATTATTTAAATTATTGCAATACATAACTTGTAATTCTTCTCGTGAACAGAATATTTCATATATATATATATATATATATATATATATATATATATATATATATATATATATATATATATATATATATAAAAGATAATGTTATTTTTAGAAATAAGAAATGTTTGTGTTATTTTCGTTTTTACTTTAACAATTTTTTCTTCCTCTACAGAATATTGTATTTACAAAGATATTCATTTTTGACAGTTTTTTTTTTATTTATCGGAATATAGCTGAAGGGGACAAAATGTATCGTCCAATTTTGCAATGCCTCTTCTTCAAAAAAAAAAAAAAAAAAAAAAAAAAAAACTTATGTACGTAAATATGCGGAGTAGAAAATGGGTTTGTAAAAAGATGTTTACTAGACCGTGCAGATCCAGTGTGTGTTGATAATACTGACTATCTCTAAGACCCTCATGGCAATGTGTAAACTTATTACAGAGACAGTTAAGGGTTGTGTCGGCTGGTATCTTTGAAATTCAAAATACGACCCTCTATTTAATACCGTTTGAAAGCCATGGTAACAATTACCATAAAAAATACAACCCATTACTATCAGATTAAAAGAACAAAATAATATAATTATCATGGTGTACATTATAAAAGAAGTATTTTCAAAAATTAATAATTAAGATATATGCATTGAGACAAAATATATTTATATATTTGCAATTTTCTTATCTAAAATTCTTACTTTTGAAAAATAAAAAAAATATACATTTATTAGTTTGGTCAGTAAGTCATATAATACAGCCCAAAAATACAAAAAAAAATCTAAAATTCTTTACATTAAACTAAACTTTCTTAAAAACAGTCAGTAATTTTATCTGATAAAAGTCGATATCTCAAATTTTTTTGTAATACCATTATGTCCATTATACATATAGATACACATAGCTTAAACTTATTTTTTGTTAAATATCATATATACGTATAGCTTATAATCTAAAACTGCTTAATAGGATAATTGCGGTTCATTTTTCAGTTCAAGATGAAATTAAAAGTTAAGTAAAATTGTTTTAACTATATATATAGTTAAAATTAAATTTAAAACAAAATGTAGAGACTGTGTACGTAATTTGATAATGTTTCACAGAAAAAAGAATATTCTTTTTATAGAAAATGAAATCATTTTATTGTAAGTAATTTAATTATACAGTAAGTTTCCTTTCCCTTACATTTGTGAGAATTTTTTTATAAAACACACAAGATAATTATTTTATTATTATATATAATGACAATTCGTAAAAACTAACAATCGTTGAATGTTTTTTTTTTTTTTTTTTTTTTCCCACATTTTTACCAACATCAGAATTGAAATAAAATTACTTTTATTTCAAAATTTAGTTCCATTGCATACATTCAAAACATATAATGCATTATTATGTGCTTATTTTAGCACAGGTTTTTTTTATTTTTATATAATATTGAAAAGTTTACTTTTCTGTCTCATTCGTACGTAATAAATATGTAAATATAATAACAACAATGAAAACTTTAGTTACATTCAGTAAACTTTATATAAAAAGAAAACTGACAAAAAATGATAAAAAGCTTACACCGGACGAAAAGAATATTTATTTCAAAAGAGAAACTTTTATACATAATGCCATAATATATTTCATTCATCTTCTTTACAAGTGAGCTCAGATGTTTTATTAACAAGTTAGCTTCTTGATTATATTTCAGATACTTTTTTTTTACTTTCAGAAGCAATATTAAGGATATACTTTAGTATACTGTATCTCTCTCTCTCTCTCTCTCTCTCTCTCTCTCTCTCTTCGTTTCTTTGTATTATTATTTTATGATTTTAACTTCATACGTTATTTTACTTTTTATACCTTAAATGTCACCTATGTTTTACATACAAGTGAAATTGCCTTGCAAAAACAAATATAATAAAAAGTAAAATTTCTTTTTCTGTTACGTGTTGACGACATCTGCGTATATAAACTATAATATCCTAGACAGAAATAGTTTTTCTTTGGGAAAAATATCACATTTTCTCGTGAAACGCATGCTTACAAAAAAGTAATTTCAGAATTTTAAATAATAAACATAATATTCTTGTTTCTATTCTCTTCTACTTTGTATTAATATTTTACCTTTACACACACACACAAATATATATATATATATATATATATATATATATATATATATATATATATATATATATATATATATATATATATATATAGTTAATTTTAGTTATATAGTTATATAGTTATATAGTTACGTAAGTATTACAAACTTTGAATTAGAATTGCCGTATTTCATATTATCATTATTATTGTTACTTTGTTTTTATAAAGTATAAAGTGTTTTCAAAGTTCTTGCAATATTATTTTAAAAATTAAAAATGTTAATCCCTCGAAAGAGTTGGATGTAATAAAGTTACTTGTTAGTTCTCCTTTGTTTTGTTTTTGACATTTTTTAATAGTATATTTTTTTTAGAATTTTCTAAAACAATTTCATTCATAATTTTAGTGGTAAATTTTACACATACTTTACTAAACTTGTTTAAATAAAATCTCTTAAAATTTATCTCCATCAAATAAGCGGGGGAAGAAAAAAAGACTTTGAACAACCGAGTTTTTTTTTTTTTTTTTTTTTTTTAATAAAAACATTAGATAATTAAATTTACTACTACGTTTTGTTTGCAACGCAATAGTGTTATTATTGTGTCATAAAATATATATTATTCCCCTCCTTTTTTTTTACGTTAGTATGTAGTAAACTTCAAACAACATTTTAATAAACTCTTCCTTGACTTTTTTTTTTTTTTTTTTTTTTTTTTTTTTTTTTGTGGTTTGTTTACAAATCTTATAAAAATGAAGTGTAAAAGTAGATCCATCAAAAACATACTATAAAGTTTTTAAAATAAATTTACATGCATTACAATTAAAGTCAGCAACAGAGCACTTCAACATTATTTCAAAACATTAGTCAACAATTTAAATATGTTCTGGTTTTCTGTCTTTCTTTGTTTCTGAAATATCATAATTGTTTCTAATAAAATATAAAAATGCCCTTTTGATTATAAATAAAATAATACTGCAGCTTGCAGCACATTCATACAGAATAAAGCAACGAAAAATAAATTCGTAAAAAAAAAAAAAAAAAAAAAATACCTATATGAGATATTTGAAAACTTGCATTATGTATTGTAAAATAAAAAATATGTCAACATCCTTACATAATGTATAAACAAATAAAATTTGCGTAATAGATTTTATAATGGAAATAGGTCATAAAATAAAAGTTAAATAAATCACATTATAAAAAATAAAGTACGTATCTTGTTTATAATCTTAGCTGAAACGAATAAAAAAAAACTTAAAAGTAATTGTATTGAGCTTTTTAGCTATTATCCTATTAAATACTTTAAATTAGATTCTAAAAACTGTAAAGTATAACAGCTTAAACAACTTAAGAAGAAAAAAAGAAACTGAACTTTACTTAATGCAAAAGTAAATTGCTTCTGCCAACTTTTATTTTAATACTTATTTATTAATGATAACATAATAAAGCAAGTGAGTATATATAGTTAATCAAGTTGAAATTGCATTAATTATATTTCACATTTTAAATTACTAAAAATTCTAGAAGTTGCATTATTATTTTGAAAGTAAGTAAAATATTATACCCATGTATCTTTTACAGTCTCACTCTCATATGAATACAATATAAAGTATTCATTCTTCGAAATGCTATATAATATGCTATATATATATATAATATATATATATATATATATATATATATATATATATATAATATATATATATATATATATATATATATATATATATATATATATATATATATATATATATATATATTAAAACTTCTATGCTCTAGAGTATTTTATATACTTTGGAGAATTTTCAAAGCTACACGTGCATGTGTGTTTAAATTGTAAAAGCTCCAGACTCAGTTTGCTTGTTTCTATAGTAAGTACTGTGTATTATATACTGTACTGTATTGTACATACAGTACGTTCATAATTTACATATTATTCTGTATATGTTCTGTATCTAAATACATCTCACAACGAAATTTCATTTGTATTATAGAAATAAAGTATTTGCTTGCGCAATCATTGGAACAAACATACATTACACCATGATTGAAATTTTTACCATTGCACCTCCCCGAATCTACTTCTCTTAACGTTATAATATAACAAGGTTAAATATTTAGCACGATAATTAAGCGATAAAAAAAAATCAAAATTTGGTTGAGTCTGCATTAGTGGAGAGAAAGAAATATTCTAATGGAAATTGTAACCTTAAACGTGTTGTATTTTTTACTCCAAATTTGTATACTTCAAAGTGTTGGCGTAATTAATATTTTCTTTATAAAAAATCTTATCTTAAAAAATGTCTATAATAATAACACGTTTCTATTTTTGCTACTGAATCTCTAATGATTTAAAGTTAAAAGTACAATTTTTATGCATGAAAATTCTTTCCAGCAATTTGAATGTCTGAATTCGTGTTTAACAAACATTTTCTTTTACTGGGTTGAGTAAATTTTCAAATCAATGCAAGAATTTGATTTTTTTTATTATTTCTATTTTCTAGATCAAAATAATTCCGGAATTTTTGAGCGTTTTTGAAATAATCTGCTAGCATAGATAAAACAAATTACGTAAGTTTTGTTGAATTTATGTCAAATATAGCATAAATAATATTTCTATATGTACAGCTCTGGCCAAAAGTTCCCGAACGATTTGCATATAGGCAACCCGCAACCACACAATGTTATCTTTATGAGAAAACGCAGCGGCCACCGCTGCCCCGTTCAGGAACTTTTGGCCAGAGCTGTACATGTAATAACATAAATAGATATACTGTACAGTACATACATACAATTGTGATGATATGTATATTTTAACATTCAAAATCTTGCGCCAAATTTGCAATGATTTTCCTATGAGAGAATTTTGTTCTGAAATTTAAATTTAAAAATACAATATCATAATCGTGTGTGCAGAATTGGTATAATATATACTTTATAATATGGTTGCTATACAAAATAGCATAAATTATGTTGTTATTGATATACGTTGGAGGAAATTGAGCTAGCATACAACACAATGTATATTTTGTGTTTGTTCATTGTGCACATAAATATTTTATATAATAAATTTAATACATTTGTAATGTATTTGACTTAATGCGTTTTTCTTATTCACATGTCGTTATATAACATATCACTTCTCAAACATATTGCCATAACTTCTATATTGTTCAATTTAAAATACATCAAAAAATGAGTTTATCAAAAAATAATAAATTGATGGTTCTGAAATAAGTTTCTATACTCTGTGTAGTTTTTACCTCCTAAAGAAAATAAAAACCATTTCAATAGTGTGGATCGTGTTTCAATGTCAAATTACATTCTATATATATTTATCTTTAAAACCCTGGTCACAGTAGAGTGATGAAGGTACCATTTCACTGTGGCATTGTTTCACGCTGAAGCAAAGTAAGTAAGTTAGTGAAGCGTAATCCTTGAAAACGTAAACAATTCTGGAAATGACTTTGACTTCCCGCATGACAGATGTATTATTTCAGCTGCTTGCTTTGGTGAGCTTTTTAAAGTTCTAGCTGTTAATGCAGGTTTTATTTTTTAGGTCTTGGTTTGATGCATTGTTTCCAGTGTTGCGTTAAGAAATGTCAAAATCTTAAATATATTTATAAATATATATATATATATAATATATATATAAAATACTTTTTGACGTTTAATATACAGTAGTGCAGCTTTTTCTTGCAGGTGAGCTATTTTTCATTTTGTAAATAAATGAATGAATATAATATGAAATATGCAATAAATAATAATACTAAAACAACTAAAAATAATAAAAAAAAAAAAGAAAAAAGCTTCTAATACAGAAATAGTCAATTGGACCGATTATTTATGTATCTAGCTATTATTTAAGCAAGTTTAAAACTATAATATAGGTTTTTAAGTTTACCTGTTTTATAAAAGCTCCTTGTTACTTATGCAAATTTGTGAGCATTATTGCTGCAAAAGTTGCATATGCGGCAAGGGGCTTACACAAGTTAGAGGACTACGTGTTTCCCTTTCACTGGGTGTAAACTATTGTGCTAGTTTTAATAAAGATAACTTTTTTATTACTTTTGTTGTTATAAATAACACAGAAAATATAAAAATAACAGAATACATAAAAATTTCTTTAAAGTTCTATACGTCATTTTATTATTTAAGTCATTTATATTTTACAACTGAATTAAAATGTATTTCAAATTTTTTTTTTATGGCATGAAAGAGAAGATATAATTTCCCTTCAAGTATTCCTTGTCAATATAAAGTTTTAACAAGTACATTAGAAATCTCTTACTTATAATGAAATAAAAGTTTATTTTTATTCAAGTTAGACCTTTAAATGTAAGTATATTTTAAAACTTAGATTTAAATTTTTTAAATCCTATAATTTGCTTTATGTACGTACAGTACATACTTGTAATTCTATTAAATGACAGAAAAGAATCATAAAAAAAAAATTATTAAAATTTTTATAAAAAATTTAAATTACGAATCACGTTTACTAAAATATTGCAGAAAGTAAACTTTTCAGACATTAAAAAAATTATACAAGTTTTTAAAATATTTAAATTATTTAAAGAACATTGTAAGTCATAAGAGGATGGAAAATAATTATATATATATATATATATATATATATATATATATAATTTAAATCAGAATTTTGATACAGTTGTGTAACCAAACTTTTGTTTAAAAATAGTTTTTAATTATTGGTTTTATAAAAAATTGATAACGTAAAAAAGCTTTTTATGTATTTAAATATTTTATAACTTTTAATTTATTTATAATACTCTGATTAGTTTTTTTACAAGCATATATATATATATATATATATATATATATATATATATATATATATATATATATATATATATATATATGTTTCGAATGTTGAATTTCGAGCGAGGTTGCATGATGATAAGAAATTTTCTCGGTGAAATAGAATTATTGTCTTACCTTCTGTGAAGACACTGGGCTTACACTCGCTGCTATCACTATTTTAAATAACAATGAAAAAAAAATAGTCACTTTGTACATAATTATAAAAACACTCAATTCACAGTCTTTTTAAAAATTACATAGCTATGTTATTTACACACAATGTTTAACGTTTTCGGAGACTATATATCAAAAATGATACATACTGTCTGTCTCCTTCCTCAGAACTGAAAACTAAACTCTCACTCTCTGCCGTGCTGACCTCCTGAGGGGAGGAGAGGGCGTACGCGCCTCGTCAGGTGCAAGCGAAACGTTGACTTTATTTTTAGTACGATTACATGGTACTTTCTTATCAAATGGTTTCAAAAGGGGGATCCAAATGCGTGGCAATTCAAAACTTGGTTGACTGATAATTGTTTCATTGTTCCTTCTTGCCATTTCTATTGCTTCTAAAATTTTTCTCTTTTTATAATGACTTTCTCTACCTATAATTTTAGTTTCTTCCCATTGAATTTTGTGATTATTATCCAGAGCATGGTCCACAAGTTTTGAATATCCTGTATCTCTTTTTTCTGTTTTTTGCTTGTGCTCTTTTACCCTAATATCTACAGGGCGACCAGTTTCACCGATGTATTCCATTTCACAATCACAGGGTATTGAGTATACAACATTTTTATTCATACTTTTTTTCATGTCTGGTTTAGTACGTACTAATTTTGATTTTATAGTTTCTCTTGACGAACACACAAATCTTAAATTTACTTCTCTGCCAACTCTTTGTAATTTTTCACTTAGTCCTTGAACATAAGGGATGCAAATTGTACCAGCTGGTTTTTCTTTTTCTATTTTTGTGTGTTCTTTATTTTTATTTCTCTGTAACTTTTTAATAAATTGTGGTGGATAGTCATTTTCTGTTAATATATTTGCAACGAAACTTTCTTCATCTTTCAATAACTGGTTGCCAACGCAGTGACTTTTTGCTCTGTGTAATAATGTAGCTGCGATACCAGATTTCGTTGCATATGGGTGGTTTGAATTGTAATTAAGATAGCGACCACTATCAGTAGCTTTTCTATAGACTGAGGTAACTAATTTATTATTTAACCTTTTTACTTTGACGTCTAAAAATGGAAGTTCCCCCTCCTTCTCATACTCAATTGTAAATTTAATTGTTTCTGCTTGATTATTCATATGATCTAAAAATGATTCTATTGGAGCTTCATTTTGCGGCCATATTATAAATGTATCATCATCAACATATCTTTTGTATATTATTGGTTTTGGAGTGAAATTTTCCATCGCCTTACTTTCAAGTTGTTCTAAATAAATGTCACTTAAAGCTGGTGATAATGGGCACCCTATTGCTAAGCCATTTTTTTGTTTGTAGAACGAACCATTAAATTCAAAATATGTGTTGTTGATACACATTGTCACTAAATTCATAATTGTTGATACACTGTGTTTTGTTCTTTTATTTAAAGTTTTGTCTGATTCATGTCTGATTATATATATATATATATATATATATATATATATATATATATATATATATATATATATATATATATATATATGTGTGTGTATATAAATGCTTACTTCAAAATATAGCTATAAATTTTATAGAAGAGTACCTGTGACATGAAATAAAGATTTATAGTGAAATGCACAAAAAATTTACAATGGTTTTATATCGTTTTGACAACCAATTTATCGCAGAAATAATATAGTTTTACACTGAGGAGTGAGAATTTTTTTTTAAAACAAACGTTACAAAATTTCAGCTTTATACGGTAATGAAAAGTAAAAAAGAGCGTCGATAAACTCAAGTATTATAATATTTTAAACAGCAATACAAAATATTCAACTTTTTTGTCAGTAAACAATATAATAAATAATACTTTGAGTATATTTTGTATACTAAGCGTTTTATAGATTTATATTATACTTAATTTTTTGTTTTTACATTATAATATTTATGTCTTAAAATAAATTAGTATTCGAAATCATTTTGAAAGCAAGATTAGAGATTGTCATTCTTCATTTATGATTAATAGCTTGTTTAATAACTTTTGAAATTTGTCGCTTGTGAAAGTGAACACATTTGCTACCTGACGTTTTGACAAGTTGAAGTCATCTTTTGATGTACAAAATTTTTTTTAATTATTAGGAAACAAAATATAATATAAACTTTTCTCATCTTTTTACTTTTGTCTATAATAAAGTAAACAAATTTCTTATAACAATATTATTAAGTTTCAGAAAATGAAATTTTCATTATTATGTTTGTTTATAAGTATATTTTCAGTATAATAAAATATCAAACTCTTTTTTAAACCATCAAATTTTTTTGAATAAAAATTAATGTTCAATTCAATTATTTCTCCGTGTTAAATAGCTCTTACTTTTTAGAGAGTTCTCTTCTCTTGTATTAAGTTTTAGAGTTTACATTGTATTAACTAATAAAGGAACAACTATTTTGAGGCTGACTTTAAGCGACTTCACTTACATCCGTTTCCGTTTCTACTTACTACGCATGCGCAGTACGGAGAAACGGAAGTGGATGTGGCTGATATTGTTTAAAGTTGACCTCTAAACTTGTACCTTTATTGGTCAATTAATCATTTATCGAAACACAACATATCATACATGAAATAAAATATACTGTATATTATATAATATTATTTCAATATTTTTTAAAGATTATTTTTACTTAAGACTACTAAACTAAACTATAATATTCAACGAGCATCAATGCTATTTCAATCATGCAGGAACTTTTATGATGGTTCCTTTCCTTTTATGTGTGCTAAAATGAAAAAAACTAAAAGCTTTAATGTTTTTTACGATGCGGCTTACGGATATAGAGCGCTATAACAAAACGTTGGCAATGTGAGTAAAGGAGAGTGACCCCCAAATTTACTAACCTTAATGCAGAACTTTATAATGTTACCCCCCCCCCCCCCTTAAAAAAAAGAAAAAAAAAGAAAGAGTTTTTACAAGAAGACCGGAAACAAAGAAACAAAAGGACTTCTAGACAAATATATACGCCATGTATATTAAGCAATAAAGAATACATTTTATCATTCAGTTTATAAGCAATGATTTCAAATTTTACATTTAATTAGATTAGTTAAATTTGCATCTGTCATATCTTAATATTGTTCTAGTAAGGTAAATCTCTACTACTATAGTTTTACAACTTTAATCATAATTTAAAAACTTAAAAATTGAAAATATTTTATGTAAATTTGAGAATCTTATTTTTGTTTTAATGTAATTTGTTGTTCATCACGCCTTTCTTCATAACTACAATATAGTTTACAAGTTAAAATATTCAAGTTTCTTAACACTTTCTGTTCTGCTTCTACAAGTTGAAATATTAAGTTAATATTTTATACATAGACTTCAAGTCTTTTTGAAATAAGAATAAGAATATAATTAATTACTGTAAGAAATATGGTTAATTACTTTTTTGTTTTATACTCTTACCATGGGACTTGAAAATAAATGCTTTTTCTGCCTACAAATTCAACGAACAAAAGTCTCCTGGCGTAATATAAGTATATTTTTCAGTTTCTTTATTGATCAAAATATCAGTTGGTACATGTTTATTAAAAAAAAAAAAAAAACATAAATACATAAATACGTGCAATATAAAAAGTGTTAACCATGCGGAGTCATTTTTATATATTTAGGATAGTTTTATATAAAATTACTACATTTTGTTAACCTTTAGTTGCTTTTGAAGAAATTTTTTAAAATATGTATATATATATATATGAAAATCGTATATAGTATTATTATAAGTAGCATTAAAGTAAAAAATCAATGCGAGATATTACATCAAGAATTAAGCGTTGTAGCACGTAATCTGGATTTCTTATTATTAAGAATGGTAATAAACTTTTATGATCTAAATGGACTTTTTTCCCCTTTTTCATATCCAAAATTTTAGAAGATTTAAGTATTAGCTGTAAGATTATATTTGAAAAGATAACGGTGAGTTAAAGTAAAATATTTTCTATAGCATGAGGGAAAAAAAACTAAGCTTTTTAAAAGTGTTCATATTTAAAAAGTGACTAAAATATTTTGCGATGAATTTCTATAGTAAGACAATGTAATGTTATAGACTACTAAAACTACTGAGAGAATTATACATAAGGTTTTAGTTACGCCTATTTAAGCCGGAAACAGTGTAAATTATGTTTGGAAAGCGGTAGCAGTTAAGAGTTTTTTGGCATATCATCTTCACCATTAAGTAAAGATATTAGAGTTCTATTATATCTGAATGTCGTGAATTATTGAGCTATATATCTGGCAAAGCTTCTTTCACTTATGGAACAATGGCTATAAGTATAATATATTCTATGATTCATTAAAAAAGGAAAAAAATACAGCTCTATATCAATGAATCACAAGTTTACTTCTTAATTTAATTCTTTACTTACTTATAGACTTTTTAAGGGAAGTTTCCAAAATATATATATATATATATATATATATATATATAATATAAATTAATTTGACTATTACACACGGTTAAAAATAACTATACGTAATATAATAATAATTATGCTGGCTCATTTTCAGCACAGTTTGTTTAATACAGCATAATATATGCTATACTGCATACTAACTATGTTTCATAGCATTAATATTATGTTGTACAGCATAATTATTTTTGTTGTTCTAATTTAACTTAATTTATGCTATATTGACATAAATGCAGCATAAATTACGTAATTTATTTTTTCCATGCAAAAATATTAGTTGGAACTTATTAGAATATTAGAAGACAAATTATTATATATTATTATAGTATAATTAGATTAAATAAAATTACTAAAATACTTTTTTTTATTTTGAAATCAATAAATACATTTAAATATACGTCTTTACTCAAAAGCATTGAAAAAAAAAAATTCTGACTTACTTGGTTCTATCTTACACCTACTCTAAACAAAATAATAGTAAACAATTGTTAGGACATAATTTCATATCATGGTGAGATCTATAGCCTCATGAGTTATATTGCAACTTTTTTTTTATTATTATCAAGACAACACTATATATCAAATCAATAATAGTATAGTAAGAAAAGATAATTTATTTTCTTGGTCTCTTTAGTTGTTTCTTAAAGCTGTTCACAGTATCGAATTAATAAAAATATATTACGTTTTTCAAAACTATAAAAATGATATTACTGCATGGGCAGGGACAGTATAATATATAAAAACTTTTAACATGTGTTGCCTCAACTGTATCATAAAACTGCAATTAAAAACTGCAGTGAACAATTTTTTCTACCATTTTTCAAATTAATGTAGACAGCATAAAGAATGTGTTATATAACTTAATGTAATAAAAGTGAAACAAAAACATATATTTCAAAAAGTTTTAAAAAATCTTTTATTTGTTAATTTTAATTAAAAAAATTTAATTTCAGTAAATATTTTACAAGAAAAATGTGTGAAGTTACGTTCCAAATTTTATGAGTTACAATTTATGGTTCAGTTCGCTTATATTTTACAAGTTTTTTTTTTTTTTTTTTTTTTTTTTTTTAGCTCTAAAACGCCTTGCATATTTTATACATAATTTTTCTTTTTACAAGACCCAGGAGTGTTATTAAATTTAATTACTACACATGTTTCACATACACGAAAAAAAAAATCACTACATTTTATGTATATTTAATCCCTATTCTCATAAAAGAAATGAAAAGCATTCCTCATATTTATATGAAAGTAAAACTGCAAAATGTCACATAATATGCTTTTGTTGTAAGATAATTTTGTAAAATAGTACTTTCAAATTAAATTTTACTTCCTTGCATCCTCTTAATTGTTAGAAAACAGAGAGAGAGAGAGAGAGAGAGAGAGAGAGAGAGAGAGAGAGAGAGAAGAGAGAGAGCAAAAAAAAGTGAAAGCATCTTTTTATAAAGTATACTTTTACTTTCTTTCTCACTTTATCTCATTTTCTTTATAATTGCTTTGATGGTCTTGTTTAAGGTATAGATTTTTTTTTCTCCACCTTCCTCACCTTAATGTCGACAAAATGAAAATCTTATGATGTATAATTAATTTTAAAATTAAAGACATTTTTAAATATACTTTATGCGCAAGATTTTTTTTCTCTTCTTTTCCTCTTTCAAGTAATTAACAAACTCTTTGTTATATTTTTTATCAGTATTTCAAAATAACAATAACTAGTACATAATAATAGTACAGTATTGCCTGTTTGCACGGGTGCAATATTTAAAATATTGCATTATATTATCAATATTCGGTACATGCAAATTTAATGGTTGTTAATAAATATGGAGCTAACAATCAAATGTGTCACAAAATCCATTATTGCACATTTATATCACAAATGTATAGCAAATATCATGCAATCACATTGATAAATCATTAAAAATATTACATAATGTGAGCAGAGCTTACAAATATTTTGTAATGTCTTATAACATGTAATCTATTTTTACTATTCTTGATATATTCTAAAATTTTATTGCGACTTTTTATTTTCTCGTATATAAAATTCTTTAACGTTAAATTTTACTTTATATTTTAAAAGCTTAATTTTTAATGAAGAGATTAATTTTTTTTAAAGTTATTTGCCGTGTTAGTTTAAGATTTAAATTCACATTGTTAATTTCCTTGTTTGATCAAAAATTAAGACAGAAAACTGTAAAATATCAAATTATTTTGGAATTAAAAGATAAAATATTTTGAAATTATCGTAAGTGTTTTTAACTTATACTTACAAGCTTAAACGCTAATTATTTTTTAATGACAATTAATTGGTAATTTGTAATTAGGTACTATAAATATTTAGTGGACATAAATATACAAATCATGTTGTTTATTCTCAAAATGTAATAAATATTATATAACTTCTACTTATATAAGAATTTTCTGTAAGATTTATGAAATCTGTATCTCAAAATTTGAAATTATTTAGATACTATAGTACAGTTCATTACAAGTTGTAGTCTGTGTCGTTGGAAAGTTGGTTATGTATAAGTAAGGATTTGATATATAGCTGGCTTCACAGATTAAATAGAGTGAGTTTATCGAGTATTCAATATTTCAAAGCACAGGAAATATATTTTATTTTATTTTATTAGCACACATATTTATACAACATAATGTTTCACAATATTCCATCAAAACCGCAACTAATTAGCACTTATATATAAATTTAATGTAATAGAAATTAAAATGAATACGTAGACGTTTTTATGTCTCTTTTATTTATTTTGATAAAAATCAATTGAAAATTTATCTTGCGTGTGTATGTATAATATATATATATATATATATATATATATATATATATATATATATATATATATATATAATATGTGTGTGTTTGTGTGTGTATAATATGTATATATTATATGTATATATGTGTGTGTGTGTGTCATAAAAACTTCTGCACAGACGTAAGATAATTATATCATACTAAAACCATATAATGCTATAACTAATATAGTATATAGGTATACTATGGTATACAGTATAATACACAACCGTAGTTTTGCGTTATTATTATATAGTAAGTATACTCTTATTATAAGTGGCTTCCACTGATAAAGCTGTCAAGAGTGTACTCAATTGTAAAACTATACGTACTAGGTACTACTTTAATGATACATTATTATTATGGGGTCATGGCTTGCACATCTTTTGCCTTGAGAGAAAAAAAGAAGAAGAAGAAGAAAGAATTGCATGTAACCTATTTTATACTTTAAGTATATAGATAGTTGGTCACGTAATTTATACAATACTTAATATTGTAGATCGATAGTGCAGATTATATCTGAGAATCATTAGTGATAAAAACAATACATTTTTCAAATATCATTATTTCTTTCAATAAAAAAAAACTTAAACTTTTTTTTCTGCCTTTATCTCTTTATCAATTCTTTTTGTTTTTCTTCTTTTTTTAAATCATTGTTATTTTTACTTCTCTGTGGTTATATATTTTTATTTTAGGATACTAATATTCGTATTTTGATACTACTTTTAATATTAAAATAAAAAATATAAAGATGTTTGATGAACGATGTTTTGTATTAAAAAAGTATCCCTCATTTTAATTTTCTAGTCAGTCAAAAGAAAAACAAACAAACGCAATTCTCCTTTTATTCAAAACAAATATATATATATATATACGTATATATATGCTTATATATATATAAGTATAAAGAGCTTTGTTTTAGTGATTCATGTTTCTTGAACATGAGAAAATATTGTGGCTACCCACATCCTTTCCTGTCCAACAAAAAAACAACCCTTATTTGCAAATATATTAGTTCAGGTTTTCCTTTTTAAAGCCACACAGCATACTTTTTATACAAGTTAAATTTGTATACTTTGAATATGAGTGAAATTATTTAAATAATATCGTCTCTAAGGGTTTATAAATTTTAATTACTTTTATAATACGTAAATGTATAAAATTTAAATTATGGAAAATTAAAAGTTTTCAGTTTGAATTAAAAAAAGAATTTAATTAACATACAGTATATATAATTTTAATAATTTAATATTAAATTTCAGGATTTTTTTTTTTTTTTTTTTTTTTTTTTTACGTTTTTATGTAGAAATTACCAAAAAATAATATTTGAAATATTTCATAATAATAAAATGTTTTTTATTTGTATGCAAATTAACTATGTTATACTATGTTTTGGTAAATCACAAATACTAACATCACAACTGTCTAAAGTTGATCTTCCTAACATGTTGTATACTATGAATTTCGTAATAATGTCTCTATAGTATAAAAACTTTTCAGAAATATTATGGAACAAAATTAATTATTACAATTTGTATAGCATTTGGATACCACATTTATGTAAAATAAGTTAAGCACATAACAAAAGCACACACAGAGATTTAATTTTTTTCTCTCTGTTTTAGATTTCAAGTTCAACTGTTATCATGCAAGCTACAGAGTAAGAAAGTTCAATAACTTCATTTAAGGTCACCATCAAAATGAATGACTCCGAGATCTGGGAAAATTGGACTTACGTAGAAGAAGAAGAAACCCCTGTAGTGACTTCCTCCCCAGGGGTTGACTGGTGGGAGGCTGGACGTATTCAAATCCCACTTTATTCTCTAATTTTTTTACTTGCAGTTGTAGGCAATGCCTTAGTCATTTTAACTTTAGTACAGAATCAACGTATGCGAACAATTACAAATGTGTTTCTTCTGAACTTAGCAGTGTCTGATTTATTATTAGGTGTATTTTGTATGCCTTTTACTTTAATCGGTGCACTTTTAAGAGATTTTGTGTTTGGTGAAGTTTTATGCAAATTAATACCATATCTTCAAGGTAAGTGAAAATTTAAATATTTTATTTATCCAATCAATAATATTTACCCTCAATGAAAATTGCTTTTTTTTACCCCTCTCCGTCATAACATAAACATTGACAATTGAACGCAAATATTTTCCCAAGTAGGAAGTTTCAAAAAAAAAAAAAAAAAAGTTCAAGTGTAAATATCATTTTATTTATATTCATTTAATAATGTGCAAGACTAATAATTTTTGAGACCGTATTCAAAAATGATGTCACAGGTTTTTGGTGGAAATTTTTTATAAAATGAATTAATTACTGAAATGTAATTAATAAATGTAAATATTGACTTCAATAAAATCTAAAACTAGTTAAACTCTTTCTAAATATATGCTCAAATACTGTACCAAAAATCATTACTTTTGCTCATTATAATCTAATATTATGTTATGTAACTATTGGATTTACTTAACATGCCGATAAGGTTAATACCTTGGCTTACAATTTTTTGATATAAAAAAAAAAAAAAAAAAAAAAAAAAAAACTATGCATTACAGTATATTTTATTACTTTGTAAGGAATTTAATGTTGGTATCATTTAAAAATTCAGCATTCTCCGATAATAAAAAGATAGCATCACTTTACTGTAAAAAAAGGTGTGCATTGAAAGTTTTTTGGGGTCATTCTTAAACCTTTCTTGTACGCTTCTTTGACAAACACGATGTATAATTTAGTAAGCCTGAATCGATATTGCAGTTAAAATTTATAGAAACAAGGAAACTCATGGTAGAAAACAAATGACAATAGAAACCTCTTGGATATAAATAAGAAAGTTTAATGCACAATGTGTATAGCACACATAACAAAGCCTATACTTATAAAACACAGCTTTATATTCAATTATTTAACTTAAAATACGTATTTACAAAAGTTTTACTTAAAGTTGTCAGATATATTTGTAACAGTGAGATATTATTATTGATGGTATTCCTGTATAATCGATTTAGCTTAAAATTGTATCAATTCTCCCAAAATATACTCCAAAATACTTGAGAAATAAAGTATTCAGGAAAATATCAAAATAACGTTTTATAAAACATTAAAATTTCGTCAGAAAATTGTCAAGATAACGTGGCCTTCAATTTTTTTCCCTTAAAGGCGTAGAACACCTTGAACAAAAAAGTTGCGTAATATCCTAAGAAACCTGAAAATCAACGTTGATTTGGCCGAAGTCATTGAATTCTAATTTATTTTCCATTCACAAAATCCTGCTGGCGGTCACAAACCGTGGTGCGCGTGGACCAGGCGAGCTGTGACGTCATTGACCGCCAGTAGCATTTTGTGAATAGAAAATAAATTAGAAATCAATGACTTCGGCCAAATCAACGTTGATTTTTAGGTTTCTTAGGATATTATTCAACTTTTTTGTTCAAGGTGTTCTACGCTTTTAAGAAAACAAAATAAGAAACAATTTCAAATATAAAGAAAATAGAATAGAAAGTTTAAAACTTTAAAATGTAAATTAACGATAAAGGAAAAATTCCGTAGAATATATTTACATAAATTTTTTCATTTATTTTTATTATCACTAAATTTAAAGTTAAAAATAGTGTTGATTTGTATTCAACTTAAGTAAAGGATAAGTTACTTTTTTGTATAAACCCTTTTTATTTTTTATTTATTTTATTTTATTTTATTTTTTTTTTTTTGCTAGTTACAAAAATAGAAAACTTTTTAAGCTGAGTGCATTGAAAAAAGTTAAAACACGTTTTAGCGTACAAAATGTTAACACAAATAAAAGTTTTTTTAATTATTATTTTTTAAGGTGCTATTGTGTATGCATGGCGCATTTAAGTAAGTATAAAAACAGCAGTAAATTAATTAATCTTGTATTGTTTTTTTACTTGTAATTTTATTATTTTTCACGAGTTTTTTTTTTTTTATAACATCCACCTTTAATAAAATATAAGAAAGAATGCGATATACATACAAAATAAAACTCTCCTGCTGCAGTATAGCAACGTTTGTCTGCGTATATTAGAAAAGAAAATGTTAAACCTTTCGTGCGATATTTGGTTTTTAACTTTCCCTTTACTCCTGCACGTATTGTACAATGTATTTAATAATGTAATGTGTTTTTGTTTTTGTTTTCTTCTTCATAAAATGTAATAGTTCAAGCTATTAAGCATTACTTTCTTTCTTTTTTTTCTTTTCCTTTTCTTTTCTTTTCCTCTTTTTTTATTTTTTTTTTATTTTTTCTTTACAAATTTATAATTTATTTATTTATTAAACACAATGTGCGTACATTCAACATTCAATATTCATCTTCTTAATTATAAACATATAATAATATCCAAATCATAATTTATAGTGCCAGTCCTTATTTCTGTATTTTTTTCTCTTCAAATTATGTTATACAGACTAAAGGTTCCAATTAATTCACTACTAGAATTATAGATAATAAAATAGTATTAGAACTTGCATAGTATGCGAATTGTAAAAATCATAATAAATTACAATCCAAATCAAAAGTGTTGTATTTTACAATTGATAATAGAGGGGGGGGGTGCATTTTTAGCTATTTACGTGCATTTATTTCGATTGTCATTTGATCTAGATAATATAAGTCCAGGTTAAAGTATATGAAGAACTCTAAAATATATTTATGTCAATTATATACGTACACTTAATTATATAGGTTTATTATTATGTATCAAATTTCCATCATTAATATAAGTAGATACAAAAACCATTGTGTCATGTTTAAATAATAATTTAAATTATGAAAGTAAAGCAAATTATAATTAATAAGCACAGTGATGGGTGTTGTTTGATTCATTTAGAGTTTAGAGATGTTATAAAATCAAACAATCATATTTCTTTCTACAAATATATCAAAAGAAAACATAATTAAATTTCTTCAGCACATTTTACATTCATAATATTACCTTCTTTTTTTTTACTAATAATAATATTCAACTTTGAACTGTAATAAAATTTGAAATATAAAGAGACAGAAAGTAAATTGAAAAGAAGAATATAATTTTTAGGATCTTCATTTCAATTCTTTAGGGAGACCACAAAAATTTGTCATCCAGTCACAAAGTATACTTGATTCTTAAGAGGAGCTATTTATTTTAATTAAAGATTCCTTTAAACCCTTCATTGTAAATTAAACTTGACAAAGAAATAATAAAAAAAAAGTGAGAGAAAGAGAGAATGAGAGAATGAGAGAAAACAGAAGAAGAAAGGAATAAAAAGAAGTAGGGTTATACAGAGTATAAAAATAAAGAGAATTTATAAAGGCAACAGCTTAAAGTAACGATCAAAAAAAAAGTCAGCACAAATCAATATTGACTTTGACTTAATATGCTGTCAAGTAAAAAAGCTCCAGGATTTTCTTGGAGTTTTTCTTCTCACTTCGTATTCTTATCTATTCAACACACCAAGGAAAATATAAAAAAGAAGAAGAAATCACAACTTAAAACGAAAGAGAAAAAAAGAATCAAGCTGGGATCAAAATAAGTAGGAAATGTTCAACAAAATAAAATGTTGTCAAGAGTGTCATGCTTTCTTAAACTCGGAAGGTAAACTTAGGTTTAAAAAAAACAAATAACACAAAAAAAACAAAACATTTTTTTAAGAGTAACATAAAATCTGCTTCTTAAGTATACACACGATTGTGCAGTTAATATCTGTTACCACTCAAAAACTCGCGCTAAGTTTGCAATGAGAAAAAATTATGAGAAAAACTCACGCTGAATTTCATTGGTAAAATATAATATCTCAAATGTCCCTTGATATTATTTCATTCGTGTGTACACTACCATACTACTACTTGTATAACTACTCTTTTTTATAGTTTTTGTATAAGAATGTATACATTATAGTACAGTTCGTACATAAAGTACACTTGCATGCATAAAAATATCCACTTTGCAGGCCCACTAAACAGCACTGAACCATAAAAAACTGCATAGTATAATATAAATAACTACTTTTTTTTAATACAATAAATATACACACATACCATTCAAGTACGCTGTGATATCATGTATAGTGTATACGTATACGTACGTATTTTTGTTTTTTATTATTATTGAACGTTCGTAAAAATATGTTCATAAAAATGCATACTTGGTATTAGAATTTTATATGAGTTATCGTGTGGTAAAATATGATACACACGCCATATTGAAATATTTATTATTTATTTGGTGTAAATATTTACATCATACAACGTTATGGACGAGAGAGAAAATCACAAGTTATATTTCTTGTGTTAAAGAAACCTAAAACTTTATAAAAAAATTTGTGTTTCTTATTGCTATACCATAATATATATATATATATATATATATATATATATATATATATATATATATATATATATATATATATATATATATATATATATATATATATATATATATATACAGGGTCGGATTGGCCATAAGAGCTACTCCGCGATCGCGGAGTGCGCCCCCCCGAGCTGGCGCCCCTCTGCGCCCCGAAGGGGCGTTTTTGATAAAAAAAAAAATAAAAAAAAAAAAAAAAACGTTGAAAGCTGAAAGGTTCCAAATATAATCAAACAAAATCTCAAACTGTTGTTTAATTTGCAAATCTCGAGCTTTTTTTCTTCGCGTGAGATACTACGACAAAGGGGGCGCCCAACACTCCATAGTGTTGTAGTCGATCGATATTTTTTCGATAAGATCACGATCATTTGATCGGATCGGTGATCAGATTGACGCTTTTTTAAAAAAGTGTTGAACGACTCTAGGCATAGGGCGCTTGAGCTAAGCAATCTCAAATAATTTCTAGTAGAGTCAATTACTTATAGTTATAGTCGAGGCAAAAAGTCTGTGGACTCCAACTTCAAAAAATTATATCTCGTTAAATAAACTATGCATTAAAAAAATAAAAACATATTCTAAATCCTTGGTATGTTGGCTGTAAATACAATGTTTTAGTTTTGTCTTGCACGTTACGGTTCATTAGCAACGGCGTGATAAATATATGACGTAACCTACCAAAATTACGCATAAAAAGTAGTGTATCTTGCTCAAAAATTATCTAAAAAATCTAAAATTTTGTACAATGTGTATGTCAATATCTTACGTGCATACAGTTAATTTCAAAAATTTTAATTAATAATAAGTCATTAAATGAAACAATTAACTTGCACCACTTCGGCGTACGCCTGCAAAGCAGCCAGTTAGTTTTAAATCATGTGACTTACATACACTTATCCACTGATATGTCTATTTTTCATAAAACAAACTCAAAATATCAAATTAAAAATATTGAAATTTATAATTGAAAAAATCAGAGCAATACAAATTTAATAAAAAAATGCCTTTTGCGAATTATAATATTACCTTTTTTACCTGTAAAAAGAATGGCCAATAAACAAGAGCTCATCTCCGCTTTTATTATACACTGCCTATGGGCGCTGTGAAGTCGCTGAGGTTACCTCTTGTCATGATTAGCCGTTCTTTTTACAGGTAAAAAAGGTAATATTATAATTCGCAAAAGGCATTTTTTTATTAAATTTGTATTGCTCTGATTTTTTCAATTATAAATTTCAATATTTTTAATTTGATATTTTGAGTTTGTTTTTTTATGAAAAATAGACATATTAATGGATAAGTGTATGTAAGTCACATGATTTAAAACTAACTGGCTGCTTTGCAGGCGTACGCCGAAGTGGTGCATGTTAATTGTTTCATTTAATGACTAATTATTAATTAAAAATCTTGAAAGTAATTGTATGCACGTAAGATATTGACATACACAATTGTACAAAATTTTAGATTTTTTAGATAATTTTTGAGCAAGATACACTACTTTTTATGCGTAATTTTGGTAGGTTACGTCATATATCACGCCGTTGCTAATGAACCGTAACGTGCAAAACAAAACTGAAACATTGTATTTACAGCCAACATACCAAGGATTCGGAATATGTTTTTATTTTTTTAATGCATAGTTTATTTAACGAGATATAATTTTTTGAAGTTGGAGTCCACAGACTTTTTGCCTCGACTATAAGGTACTACTTTAGAGGGTAGCAATGTTGTGGTATATAAAATTAAAATTTATATGTATATTTTTTGTTTATAATGAACTAAATGAACCAACGAACAATTCTCTGTACTCCAAAAAGTTTCGACTCAAATCAAATCATCCGCAAATTATATAGCGTAACAAGTCGTTGGGCTACGCCGCCTTAAACACGTAAAACACACAAACTTCAAGCTCACCGAGGTCCAAAATTTTCTTGATCAACTTAATTCTAAACAAAAAAAATACTAGTGTGTTCTATAGATCAAGTTTTAATGAAATTGACTTTTTAAACGATTTTTACGAGACATTTACGGAGAAAAAAAAAATGAAAATCGCATATATTCAAATTAACATGGGCAATTTGCGATAATTTTTTTCTCGAAAAATTCGTTCTAGAAATATCTGAAAAATCATTTTTAATTAAAATTCAACACGAAAATACAAGCTAGTAATTTTTTTGACTGCCTAAAAAAATCCGGTTGAAAAAAAAAAAAAAAAAAGAGGTCAAAACCGGGGTTTAAATATACATTCATTAGCATAGGGGGTGGGGCATTTTGCGAACTTTGACGCTCTGTTGTGACGAAAGTTTTTGAGATAGAACGTTTTGGATTTCTATTTTGGGTACATCAGCCTGAACTTAATTAAAAAAAATACACTCCTACCCTAAGTAGTACCTTAAAAAAAAACTAAGAACTTGAGCTGTTGCAATTTGCAAAGCTGTGCCATTTTGCGTAGATGTACAAAACAGATTTAAAAATCGCAAAAAGGATAAATTAATCGCAAAAAAAAAAAAAAAAAAAAAAAAAAAAAAATGGAAGTGTAAGAACAAAAACAGAAATTAAATCTACACTCTCAAGTAGAGACCTGCTCAATAAAAATAAAAAGTCCTGGTGTAACATATTTTACTACCAAATTTTAATTAAAAAATAGAGTCAAAAAAACAAGATTGCCAAAAAATTTCGCCTCCGGCGGTAAGGGGGCTCTGCCCCCCTTAACCCCCCACAAGGGGCTTCGCCCCCTTGACCCCCTTCAGAGGGGCTACGCCCCCCTGACCCCCCAACTGGGTGTTAGCGCCCCTATGGGTGTATCGCGGAGTGCGCCTTTTCGTCCCAATCCGACCCTGTATATATATATAATATATATACATATACATACATACATACATACATATATACATACATATATATATTATATATTATATATATATATATATATATATATATATATATATATATATATATATATATATATATATATATATATATATATATATATATATATATATATATATATGTTATATGTTTATTGCATATAAATATGGATAGGTATATTACAGTTCAATAGAAGTAAAAAGGGGACATACAGTATATTTTAAAAAAACTACATGTCATAATTTTTATTATTTTTCTTCTTCTTAAATTAAACTTAAGGATTGATTAGTGATATAAAACTATATTGCAATGATTAACACAGTGGCTCGGCAAGCCTGTTGAAACATGAAATTTTACTTTTTGGTATAGAACTCATTTGTTATTTTGTAAGACATTAAAGAAAAAATATACAAAAACGTAGAAATATTCTAAAGAAGAAATTAACTATGAATTCATGTGTTCATTTCTATAAATTATTTTTACTAAAATTATATAAAATGAACTTAAGAATAAAAAGATTTGTTGTTTTACAATTATAGGGTTGTCTTATCGAAGTTTTATTTTAACGTATTTTATTTTACTTTGAATATTGTTTTGAAACTCGATCCGAATCATTCGATACTACTTCTTTAATTAAAACAATCTCATTCTAACAAACTTGTTGATAAAAACAATTTGTAAGTTTATACAGCCACATGACTTTTATAAGATTGGAACTTTCTAAACATAGAACCTAAATAGAAATTTAATACTTAAAGGAATAGACCAGAGAAAAACATAAGCATTTATATCACAAAACACTTGATGGGACTTACATAAATAACATTAGTTTGTCTCAAACCACTACTGTAGCCCCGTAGCAGTGATCAGTAAGTTCGATTTATGCAACCCGCACAACATTTTCATACTAATTTTTGCATGTTTCTGACGTCATAAACATTAATTTTTACGTAAATTGTATACTTTACAGTTTTTTCACGCTCTCTCGTGGGGTTACATTAACATTCTGGTAAAAATTGTTATCAGTTTTGAAGATCCCATTTTGTGTTTATTCATTAAAAAGCACATGTTGTTTTATGTGGTCTATGGCTTTAACATCGGAAGTGAGAAAAAAGGCATAATACTATTATACCTATAGAGGATGTCTTCGAAATGAAAAATATAATTTATTAGATACTTTGACGTCTTAAATATTGGAAAATTTTTATCTTTTCATAAATACATATAGATTTTCGATCTATTTCTACATAAATTTTACTAACGTGCATTATATAGTGAAAGGATATCAGATTCTAAATTATAATTATTTTTATATATCTCACAATAAAATATATTAAAATAAAACATATTATTATGTAAGAATTATTATTTATATAAGTTTGTTTTGTATAGTGAGGTTCATTAAGAATGATTGGCTGCCCAAAATAAATAGACATATTCATTGGTTGAGCTGGTTTTTTGAGCCTATAAAAGTGAGTCGCATGTTGAGCATGGAACTTTTTTTTTTTTTGGTGAAGTTTCGTTCATTCTTATCAGGTCTAAAGTTCTAAGCGAAGAAATAACAATGATCAAGCATATACATATAAACGTAGTAAACAGGTAATGACGTCATGATCAGGTGTTCTTAACAAAGGAAAAATATTAAAGCTGCCTCAATAATTGTGTGTATAGTTTACAGAACGAACTATGGTAACTTTTTAGTTTATGTAAACTTCAATTTTAAGTTCAAGCATGATAAGTGGTATCATTAACATAATATAATAGTATGTGTTTACAAAACTTTTATGACTAGTGGTTTTATATACAGTGTCTAATAAAATTTTTATGAGTTATTTTGTAATTAAATACTTGACAATAAAACATGACATTTTCAGGGATGAGATGTGATCAATAGGATTCCTTTAAACACCAAAACATATTTTGGGTCCTGTGTAATGACATTTTTTTAATGTCATGAATTTTTTTTTTTTTTTTTTTTTTTTAATGTGTTGTTTTTTTAAATTGTTTTAAAAATTTGTAAAAATTGTTTTAAAAATTGTGTAATGACATTTGTAATAAAAGAAGAAATAAATCTTTGCTATAAGCTGGTGGAGAACAACGTCAAATATAGTAATTGATAGTTTCAAATTACTACGTATAATTTGAAGCTATACTTTATTTGAAAATATTATAAAAACTCAAATTTTTAGCACAAAAGCATTGTTATAATATATAGTACATAATATATTTACATTATAGATATAATCATTTCATTAAAAGTAAAAGCAAACAAATAACAAAAAAAATGATAATAATAATAATAATAAAAAAAAAAAAAAAAAAATAGGGTTGATAAAAGCAGCTATAATTTTCTATGGTTGTGACGTGCCACGATATAATAAAGTGCTGACATTTTAAATCAAGCTTTTGTTAACGAAAACATAAATGAACGCTTATTATTACACATGTCATATGAACAATGGAGTTCAACACAATATATTGTATACAAAGATATGCCTTTAATAATATACAAGAGTAGATACGCCAATTTAAAATATAACGATTTTTTTTGTATATCGTCGTATATAATTTATATCAAATAAAATCATAAACACAAGAAAACGTATAAGTTATATTTTATATGGAAGTATAAATATTTATTATAAAATTCACAAAAAATTTGCCAGACAGATATTTTAAATGAAATCTTAAAATTTATGTGGAATTTATTTTAATGAGAATTAATTGAACTTTGTTTGTGGTACAATGAATTGCTAGTTAGATTTTTCATTACCATATAAATGTATTCTCTATAAAGTGTACTTTTTTTTTACGTAATATGTGACTATCTGATTAGGCTAAAATTTTGAAAGGCAAATAAAAAAACCCGTTTATTTTAATTTCAATTACATCCTTCCTTCCTTATTACAAATTACTAACTGCATTTTTATATATACACAGTGTATATATATATATATATATATATATATATATATATATATATATATATATATATATATATATACACAGTGTATATATATATATATATATATATATATATATATATATATATATATATATATATATATATATATATATATATATATATATCCACTGCATGCATCAATAAAAAAAAACTCTTCCAAATTTCAATTTACTACTTTTCTTCCTTACCCTTATCAATGTTTAAAATTTGATTTGCTACAATAAAATATATCCACACAACCCCCGTATAACTTATCAATCAAAATCAGTATATTTTTGTATACCATGTGAAACTTCAATTTATTATAGAAGCTAAAATTTTACGTGAGGGATAGTGTAGCATGTAGTAAAGTTTAACGATCTGAATAGAAGACAAGTTGTGATGGCAATAATAATATATTTCTTTGATGTTGCTTTTGAGGTAAACCTAAAGCAAATAAGCGGCTCTTGTTAAGTTAATACTGGTTTACTTTTTTTTTTTTTTTTTTTTTTTTTTTTTTTTGTAAAAATCAACCCTAGTAATGTTTAATGTTAACATCTTGACCTGTTATAATATGCTTTGTTTGCATAATTTAACATTATTATTAAGTTATCATTGAAAGTTTTATTGTTAAAATACACGCAAACGTATATATATATATATATATATATATATATATATATATATATATTATAATATACTGTATACTGTATATAACATAATGTCAATGTATTATTAGTGTACTGTAAATCTAGTCTGATTTAAAAAGACGTATTTATTGATAGTCTTGCGTGTTTTATATTAAATCAAAATAAAACATAAAAATGTTTTCACTTTCTAACAATATACACCATTAAAATACAAAAACTGTTTAATTATTAAATTTAATTAGTTAAATTTTAACAAGGTAGGAAAAAAATGATAAAAAAACAAAAATTGTGCATATTTAAATATTAAATATTGCCCAAATTACGTATATTCGTGTAAACGTTATTAAATTAAAAAAGGGTAAAATTTAATTTTCTAAGTGATTAAATTTTCAATATTATTATGTCTTGTTAAAATTGATTAAATTTAAATACATTAATCAACCCTCTTTCTTTCTAATTTTATTACTTACTGAAATTTAAGAGAACATGAATAATTGATGCAAGTAAATACATCTAATTAATGGAGCAAAGAAAAAATGGAAGAAAAGGAAATAAATAAAAATATGCATTCAAAAGAAATATTAAATACTGTAAAGCTAATTTAAAGTATAAAATAATTATTAGCTTAGAGAGTATATTTTTCAATCATTTTTTCCCTTCCGATTTATTATATTTTTAGCTTAAATTAATAGAATATTTTGGTGCAATCAGTTATTAGATCCTACATATCCCCGGTTAAACAAATACAATACAATTTAAATCATGCTCTGTTTAAAATTTAAAATTGCAAACTCTCTAAAAATGCTAATAGTTTCAACTTATCATTATTAATTAACGCTTTTTGTATACTGTACGTATAGTTGTATATATTTTTATGTTTAATAATTAATAATAATAATTAATGGCTTTTATTGGGCGAAATCAGGCTACAAACCTCTCAAAAGGCACCTTCACATAATCAGCACTTGTGATTGGCAAGGGGCATCAGGTTGATCCCTGGCAAGGGTCATCATTAGTTTTTATGGTAATTTTGACCTGGAACCATGTTAAATTCAGCGTTTTAATTTTTAAATTTCTCGCTTCACAATTGTTAAAACATGTTAAATCGCACATCATCGTATAGTTAAAAACACATCTCAAAAAATATTTAGGACGTAAACAAGCTCCAGTGAAAGGAAAGAGGTGAAAAATGTGCTCAAGTATACTCCAAATGAGGTTCTAGGCTCCACCAGAAATTTCAGTTTCTCAAAGCTGAATACTTTAAAATATGGATAAAAATGACATTTTATTACCATATTTGAAAGGTCGACAATGATGACCCTTGCCAGTGATCAACCTATTATGACCCTTGATAGTGCCGTGTCCTGATTATGTGAGGCAACGTTTGACTATATATTGTATTCAGTACTTTGTGAGCTTGCTCTATTGCTATATATAAATATATAATTTGAATTTAGTATCATAATTTATTGACGTTGAAAATGTGTACTGTATACTTATATTGGTAATTGGTATGATTCATGGTGTCAGTGTATGATACAATAAAAAATATTGTGTGATAACCTTTCATGAGACATTTTTTTTTTTTTTTATGATTTTCCAATTTGATGTATACGATATTATCGTTTTATGCTAAATTATACATTATATCACAGGTCATGGTTTTGCATAATAGAGTTGTGTAACTTTCATAGCGCCTCTAATAAAATACTTTAATTATGAATATAATTAATAGTATACTCAAGTTAAGTACTATTATCTACGTATTGTTACATAAATTTTTATTTTATTGCTTTATTAACATAAAATATACATATGTATAGTTTGATTAACATAATGCTTGAAATAAACAACAGATATTTCATGAGGCAGTTACCAAGAACTTTATGGTAATTTGCAAAAAAATATTTTATAATTTAAATTACTATTGCAATGCAATTAAATTTAAAAATTTTCCATTACCCCCTCCCTTTTTTAAGATCCTAAGATACCTTAAGAATATTATTAGTAATCAAGGTATTTTTTAATAATTATAGATACTAAAAATATTACTAAAAATGAGACTATAACAATATTAACAATGTTAATACGTTAATGGCACTGCTATCAATTATTGTATAATATAATAATAAAAATATTCTTGTGAGAATCGTTTAGCGATAGAAATAACGAAGTTACTTCACTTTCAAAAGTTTTGTTTTATGATATTTAAAAAATATCTCAAAAGAGATTGTAAGCTAATTAATTAGCAACCGTGTAAAAAACAACAACATAATTTACTTTGTATCTAAAATTAAAGGGAAACTGACAATAGTAACACTATACACAAAAAATAATAATAAAATTTAAAATGAGAAAGAAAAAATGAAAGGAAAGAAGAAAAAGAATCCCAGTATTTGTATTACCTCAGAATATAAAAATAAAATTGTTGGAAGAATATTGTAATCGGGCAATATATTTTGTTACTAGAAAGACGTGAGATGAAAAATGTATATTTATAGAACATCAGAATATACTTCAATCCGAGAAAAGTGTTTTTTATACCTCTGAAAGTTTTGTAGTAAGTTTTGAAGAGTTTGAAGAAAATAAAACAAATAAATTTTTATTTTTTCACTTGAAAGAAAGTGGGATTTTTATTTGTATCCGCAGGACTTTTTACACGTTATTTATTTTAAAAAGAACTAAATCTCACACTTCAAAAAAAAAATATATAATAATAATAATAATAAAGCAGCGGCTCACACTATTTAGAAATTGAAGTTTAGTATTATTTTTAAGAGATGTAAATTATGTCTCTAAATTCTTTACATTTTACAACAAAATTGTCTAATGTTCAAATCTTTAAAAACTTTTTCAATATACAGTATGAAAACGTTTCGCAAAAACTTTTTTCTTCAAAAAAGAAAAAAAAATATAACAGAATGGAATATTGTAGATTGCAAAACGCAAACCTCTTTTAATCTGAAACTTCTCTCTCTCTCTCTCTCTCTCTCTCTCTCTCTCTCTCTCTCTCTCTCTCTCTCTCTCTCTCTCTCTCTCTCTCTCTCTCTCTCTCTCTCTCTCTCTCTCTCTCTCTCTCTCTCTCTCTCTCTCTCTCTCTCTCTCTCTCTCTCTAGCTGTAAAAAGCACTTTACACCCAAGACCATATAAATCTAATCTAACTAATAAACGCAAGTAAATACAAGGGAATCACTCACCACAGTACATAAATTTTCTTTTGAAGAAAGTTAAAAGAAATTATATCTTAGCTCTTAGCTAAGAAATTGACTAGTACGTGTATAAAAGTTTCAAGGAAAAAAAAATCTTCTGCGGAGTAAGACTTAAAACTTAACTAGCCACTGCATCACATATCCAACAATTAAAAATCTAGGTCATAGTTTGTTTGTTTTTGATCTAAACACTGTAACAGGATATCAAGATGCAGATCCTGGCTGCATGGATGAAAATCCTTAGCCAACCTTAACAAAACAGAAGAAATAAAAAGATATTATAAAAGCATAAAATATATTGGGTTTATTTTATATGAATTACTTTCAGTATCACATCAAGATTCATAATTTTAATTGTACTCGTATTTGAGCAATATATTTATAATATCTTGCTATGGGTAATAGAATATTACTTGCGTTTAGTGTAATATTAATAATGAAATTTTTGACGTAATGTATGCCTGAAAAATTAATTTTTAATATTGTCAATTGCTATGATGAAAATATTTTTTAAATTATCAATAATGTTTGAGACTGTTATTTTTCTACGTAAAAATAATACCAAATTCTCAAATAATGATGTAAAAATATTCATACCTTATATCATTTTGGGGAAAAAAAAAAAAAAAAAAAAAAAAAACGGTATCATGACTTTTTATTATGCAATGATCTGCAAAACGATTTTATTTCTAGCAAAGTATATTATATAGTGTACTGTAATGTGTATAGTTTATTGAATTGAGTATGTTATATTTTTTATGCAAATCTTATCATTTCTCTCTCTCTCTCTCTCTCTCTCTCTCTCTCTCTCTCTCTCTCTCTCTCTCTCTCTCTTTCCTTCTTCTTCTTTTTCAAGTCAGAACCTCTTTATTTGAATAGACATAAAATTTCTTTATTCTCACCAAAGTTTTATCACTTTGAACTTTAAACGATTGATCACATAAGAGTATATAAGATATTATACATCAGTGCTTCTCACCAAACAGTCAAAAGTTTCAAGCATATCTCAATGAAAAAAAAAAAAAAAAAAAAAAAAAAAAGGAGGGGAGAGAATGCAGATTCAAAGATTTTTTTCTTTTCTTTTCCTTAAGTAATCGATACTTCTCAAAAATAAACCAAACTTTTCGAAAATTTCCTTCCTTTTCTTGAAGTAAAAGTGTATGTGTGTTAAAATAAATAAATTTTCACAATTAATCATTTTTAGTACGAATAGCTTTGTAATACTTACTTCATATAGATGCTACTATAATCCAGGTATTGGAAATCGGTAACTTTTATTATTATTATTATATATAGCCTCAATTCACTTGGAATTAATTTGGTTTGTTCAAATGTATTAAAATAAGAGATGACGATGTTTCAGCGAACAATATGTGCATCTCGTTTGTCATGGCATGCAAAATTTGTATCTCGTTCTATGTCACGGCAGGTAAAATGTGTACACAAGTCATTTTCAAACGTAATGTCAATGGCACTCGACTTACACAACATATTGCTTTATACTGTGAAGAAAAAAAAATACACAAATTGTTTGCAACAACATCGATGAGTAAAAATTAATTATATATTTTTAGAACTTCTTTTAAAAGAAACTCTTTTCGCTAAAATATAAATTAAACTTAGCTATTTTTGAGAGTGTATTATATATATATATATATATATAACTAATTTAGTAGTTAGTGACGCGTAAAGAATCACTTGAAAATAAAATTCCATTAATTTAAAGTCTTATACAAAATATTTATGAGCCAACTTTTTAATGTATCTTCTTAATAAATTAAAATTAAATTGAATGCACGGACAAAAATAGATGTACGTAATGCTAGCTCATTTTCAGCACAATTTTTTCAATACAGCATATAGTTTATATTATTATGCTATTATATTGTACAGTATATTTATTTATGTTGTTCTAATTTAGCATTATTTTTGCTAGAATGACTTATACAGGGTGACCACAAAAATCACTACGATTTCAAGATGCTATAAAAATTAGAAATTTTATTATTTTTTTAAAGTTTTTATTACATCAAATTGAAGTCTGAATTTATACATTTTTAAAACTAAAAACAAAATTTTGTTGCGTTGCTTGGTTCTTTTGTGAGACGCCAAAAAGTAAAAGACGAGCCTGGTCCGAAAAAATCACACTTCTGGGCACCAAATCCAGCTAAAAGAAACTGTGTTTAATCTCTTTCCATGTTTTTTTTTTCTTCACACAACTTACCCTATGGCTTCTCAACGTCAGCACCATTTAGAGCTCGGCACAAGTTTCTCCCACTTAAGGGGGTAGGTGACCGACTGATATCTCGCAAACTAGGACGGTTGCGAATTGCGAATAATAATAAATAACACAAACTAAAGAAGAAATGTTACTTAAAATTTAGTTATGTCAAACATGTGAAAACACGATCATATATTTAAGTTATTACACTTTAAAGATAACATGCAAATGTGGAAATTTAAATTTGGGCGGGAAATTTAAGTTAAATTAGAAAAAAATTTACAATTAAAATTATCATTAAATTTTTTTTTGGTATAAAAAAATATATTTTAAATTTACTTGATTTTATTTGAAAATTATAGTGTTTGTTTTATTGGAATTAAATCATGTACAAAATTTTTTTTGGGAAAATATAGTTCTTCTCTTAGCGATTTCCGGTCCAAGTCGGTCCCCCACCGCCTTAAACCATCACGTGATTTCCTCTTCCGGCACTTCCTTTTCTGTATTTTGAGTAAACATAAGCAATCCCTGAACTACCTCATACTTTTACCGTCACGTGGTTTCCTCTTCCGGCCACTTCCTTTTCCGCTTTTTTTTTTCTCTCTCTCTCTCTCTCTCCATCATATCTCTATCATAAACATTTTTTGCAGTTTAGAAGCGGCAAAAAATATATATATATATATATCTGAATGGCTATCCTTTATTTGTCTTGCACTGCACAAGCCCCATTTGCGGCGAATATGTATAAAGTGCATTTTGTTCAGTTTGACATGAGAGGATTAAAATATAAACATTCACATTGCAACTGAGCTAAACTATGAGAAGCTTCTCATATACAAATAAATTGACATTTAAATACTAGATCATGTAATTATGAATAATGCTTTTAAATAAAATAATAATTACTTTTTACAGTCAGCACTCAGTTTAGGATTATATCAATATATATTATAGAAATATAACTATACACAGTATAATAGGTAATATAAAATCGCATTGAATTCCCATACTCTACATTATACATTATCTATAACATGCATGAACGACTGCATTTTAGTTTGTCGCAATATGACAAATCTATTTATTTATTAATTAACATAACTATCATTCAAATCCTCATTATAAAAAAATATAATTGTCTAACCTAATGCTTTACATGCTATTATCGTTTTTTTATTTGTTTTTAATTGGCGTGTAATGTGTATGCCCCAGTACTCCAGTACAGATCATAAAAGTAAACTAGTACACGCGTAATTATACATTTAAAAAGCGTTAAAAAGTTACTTGAAAAGTTTTTTTTTTTTTAATATTAATAAATGTAATAATTACTTAATTTAGGAAATTTAATAATTCCACTTTCTGAGCTTTATATAAAAATTAAGTTTATTAAATATTTTGAGTTAAACAAGGAAGAAACGTTATACTTTCCTTTAACCCTTATTGAAGTAAAACTTTTACATGCATTCTCTTCCTTGTGATTATTATTATTTGAAATTAAATGTAAATAAAATCAACATTTAATTTAATAAAAAAGCTAACATCATATACTTATTCTGTCCCCCCCCCCCTAAATATTATTAATTATATATTTTATATTCAAAGAATACAGTACACTAATATATAAATGTTTGGAAAACTTTTCATTTAAAATGATATTAATTTTTCTTTAATTAATATATTATATATATATATATATATATATATATATATATATATATATATATATATATATATATATATATATTGTAAATATTTAACAGTATTCTTACAAAAACTTTAACGTAAGGTAATGTTATATATTATTGAATTTTACCCTTTTATTTGCATAATATTCAACTTCTAATAAGATTCTTACAAAGTTTGACAACTTGGTTTAGCAAACTTGTATAAAAGGTAGAGCTGTGGAAAATATCCGGTTTATTGGAAACCGGTTTAAAATTTACGCGATTAACCGGTTTCGGCAAATCTGAGAAACCGAAAAACAAAAATAAAAAACCGAATTGAAAATTTTCTACCGAAAAATCGAAAAAAATTAACGATTTTTATATTTGTTGATCAAACTGAAATACTTTGATTTTTAAATTTCGATTTTTGGTTTTCATTACAAGAAAAAAACGTCATAAATTGTTTTAACTTTGAACTATATAGTTGAGAAAATAGTTAAAAATATATTCTTTTTAAAATAAATCATTATATAATTTATATATTTAACCCAATAAAGTTAAAACAATTTTTTTTTCATTTTTATGTTATTTGCAAAAAAAAAGTTTTATTAATAAATTAAATAAAATTATAAAATTCATTATTATCCTTCATAATAAATGCAATTTAATCTAAATATTGCATCGCAACATTTTTTTCTGATGCCATTTGATTTTATAAAAGAAAAAGTGAAAGATAATATGAGATAGTGCATTTAACGTAATATCATATAGCCATAAATATTAACATTTTAATGTAAAATAATTAAATTAAGAATTTTATAGAAACAAAAAATCGTTTTAAAATTAATGATTTTCTAACAAGTAAAAATAAATAACGGTTTTTACGATTTTTTAACGTAAAAATCGAAATCAAAATCGAATCACCGAAAGTTCGATTTAACCGAACCGATAAATAATTTTTTCGATTAACCGGGTTTGAAATTTTAACGATTTTCCACAGCTCTAATAAAAGGTACTTCAATATTATCAAAAGCATTTATATAATGCATAATTTAATAATGATTCATCCTTTATATTGTACTCTGGATTTAAGTTAAGTTTTGGTAATTAATTTAGTGGTATAAAATGGATTAGAATATTCTTTATCCTCAGTCATGACTATAAGCAAATTCAAATGTATTATTTGTTCTTTGTCTTCTACTTCTTTTGATTATAGAGCAGATTATCATCAATTTTACTAAAATATTTTAATTTATAAATTTTGATATATCAAGTCATTATGATTTTCATAATAATTAGTTTGCACTTTTCAAGAATATTAGAGTAAAAATAAAGTAAGAGTAATAATAAAAGTAGCATATTAAGTAAAACAATACAAGAAACTATAATGAGATTGTGGCATTATTTAATTATTTATTTATTTTTGCTTCCATTACAAGACTATTTCTCTATACTTGAAAATCTTGTTTTGTGTTAATACGTTATTTGTTTTGAAATATAAACTAAATTTCATGATTAATTTAGTATTAATGTAATTATTGAGACATTGTGTAAAAATATAATGAACCAACCGATAAGGCTATGCTATGCCTTGGTTAGATTCTGTATAATTGTTAGTTTAAAAAAAAAAAAAAAAAAAAAGATTGCATGCATTTTCTGAAGCAACCTTTTTTATTAATTACAATAGTTAATTAAATTACTATCTGTAACGTTTTTTTCAAAATTGTTAATGTATTTTTATTGTTATTATTGAGCATCTTAGTCACTAAATGAACTATTACGATTACAATATAATAATAGCACTGGAAGGTAATTTTTATCACTATTCAGTTTTACATTAAAAATCAATTCACAATACATATTCTGTTGTACACTCTAATAATTCTAGAGAGAGAGAGAGAGAGAGAGAGAGAGAGAGAGAGAGAGAGAGAGAGAGAGAGAGAGAGAGAGAGAGAGAGAGAGAGAGAGAGAGAGAGAGAGAGAGAGAGAGAGCAAAAAAACAAACAATAATAATAAAAGGAGGGAGAATTTTATGTGTGATTTTTTTCTTTATGCTATGATCTAATTGTAATATAACATAAAATATTATACTGCTCTCTTTTATTTAAGAGGACTTCTATTTAGAAATGCACAATTTATCTATTCTTTCCATTTATCCTTTGGTATTACCACCATTTGTAATAGTTTTTTCTTAATTATTTACTTTTATACACACTGACTTGCATATTATATTTAAAAGTAAGCTGCATGTCTATAATGATAAATAGTGCGGTCTTATTTTGTGTGCTTTTTCCAATACAAGAAATTAAGTGTTTTTCGATTTTACGATGTCAAAATTTGTTTGAGTTCGAAAAGAAAAAAAAAACTTTCTGAGTTAGCTATTTTTTCAAGTCAAATAAAAAAGTTTTTAGGTATTACTTTGGGCCACAGATGTAAATTGGCATTTTAAATGTTATGCTTCCCCATTTTTTATCTAGCATATTTTCACCATAATATGAGGAAACTTTTTATTTTTGACATAAATTTATATATGCTATGCGTAGACGAAAGATTCAAATCATAAAAAAAGAAGCCAATTTCCTTCATGTTATAACTTTTAAAATCTGCAAAATACTTGAACAAGTATAATACAGTTGAATATTTCTTAAAGCCATAGACCACATAAAACAACACCATGCTTTTTAATGAATAAACACGAAATGAGATCTTCAAAACTGTCAACAATTTTTACCGAGAGAGCGTGGAAAATACTGTAAAGTATGCAATTTGCGTGACTATTCATGTTTATGGCGTCAGAAAGATGAAAAAATTAGTATGAAAACGTTGTGCGCGTTGCATAATAGAACTTTCTGATCACTGCTACGGAGCTAACAGTTGGGTTTTGAGACAAACTTAAGTTACGAGTATTTATGTAAGTCCCATCAAGTGTTTTGTGATATAAATGCTTATGTTTTTCTCTGGTCTATTCCTTTAACATTAAACTTTTGTTCAGCCATTTCTATACTCATATAATAAAGTCAGAGACTATTTACACCAAAAAAAAAAGGAGTAAAATTTTAAATTGTGCATATTTTTACAGTAATGAGCTAATATGTCATAAAATATGTAATAGTAGCTCTTTTTAACAGTAACCTGCGTCATTTCCTTTATGAGAGTGTGCATTGCAAGTTTCGTCAATTTTATCTAGATGCATATAAGAGATTTATACAATTTCCTTTCCTTGTCATTTCATTATAATATTCCAACATGTTATATAATACTGAATTCATTTGCATAAGAAAAGTTCATTTTACTATATCTACAAACATGGATCTCTGAAATATCTTGAATACAATTCTATTACGTATTCTGATTCATTATTATTTTTTTTTCTTTTACGCAAAAGATGTTTAAGTTGTGTGATTGTAACTGAGTTAAAATAGGTCTTGTTATCCTAGTTAATTTATTCAGAGAAGATTCGAAGTTGGATTAACTTACATCCGTTTCCTTAATCAACGTCATTGCATAGTGTGTGAGAGGAGAGAGAGAGAGAGAGAGAGTTAACAAGATAAAATAATGTCGTATTCAGAACAATCTACAAACTTCAAGATAACAATCTTAAGCTAAGAGATAATCAGCAAATTAATTGGCCTGAAGTTTTATACAGAACATTGAACTCTGTATTGTAATCTCAAACACAGGGTATAATTAAGATAGAGTAAAGCTCAAGTAACATTGATACGTTTGTGTGTATACTTACATTATTTAATTTCATTTTTAAGTTGTTTTATTTTGTTGCGATGTAATACCAAATCATTTAAAATGACAAAGAATATAATAAACATATATATATATATATATATATATATATATATATATATATATATATATATATACACACACTTTATAACATATGTTGTAACGTAAGTTTTTTAATTTAGAAATTTTTTAATATTTATTGTACTCGTTGTAATGAAGCATAAATAAATTAAATACGAAAACTTTTATTCGTTTTGGATTTTACAGAGACGCATAATAAATGTCATTTTGAGAGAAAAAGAGAGAAATTTTATGAATTTTATTCTAATTTATGCTAGCAGAATATTCCATGTTCATTATATAATATAAGGGACTTAGATTATTCCCCTTTGCCAAATCCTTTTTTCTGTTCTTGATTTTAATACTAAGTTATCGAAAAATCCCTGCATCTCAAGAATATTACTTAACATTATATTAAAAGTGACGTAAATTCTTAAGAATTTTTTTTCCTCCCCCATTTTCTCGTGGAAAATATTCGAGTGTAATCTATTTAAATCTATAGCACGTACCGTAAAAAGAGTGCCAGATGTTCATTTTATACAAATTAAATTTGCACAAATTTTATATTATACTAAATAAAAAATTGTATTTTTTAAAACCTTGAAAAACAGGAAGAAATTTAAACTTAATTTTACTAATGCATGTAGTATTATGCTCACTCAAAAATCTTTATGAGAATGAGATGGAGAGAGAGAGAGTGAAAAATGTTTAGAAAATATGACGATGTTTTTTTTTTTTTTTTTTTTTTTTTTTTTTGTACATAAAATATAACTAGAAAACGCTACAACTTAATGCATATTATCCTCTTAGCATATCGTGAACTATATTAAAAAAATACTTAATTGCAAACAACTGAACTGCAATAATAATAATAATAAAAGCACATTTACATAATATAAAATAATAATAGTAATGCTTCAACTGGACGTACCCCTTTTTCTCTAAATATAACGGACCAGTATTTTTTTTTTTTGCATGTTATCATTATCATTAAATGTTATCATTGATTCAATATTACTGAAGTTAATACTTATATTACTTATGAAATTTTTAATTACAAGTTGCAACCCGCTGGAACCAACTTCTCTCTACTTATGTACATATGGATCCCCTGAGTATATGTGTGTGTGTATACTGTATATTATACTGTAGATATGTTTTCATAAAATATATATTTTATTTACATTTTGTACATTTTAATGAAAGTAGTAGCATAATACTAAAAAATATATATTTATATAATTTTTTCCCTTCTTTTTTACAGCTTAAATTAAGTTGTATTATAATAAAAAAAAATTGTGTAAACATTTTATAGGGTATTATAAATATTTGTAAAATTGATTATTTTGTGTGTATTATGTGATTACAAGCAGGTTAGTTAATTTAATATGATGCATACATGTTATGTGAAGTGAGCACGCACAATGGAATGTTTACAAATGATAATACAAAAAATGAGATAGAGAGATGGATTATAATTATCACGTGTTTCATATTTAATATAACGTGGTATTTAAATAATAAATAACTTGGTTGTAACTTTCAGTAATGTGTTTAAAATATTTTCTAAAATCTCTTTTTATTATTATTTTTTTACATTATTGTAAATGCAAATTTTTCTATCTTTTTTTTTTTTTTTTTTTTTTTTTTTAATCCTGCGTACTACATATTTTAACAATTTTATTGCGGTTAGAATAATGAGTATTATGAAAAAAATACAGTAATTAGTGTAATTTCAATAACAATTCCGTTTTTACTTATAATCTGGTATTTACTGAAATATGGTTAGCTATTGTCCAATTAGCTTATTATTAAATTTGCTACAGTATCTAGTGAATTTTAACGAAATAAAATAATATTGATAAATATTTATTGATCAAAATAAACTACTATGTTTTAGTCAATATATAAACAAAAAAAGTAGTCAGTCGACATAAGATTTAACATCTCATGCATCATTAAAATAATATTATTACAATAAAATTTCATAGTGACGTCAGTGACCGCCAGTGGCATTTTGTGAATGGAAAATAAATTAGAAATCAATGACTTCGGCCAAATCAACGTTGATATTCAGGTTTGTTAGGATATTACACAACTTTTTTGTTCAAGGTGTTCTACGCCTTTAAAGGCTGTGTTGCTTATTCTGTTGATACTAACATTAGTACAAGCAACAACAACGATAACAAAATCAATATTTTTCTAATATAACGGCAGTTTTTATGTAAAAATATTGCATGCAGGGTGCATTATACTATTTGATGAATTAAAAGGAAAAACATAGAATTTCAAAGAACTTTAATAACTTCAAAGGAAAATATAATTATTTTTAAGAATGTCAAAATTTTCATATATTTTCAAAAAAAAAAAAAAAAAAAAAGGTTTTAATAGAAATAAAATGAAGTAATTTCTTCCATGTAACTTATTTGAAATGAAAAATCTTTACTTGAAAAGTTTAATTTTGAAAAATTAATATAAAGATCTAAAAGGGAAGAAATTTTATATAAATTTCAAGTCGTGTTTGATCAATGCAAATAGAAATAATAAAAAAAGTCTTCTATCAATGTCTCATTTATACTCAACTTTCTAAAAGTTTAAACCACATCACAATTATATTTAAGAAATAGTATTATATGTATATATATATATATATATATATATATATATATATATATATATATATATATATATATAATATTAATACACACACACAGTATTTTATATGACAAGAACGTCTTTCACGTGGCTTTCAATGTGATTTATCTGCAGCTACTAGATCGCTAGGCGACAGGAGTTTTAATAATAATATTAACTTGTCTGTATTTAGATGCCAAAAAAAGTACAACCCCAACCCCACTTATATGGTCCCCTGACTTCTTTTAAACAATATTTTATAGTCAGAGTATAGCTTAATAATTTCTAGTTAATAGTTTTTTTTTTATTATTATTAATAATTTTATTATACTAGACAATTATTTGCAGCCTGCTCAATATGGAACATGGGGGTTTTCTGTGGTCGGTTCGCGTGAATGAATACTGGAGCATTTCTTTACATTTAGGCCTCAGCCGCTTCATCTTCAATCTTTTCTCCAATCTTTCTAAACTATCTTTCTAATTTATATAAATCCTGAACATCGTTTCATTTTGGTGCCAGCTATATCAGGACAAAAAACAAGCGTAATTTAACTTATACTTCTGTCTCTGCATATGTGTGTCATTCCAATGAATAACCGATTAGATGTGTGATAAAGAAAAAAAAGGGGTTATATTTTTTGCTTTCATTTTTTTTTATCCCTTCAGAATGCAAGTGACCGAACAAGTAGAAAGCATTTAAATTCCACTTTTGACTTTTTCTACTTCTTATTTTTTTTACACAGATGTAATTTTTAATTCTCACTATGCTTATTTTATAATAACAAATAATATTAAATTATATTTTTATGTACAACATGTTAAACACGTCGTTTTAAAAAGTTTAATAACTTGACATATATGTATATATATATATATACATAAAGTTACAAGTGTTAATATAAGAGTTGTTAAATTTTGCTTGAAAACTTTATATGACCTGCTTTAAAAATGTACGAAAAGTGCTCCCAGCTTCATGGCTAAGTTGGCGTGATAAAGTAGTTGAGAAGAAGTGAAGAAAATTGAGAAGTGACTTTTAACACTAATAAGTGTCGTTATAACAAGATCAAAAGTTAAAAGTTATATTACATGCAAAATGTTAACGATAATAGAATTAAAATATATATTTTACTACGAGAATAATTTGATATAAAATGTGCGCTTGAAATTTATTCATATACTATAAAAAAAAAAAACTAAAATAGTGTATAAAAATACATTTTTTATTAAATAAAAGTATAATATTAAAAATAAGTGGGATGAATAAAAACGAGTCTAAAAAATAGACATCAATGTGATTTTTCTAGAGACAAATACGGTGAAAGACGTAAAAAGCAGAGATTTTTTATTTCTTCCGAGTCAGTTGTAAGCCTAAAAAAAAAAAGTTAAATTCTTTCTCAGTACATCTCTCTTTTTTAATTGAAAAGGTGTCAATATGAGATAATTTTTATTTAACTTCGTTTTTTAAATTTGTCATAATTAAACAGTTTTAATTAGTAGCTCAAAGTGTCCAACAGTGAGTTAAAGATGTTATTAAAATGTGCAATAATTTGTATAGCATAATTTGATGCTTATTGCTAATTACAACTAAAAAAAAAAAGCAGAAAAGAATAAATCTAACAGTTCTATTTTTATTAAATGAGAAAAAAATGACAAATTTAAATCTATTTTATACGATGAGATAATTTAAATTTTATTTTCCACTACTCAATTTAAAATTTTATAAAATATTATATTTGATATAACAAAAAACTCAGAGTTGAGTGAATTATTACATTATTATTTTTTTTCCCCATTAAAAGTCATTGTGATGAGTTATGAAAGGCGATATACGTTTTATAATACGTTAGATTGAGTGACAGCTTGTGATTTGGTATCATTAATTCTGCTGATTTCATCATTCTAAGTCGATCAACTTGATGAATGAGTCTGTAAATCCCAAGATATATAACACATATTATTATTATGTGAGTTATTATGTTTGTACTGCGAATGTATATTTATTATCTGACACAAGTTAAATACTGTATAAAATCAAACCTTACGATAAAGTCCAACAAAGATTGAAGAATTCATGATGTTTGTATTTACTTTTAGCTAGTAACATATTATTCTCTGCTAAAAATATCACGATAAAGCAAGTATTTATATAATAAAATATTTACTTTTATTAAATAAACAATAAATTAATAAAAAAAAAACATAAAACCCTTACAGAATCTTAATTTTGTAGATATTTTTAAGCTAAACAAAACGATAAAAAATATAAATCTAAAATTGTAAGTTAATACAAAAATACGAAAGAAGAAGTTTTATTATATATATATATATATATATATATATATATATATATATATATATATATATATATATATATATATATATATATATATATATATATATATATATGATTGAAGAAATGTTGGTCTTACCTTTTTAAGACCCTGGGCTTTTCACTCGCTGAAGTTTGTCTTGAATTTTAACAAATTAAAATTACGTCACAATACAATGTACATATTAAAAACTCAATTCACTATAGTTTTTAAAATTTACATAGCTATGTTAAAATTACACTACACAAACATGAACGTTTTCGGAAAACTGCATATATAAAAATATATGTGTGTCGGTTTTCCTTACTCCTATGTCACTGAACTATGAAATGTTGGTTCGTTTCTCTATGCGAGCCGACCGTCGCAGAGGGAGGGGAAGTTTGTTGTTATTTTGCACGTGATTCTTCTCCTTATCTATACGGTCAGGTTGTATAGCTTTCTTATATGGAGGTAAGAGTGATGTCCAAATGGGGGGTAAATCATAACTTGGTTGACTTATCGTGTCATTCTGCCTTCTCACCATCTCTATTGCTTCTAATATTTTCCTCTTTTTATAATGACTCTCCCTGCCAATTACCTTAGCCTCATCCCACTTAATCTGATGTTTGTTTTCTAATGCATGGTCTACTAATTTTGAATAACCAGCGTCTTCTTTTTCTATCTTTTGTCTGTGTTCTTTCACTCTTATATCAAGTGGCCGGCTTGTTTCTCCAATATATTCTTTTTCACACATGCATGGTATTGAATATACTACATTTTTGTTAATATTTTTATTTGCTTCTGGTTTGGTTTTAACTAAATTTGATTTAACTGTATCTTTTGAAGTACAAACAGCACGTAAATTAAATTGTCTACTCAGCCGTTGTATTACTTCACTTAACCCTTGGACATAAGGGATACAAATTGTGGCTTCCGGTTTTTCATTTTCTTTGTTTGTCTTCTCTGTCTGCAGTTTCTTCTTTACTTTTTCAACAATATGGTGAGGATAATCATTATCTAATAACACTTTTTTAATAATTTCTTCTTCCTTCTTCATTTCTACTTTGTCACTACAATGACTTTTTGCTCTATGTAATAAAGTCACTGCAACACCAATCTTTGTAGCTTGAGGATGATTTGAATGATAATTTAAATATCTCCCACTATCTGTTGGCTTTCTATATACAGCAGTAGTAATTTTGTTATTAATTCTTTTTACATTAATATCTAAAAATGGCAATTGTCCTTCTTTCTCATATTCTATTGTGAATTTTATTGATTCTGCTTGACTATTCATATGTTGTAAAAAAGAGACTCCACAGGACCTTCATTCTGTGGCCAGATAAGAAATGTGTCATCTACGTATCTTTTATACAATATTGGTTTAATAATGGATGAACTAATTGCTTTTCTCTCTAAATCTTCAAGATAAATATCACTCAGAGCAGGAGACAGAGGGCAACCCATTGCTAATCCATTTTTTTGTTTAAAATATTGTCCATTAAATTCAAAATAAGTATTTTCAATACATAATTCTACTAACGTCATTATCTTGTTCACACTAAGTTTTGTTCTGTTTTTCAAGTTTGTATCAGATTCAAGTTTACATTTTGTTGCTCTCAAAGCGTCCTGCGCTGGTACATTTGTAAACAAACTTGTCACATTATCACATTATCACATTGTCACATAATAAGTTTTGTTAAAGAGATTCAAGGTCGTGACATTGACAGCAAAAGTATAATGGTGAGCTTAGATGTGACAAGTTTGTTTACAAATGTACCAGCGCAGGACGCTTTGAGAGCAACAAAATGTAAACTTGAATCTGATACAAACTTGAAAAACAGAACAAAACTTAGTGTGAACAAGATAATGACGTTAGTAGAATTATGTATTGAAAATACTTATTTTGAATTTAATGGACAATATTTTAAACAAAAAAATGGATTAGCAATGGGTTGCCC